>CM065120.1:20252500-20625000 GCA_033026305.1 Cirrhinus molitorella | reverse complement strand
GTCCTTCCAAGGGGCGAGGGCTGTGACACATGCTTGATCCACCTTGATACAGAGGCACCCATGGCACCATGCATGGGACGGAACTCTCAGTTTCGGCCAATACTGGAGGGGATGCATTTGAAGCAAACCCAACTGAAGTACTGGTGATGCAGATGTCATAAGGCCTAGCGTACTCTGAAAGGCTTTGAGAGAGCTAGAACCGAGAGAGAACTTTGTCGAGGGGCCTGCCGGTGCCCCGAGCGCTAACCCCGAGTGCAGAGAAGCGAGGACATTTCAATCTCATTGAGTTTGGAGAGAGACAGAAATGGCGCTGCATTTGAACTTGCTTGTAGAAGGCTTGAGTCTTGAGCGAAGATGTGATGTTGTCGCTGAAGGAGAAGGATCTGAGTCCTTATGGCAAAGCACCTGCTTATAGCCAGTTACCACGCCCATTCTGGCGTGATCTGGCAGAATTCTACAGGCTGTGTTGCCATAGGGTTATGCAGCACCGCTGCCGAGCTATTGGTTTGTTTAGTTATCACTAAAGTGACCAATAGTCGTGCAGGTACACTGCTTTATTAAAAAGTGCTTCAGTCTCTGAGAAAAAGGACTTTTTCCCTGTAGCGTCTTTATCAGATGCAGTACGAGTAAAAGTATGGAAAGGGAACCATGTTAGCTGGTACAATAGTATTAAAATTTACATAATTAAGTTCAGTTGCTTTTTTTTATTAACTTTTAGATATAATAGTCTTTCACACATTTTACTCTACAGGTGTCAAATAATTTGAGATTGTTACAAAGACCCTGAAACACTTTTAGAGTTAACCTTTTTTTTTTTGCTTCAAGATGCATTTTGTACATAAGAAACAATGATACAAGATATTTAGTCGTTTAAGTATTTATTTCTTATTCTGCAAAATTATCTGCCAATGGGGTAAGAAAAATAATCTTGTTTCCATTTGCATTATTTTTCTTGCTTTAAGTAAAATGCACTAAATTTACATACCAAAATACTGACCAAGAAAAGCAATTTTTGCAGCGTACGTGAATGAATGAATGAATGAATGAGGTATTAAAACATTGCTTACACTTTAAAAAGGGGGAGGAAACCGAAAGTAACCCTGGGTTTACCAAAGAAAACCTGCTCTTGACCAGGTTAGGTTCAGAAATGGGCTTGACTTACACTGCTTTCTGAGGTTTAACGAACCTCCCATTCTGAAACGGAAAACCCAGAGTTACCCTCATTTCAGGGTTGTCATACATATTTTGTGCTGTTTTTCTGTTAGTAAAGAGGAAGAGAGATCAGTTCATGGCACTGAAATTGATGTGGATACAACGATTTGTCCCGCCACAGTAAAAGGCTGTCAGAGCCATGTTCATTGTGTTGCAATTATTGGATGGCAGGTGCACTACACAATGTTTAGTGAAGTTGACGCATCAACAGAACATTTAAAAATTATTAAAAACAAATCAATTAGTTGAAAGAGCTGACAGAGTTTATCTACAACACTTAAGGCTATAAAATGTTCTAATAAACCCTTTAATTAAAAAAATCACTGGTTTGGTAAGGATTCTGGACAGAGAAGAAAGGTTGTTTGAAAGAGTTGTAATAAGAGGCAATTACTATCAGCTCTGGCAAGTGAAATACTATCAGGTCTGGCAAGCATACTAAAATAAGTATTTTAAAAAGATGAGACGATAACAAATAGAATGAATACATAGTGTATTTACACAATTCATAAGAAACTGCACTCAGAATCTGAACAGTAACAAGATTTTTGTTTGTTAATTTATTAAAATTAAAATTTTCTATACCATATTTTTATCGCGTTGTTTCATACGTTTTGCCTATTAAATGATGAACTTGATGACAAGCTTCAGAGCTTTAGAGTTTAACCTCTGAAAGCATAAAAAAAACATACATCAATTTCTGTTGAAATGTAGAAAACATCTAACATTTAACATTTAATATGCATTTAACAGGTTAAAGAAAAAAAAACAAGGTCATGGCAATTCAGCTTTTTAGTAAGTGAAAGTCAGGAAATTTGACATTTGACTTAAAGTGGGAACTCTGATTTTATGACCTGTTAGCATGCAGGAGGCCTGTTTAGAAAGGTCTAAGGATTTATTATAAATTATGATGATGATAAATTTTTTACAGTAATTCCTTAATTTTTGTTAGGAAATCTTATTCACACGCTGAGAGATTAAAAAAACTCCTTTACACTGGAGAAAATCTTTGGGGGAAGGATTTTTTCCCCCCTATTTCTACCTAGAATAAGGTTTAATTAAGAGACATTTGATAAAACACGAAGACAATCAACATATGATTGCGGCTAAATGTTTTTTCTCTGTTCTTCAAGCCATCTCAGGTATTTTTATATGAATAAAGTACAGGTAACACTTTATAATAACGTTCAGTTGTAAGTGATTAGTTAATGATGAAATAATAATTTACCAAACATTTAGAAACCATTAATAAGTGATGCTAACAATTTATGTATGTTTTGTTAATTCATTTACAAGTAATTAGTTAATGATGAACCAGTCATTTACAAAATATGACTATGCATTCATGAATGTTTAATAAGTGATATGCTAACAATTTACAAATTTGTCATAAGTTATCTTAAAAAAATAGCATATCATGAAATAATCAAACAGACCCTTAGTAAATGGTTAATAAGTTACTAGTTAATATATTATTAAACAGTTATAAATAATTGTATAAATAATGTCAGTCATTGAAATGTTTATTCTCCATTTGATGATCTCATAATGAATAAATCATTTACAAATCTTTCTGCATCCCCTATTCTAAAGTGTAAACAATTCATCAGTTGTAAATGTTTTACTCATCATTTGTAGATCTTTCCCCCCAGTGTGTATACCCACACAACCTGCAACTAGCAGGTTTCTAAAACATTTACAACTAATAAGTACTTTACACTTTAGATTAGGGGATGCAGAAAGTGTTGTAAATGCCTTGTATACACCAGATCAATTTTAACATGTAAGAAGGATCTACAAATGATGTGTAACACATTTACAAGTGATGAATTGTTTACACTTTAGATTAGGGGATGCAGAAAGATTTGTAAATTATTTACTCATGCATTTACACAACAAGTGTTTAAAAAAAATTGTAGTGTGTAATGCAATGTAAGGGTTGACTGGTGAGAATAAAGATGTCTTTGGTGACACGCATGGAGTAATTTTGCACTGTGCACCTGGTGTGATCTTCATTGGAGGGTAAAACTGGTTTACATTATCACTAGATTCGACACACTCCACACAGAACACAAGTCTGTGCTGATGAGAGGAAGGGTTTACATGTTTATTCACTTGACAGCAAATAATTTATTATTTAAAAAGAAAAGTTTTAGAATAATTGCATTTTTGCGCTTAAAATGAAAGTACCGATCTGTCTGTGCAGCCTGCACCACAAACACAGAAATTTAATTGACAATCTTGCGGCCACGGGGCCCTCCCCTTAAGGCGGGACCCTAGGCAACCACCTGTTGGACGGGCGGCACTGTCTGTTTGGTTTCTGACTTTCAAAAAATCCTTGCTTCAGTCAAAATTGCCCTTGCTCATTTTTAGTTTGATACCTTTGTGGACACGCCCCTGTCCTTTTAACCAGATTTTGCTTCTCTGTTTGTGATCAGATTGTTTTTAAGGGGTCATTGGATACAAAACTCACTTTTACATATTGTTTTAACATAAATGTGTGTTGGCAGTGTGTGTACACAACCACCCTATAATGATAAAAATCCACCCAGTGTTTTTTTTAATCTTTAGAAGTAACATCCCCTTTTTTAAATCAAGCAGTTCTCAGCTGTGTGACGTCTCACAGACCAAGACCAAGTCAAGTCACCTTTATTTATATTTCGCTTTTTACAATACAGATTGTGTCAAAGCAGCTTTACAGTATCAAATAGGAAGGTAGTGTGTCAGTAATGCAAAAGGAAGCGGTTACCATTTTTCAGTTAAAGCGAGTTAATCATTGAGTTCAGTGATGCTATCATCCAGCTCAGTTCAATTAGTATACGATATTGCTGGAAATTAAGTGTCCCCAACTGAGAAAGTCAGAGGCGACAGCGGCAAGGAACCAATACTCCATCAGTGACAGAAATGGAGAAAAAACCTCAAATGGAGAAACCAGGCTCAGTCAGGGGGTCAGTTCTCCTCTGACCAATAAACAAGCAATTTGTAACTGTAGAGGTCATCTATAGGTGCTGATCCACCATCCTGGATCAGGGGATTGCAGTGACCATCTAATCAGGATACAGACTGGATCTGAGTGGCAACGATGACCTTCGAATAAGCAAGAGACAGATTAATAGCGTAGATGCCATTCTTCTTATGATGCAATGAGTACATCAGGTTTTATGGGAAGTGTTCCTGGTTCCAGCTGACCTAATTAATGCAGCCTAACAATCATTTAACAGATTTGAATTTTAGAAATGTGTTAATGTGTTGTGTAAGCCAGGTTAAAGAGATGGGTCTTTAGTCTAGATTTAAACTGACAGAGTGTGTCTGCCTCCCGAACAAAGTTAGGTAGATTGTTCCAGAGTTTGGGCGCTAAAAAAGAAAATGATCTGCCGTCAGCAGTTGATTTTGATTTATTCTGGGTATTATCAGATTGCCAGAGTTTTGAGAACGCAGCGGACGTAAGGGACTATAAATGTGATTAAAAGCTCGCTCAAGTACTGAGGAGCTAAACCATTGAGGGCTTTATAAGTAATTAGCAAGATTTTAAAATCATTACAATGTTTAATAGGGAGCCAGTGCAGTGTTGACCAAGGTTATTATCGTAAACGAAAACTAAAACTAAGACGAAAACGATTGGTTAAAAAACATTTTCGTAAACTGAAATAAAAATAAAAAATCATAATAAATGAAAAACTAAAACTAAACGAAACTAGCAACAACTATTGAAAAACGAACTAAAATAAAATAATAATTGGCAAAAATAAATTATCGTTTTCGTAATTAATAAGCATTCATCCAACTGCGGAAAATTTGACATGTGGGTGTTTAATCGTGCATCACCTGTGACGAATAATGATGCAGCTGAGGCTGACAGCGCAAAACAAGCATCAGTTAAGTGATAAAGAAGACGGACATAAATGATGGCTGCCGGCAGGAAAGGACAGAGCCCTGTTTGGGACTATTTCGAATTTAATTCTGAAACTGGAAAAAGTGAATGTATTGTTATGCTCAATAACACACATTGTGATGTTGAAATGAAGGGGAAAACCCCACAAACCTTAAGGTACATCTCCAAACCAGCCATTGCGAATATATATATATATATATATATATATATATATATATATATATATATATATATATATATGTATATGTATGTGTGTGTATATATGTATATATATATATATATATATATATATATATATATATATATATATATATATATATGCTGGTCCACTTTACAGTACATCATCCGGAACTGTAAAGTGTCTGATTTTAAACAAACAAAATACCTTACAGTCAAGATAAATATAGCCTAAAAAAAACCTTGAAAATATTACTTTACCACTTTAAAATGGGAAAAAAAAAAATCTGATCGAAAACAAAAAGTTTTGAGTTTGAGATTTTATAAAAGCCGTAGAAATACATTTCTCTCCAAAGGCGCGTCCAGTGAGAAGATGGCGAGTCAGGATCATCAACTTCATCTTTGCCACACTGGCTCAGAAAACACAAGTTTATTAACAGTTGGTTTAAGTATCTCCTTATTTCCCTCCGACACATTCATAGTAACTACTTTTCCTGGAACTTTGCCAGCTTTAGTCTATTGCGTGTTTGAACGCAGATCTCTTCCAGCAGCTGCTAAGGCACTTGCGCTCGCTGCTGCCGCCGCCGGCGGGGACACAAAACGCTGCCACGGCAGAATGAATGTTGCAGAGTCACTGTACTTTGCTTGTTAGAGTTTGTGTGACGTCACGTACATTACCGGCGGTGGCAACCGACTACCGCGGTGGCCATTGCGACCATCACAGCTGGAGAATATTGGTTATCTCAAACTCTTATGTTATTTTTGTTATTCGGAGTTAAGCACATAGATAAATGCCAACTGTGCAAACAATAAATGTTGCTGAAATATATTTTTTTTGTGTGTGCTCTGGAAGTGTTCTGTTAACTATGCTAAACTATAATTACTAAAACTGAAACTAAATATATAAAAACGAAATAGAAATGTTTTCACAAAATAAAAACTAAACTAAAACTAACAAAACCATTAATGAAACTAAAACTAAACTAAAATTTTTGAAAACGAAATTATAATAAAAACTAATTTAAAAATGCAAAACTATAATAACCTTGGTGTTGACACAACTGGGCTAATATGGTCATACTTTCTGGTTCTAGTAATTTTGGATCAGCTAGAGTTTGTTTATTAAGCATGCCGAACATCCCCCCAATAAAGCATTATGATAATCTATCCTGGAGGTCTTGAACACATGAATTAATGTTTCTGCATTTGACATTGAGAGCATAGGTTGTAATTTTGATGTTTTTAAGATGGAAAAATGCTGTTTTGCAAATGCTAGAAATGTGGTTTTCGAAGGAAAGATTATCAAATAGCACACCTAGATTCCTTGCTGCTGCTGATGATGATGAATTTACAGAGCAGCCATCAAGTATTAGACCATGTTTTAAGTTATTACTTGCAGAGGTTTTAGGCCCAATAATTAACACCTCTGTTTTTTTTAGAATTTAGAAGTAATAAATTACTTGTCCTCCAGTTTTTAACTATGCATTCCATTAGTTTTTCAAATTTGTATATTTTGTCGTGCCACAAAGAAATATAGAGCCAAGTATCATCAGCATAACAGTGAAAGCTAACACAATGTTTCCTGATGATATCTCCTAAGGGTAACATGTAAAGTGTAAAAAGTAATGGCCCTAGTACTGAGCCTTGAGGTACTCCATACTGCACTTGTGATCAATATGACACCTCGTCATTCATTGCCACAAATTGATGGTGGTCAGATAAGTACTATTTAAACCATGCCAATGCACTACCACTAATGCCAACATAATTTTCAAGTCTATTTAAAAGAATGTTGTGGTCAATAGTATCAAACGCAGCACTAAGATCCAGTAGCACTAATAGAGAGGTACAACCACGGTCGGATGATAAGAGCAGGTCATTTGTTACTCTAATGAGGGCAGTCTCAGTACTATGATGAAGTCTAAATCCTGACTGGAAATCCTCTCAAATATTTTTCTCTAAAAAGGAACATAATTGTGAAGATACCTTTTCTAGTATCTTTGACAGAAAAGGGAGATTTGAGATTGGTCTGTAATTAATTGTTTGGGGTCAGGTTGTGTTTTTTTAATGAGAGGCTTGATAACGGCCTGTTTTGGGGACAGATCCTAATGACAGTGATGAATTAATATTCAGAAGAGGATCTATGACATCTGGAAGCACCACTTTTAGTAGCTTAAATGGAATTGGGTCTAACATACATGTTGTTAGTTTAGATGATTTAACAAGTTTATAAAATTCTTCCTCTCCTGTTGTAGAGAATGAGTGGAATAGTTCCTCAGGAGATCTATAGCACTCAATTTGATCCGATACTGTTGTTGAAGGTTATGTTTGTTTTCTTCTAAAAGAGATGAAAAGTAATCAGATCTAGCAGTTTTTAATGCTTTTCTATAGGATAGGGTAGACTCACGCCAGGAGGAACGAAACCTCTAGTTTTGTTTTCCTCCAGCTGCGTTCCATTTTCGGGGCTGCTCTCTTTAGGGCGTGAGTGTGCTCGTTATGCCACTGTGTTTTTCTTAATCTTCCTTAGGCATAAAGGTGCAACTGCATCTAAAGTGCTAGAAAAGAGAGAGTCCATAATTTCAGTTATATTGTCAAGTTTATCTGAGCTATTGGATATACTGAGGAATTCAGATAAGTCAGGAAGATTATTTACAAAGCAGTCTTTTGTGGTAGAAGCGATGGTTCTACCATATTTGTAGCAAGGAGTGGAATTTACAGTTTTAGCTATCTCGAGTATACACAAGACTAGATAATGATCTGAGATATTATCGCTTTGCTGCAGAATTTCAATAACAATGTTATATGAAGCACCATTACTTCAAACGTGTTATACTTGAAGCCTATTCTCTGAGAAACACTGAAACCACGATACCACTCCCACGATAGTGGATTACTGGTATCTTACCTTAGACCCGCCCTAAGTGAGCTGTGAACTGTCCGCCATTGTGTTGGCTCCGGGTGACTCTGGCAGTGGAAGACAAGAATGTCTCCGATTGAGCAATTGAGGTGTTCTGTTGTTGGATGTAATAATGATCATAACAGTCATTATTTACTCCTGACATCTGAGCCGCTGAAGATGCAGAGAATTAGCGCTGCTTTTCTTTTTGAAGGAAATGTGTTTTGCTTTAAAACAAGCTCTGTCATGTTCTTTGATTGTCTCTCAAGAGTGTAAGCCGCTATAAATGGGGGCAGCTAGCAACTGCTCATTCGTTCTATTTCTTCTGAGCTGAATGCAGCGTCTCTTTGTGAGAAGCAGCACCCCTCACCTCTTCGTCGTTGGATCTACAGCACGGACAGCAGTCTCTCCCTTCTCAGACTCGGCCTGCTGTAGTGAGAGTCCCCTGGGTGCTTAGAGGTAATCTTTTCTCAAGATCGCCGTTGAATAAAAGAGCAAATTTCTCTAAAAGAGCTGACATGGTTGGTTTGTGTGTTTATAATGCCTTTCCATCCGTGTTTGGGACGGGAACATGCTGAAGCAGCGTTCACTGAGGGCGGATGTTCTGCTTGTGAGGACATGCCCTTGAGCACACTCCGTTTGCGGGCCACGTTCTTTTTGAAGAGGCCGCAGCTTGCACCAACTGTTTCCCGTTCCAGTTCTTCTATGGGTATGAGGCCGCTGTGATGTGCGTTGGGTTAGAACAGGAGGAAACGAGTGATATTTTGCCGGGTAAATCCCTGTTATCCACGCATCCTGTGTGCTCACCGATCGAGCTTCCGGATAACTTTGAAAACTCATCTCAGTACGGGTTGGATTTGTTATTCAGGGCTCCCGCTGGGGAAGAGGAAGTTACGGCAGCATCGGAGGTTGGGCCTGAGCTATCTAAAGCTGAAGCACTGGCTGAGATGGCCACGCTGGGGGCGGGCTCTCAGTCGGTTGTGGATCTGAAAATGGTGGCCACGCTCAAATGGACAGCCAAAGCAATCTTGCTGGAGTGGAACTTTCCACTCCGCCCTGAGCGCTCCAGGCTGTACGATTGGTATTTGGGCGATGACCGTGGCTCCAGGTTGTGTTCTGGTATCCTGAAATTGTGGAATCCTGGCTCTCTTCTCGGCCAGAATGCAATACACCGACTCTTCCTCCCTCACCATCCTCGATGGAGGTCCAGCGAGGGGGTATACGAAGATTCCCCAGTCAGACAGGGCGATCGTGGTGAAGGCTCCTGCAGGATCTGTGGTCAGCGACTGACTATGGTCACGGCTACAAGCGTCACGGCGCAGGCTCTGGGAAGGCGATGTCCACCATGGTGGTCCAGGAGCGCCACCTATGGCTGAATCTGGCTGAAATGAGGGATGCGGAGAAAGTATGCTTTCTTGACGCCCCATTTCTCAGGCTGACCTCTTCGGCAGCACAGTCAAAGAATTTGCCCAGCAGTTTACCATGGTGAAGGAGCAGACCGAGGCCATAGAACACATCCTGCCTTGTCGGGGGAAAGGCACAATCTGGCACCCATGCCCAGATCTCCGGAACCTCCACCTATGGTCCCTGGACGCGACCAGGAGTGTTTCAGAGATCTCCCACTCGCAGTGGTAAACACTCCCTTGCAGTCCAGAGCCCCCTCCACTAGACGGCTGTATGACCTCAGGTGGCGCAAATTTACAAATTGGTGTTCTTCCCACGGGGAGGACCCACAGAGATGTGGCATCAATTCAGTGCTGTTCTTCCTCCAAGGAGGTCTGTAAAGGCACCTTTCTGCTTCAGCACTTAAGTTTCAGGTAGCCGCTATATCTGCTAACTATGACCTTGTGGAAGGTAGATCGGTGGGGAAACATGCCCTCCATCAGGGAACGGTTATTCAATTTCTTAAAGGTGCCTGTAGGCTGAATCCCATCAGGCCGCACCTTATCCCTTTGAGCCCCTTCAGTCAGTCAATCTCAGTGCCCTCTCGTTGAAGACGGCCCTCCTGACTGCGCTTACTTCTATGAAAAGAGTGAGAGACCAAGCCCTCTCCGTCAGTGACTCGTGCCTAGAATTCAGGTCGGCTAGCTAGACCCCGGCCAGGATACGTGCCTAAGGTTCCCACCACTACCTTCAGAGAATAGGTGGCCACCTTCTCAAGCTATCCCAACCTCAAGATGCTGTGTTTCCCTCAAGACAGACTCTGTCTCAGGTTCTGATTAGAATCATCTCTTCGTAGTACTGTCCCAGTGAGTCCCTAGGTGTATTTTTCACACAGTTACCTCTGCTCTGGGTAGGATATGATCTCTGTAGTGTCTGTTTCCCCCTGTGGGTAACAGCCACTGTCCCAATGTTCATCTAAGATACTCAGCCAAATGTGAGGAAAGGCTGGCTAAAGGCTCTTGGACATTAGAAAGTCACAAAAAGGTGAATTGCACTTAACTAACATGTAATTCTGTTATCATTTGCACTCCGTACACTTGTGACACAGTCCGCTAATTGCTGGTGTTTTACACTGGGACCCCTAGTGTCCATCTTTCGACATAGTGTCGAAGTGAACAACAACAAGAGGAATGTCTTGGTACCCTCATTCCCCGATGGAGGGAACGGAGACATTGTGTCCCTCCTGCCACAACTCCGGACTGCCTCTGGGTGTAGTTGAGTTGCTACTCGACTCCTCAGAATAGAACGAATGAGCAGTTGCTAGCTGCCCCTATTTATACCAGGATGTCCAGGGCGGGGCCAGGTATGCAAATTCTGCACACCCAATTTTATTGGCCTTTTCTCAAAGCTGTCAGAGGTGTTTGGGCTCCCTACAGTGACTCCTAATGTCCTTCATTCGACACAACGTCTCCGTTCCCTCCATCAGGGAACGAGGGTTACCATACGTAACTAACACGTTATTGTGAATGTATCCGTGTACTGTACAATGCGTGTATAATTATTAGGCATGTTGATATTCTGGTCAAATTTTTTTCCCAGGCACATTTCACCAATTCCAAACCATATCAATCCTAATATCTACTATTAATTTTGTATTAAAGGTGTGCATAATTATTGGGCACATTTTCTTTTATAGATAAAATGAACCAAAAAAAAAAAACTATTTATAGTTTTAATTTTAATTTATTGGTATAATTCACCAATTAATAAGAATGAACATTAATGCTGGACCTTCAAGAGTCACTCCCAGTGTCTATAAAGCATTAAAAAAAATGTCTTCATGTATTTGAATACACTTCAGCATGTAATTCTTATTAAGCAAGGGTACTTTTCAGGATTCTTTACTTAACCTTAGAGAACCTTTAAGATCATTTAATCAAACTTGTCCTAAAACTAAAACAATACCTGTTCTTGTCTTAGAACAACTTTGAACTTTTTTTGATCCACTTTATAACGATCAGCCTAACCGGCTGGGTTACAAGAATTAAAATGGGGTCAGATTTTACTGTGTGAGAGGTTTGGAAGTGTTAAAGTAATGACATAAAACAAAAATATGTTAAAGTACGGTGTATTTAAGTTCACATAAAAGACTTTAAAACTACACGATTAAAACCAGGTAAACTCAGTCTGTTAAAAGAATACAGTTTGTTTGTCCATACCCTAAAAACAGTCCAAGAATCCCAGTGTGTTGAAAAGTCCAATGTGAGTGTCCACCAGTGTATATACAATCCAAAATGAGTGATAATCCAATCTGCTTTGTGAATCCGAAATGGTAAGTCCAAGAGAAACTCCACAATCCAGGTGTGTTTGTTTGCCATGCTGCTCTCTTTATACAGTTCCTGCTTCCTGTTGGGTCACATGACAGGCCAACCATTCATTTCTTAAAGACATACACACTTAAAGTGGTAAGAGGAATAAAATGGACTAAAAAACATGTAAACCAGTTAAAACTCTATTATACATAAAAGCATTGCAATAAATAGAGCTGTAAAACATGTATTTTGTGTGACAGTGTCACATAGTCTCCCCCCTTTGCCTACGGCACGTCGGGGAAGAAACTAGCCTCTTAAGTGTCCTGTCATTCGTTGTCCATAAAATGGGTTTCCTTTATAAAGTGTGACTTAAAATGTCTTTGAAATAAATTGGCTGGAAGGAAATGTAAAACCGTCACAGAGAGGTGGAAGTCGGTACCAGCCTGGGTAACCCTGGGTAGGTTGCGCGGTTTCTCCCTGGTGCTTTCCTGGTGCGTTGCCAGCACCCTGCTCCCTCCGCAGATTCTTCCTTCGGGGCTTGATGGTTGGTATTGATGCAGGGTGTAGTGATGATTCTCTGCTTTGATTGATGACAGCACACATTCCACAGCTTCCCACATATTGCCAGACATCCTTGCGGACCGTTGGCCACCAGACAACCTCCAGGATGCGGAGGAGAGTTTTCAGTCGTCCATGATGTCTCTCCGTAGACCTGCAGTGGAGGCTCTGTAGCGTTCATTGGATCAAGGCCTTTGGAACGACGAGCTGTAGTCGGTGCTGGCCATCCTTGCTCTTGATCTGTCGGTACAGCAAGCCCTCGTGGATGATCATGGTGATCTGGTCAGTCTGGTGTGTAGAAGGGGAGATGGAAAGTGTGATGGCATCCTGTTGTGCACTGATGACTTCTTCACTGGAGAAGGGAAGGACAGAAAAGATGTACGTGACATCAGCCCCTGATGATGTCTTGGTAAATGTAGTTCCTTCCTTTGCTATGTCGTCAGTCTGTGAAGTTGCTGAGATGGTGAAACAGTAAGTTGGAGATGAAGAGGAGCTGATGAAGGAGGGCACAGGGTTGAATGTTCCTGGAGGAGCTGAGACAGTTTGGGACAGTTGCTTTTCCTTCGTTTGTTTTGCCCACTGTTTGTCTCGCCTCCGAAAGCATTCAACAACCTCCTTCTCCAGTGCTGCCACAGCCTCTTTCACATATTCCTTCGTCTTACTGAATTTTTCATCCACAGCCTCTCTAAAATACACTTCATGGTTTAACTGGCTTTCAACAGTGTCTTTAAAATCCTTCTCCAGTTTTAAAACAGTGTGTTTAAGAGAAAGTACTTCAGCACAAAGCTGTTCACAATCACAGGACCGCGCTGTTCCTCGTTGTGCTCCCGTACTCTATACTGTACACCGGTGAGACTGAACTGAACACACACACAAATGGACTTTTCTGGATGATCTGCATACATTTGTATATATTGTTTATGTCTTCTGGTGAAAATACACTTTGGTTTGGCTGGTATTATATGCTTGGATTGTTTTTTTGTTTTTTTTGGTTACGTTTATAGCCAGACTCACGCATTATAAAGGGGTCCAAGAACAACTATATTTGTGTAACTGGCTGCATTTAGTCTGATCGTTACAACTTCATATTTATATATCAAGACTCATTCAAAATACCTTTCAAACAGGGCAAAGCATTAAGAATTCACAAATGCACAATTCACAGACAGAAGGAAATTGTAATTTATAAGAAAAATAACTTGAATTCAAATATGTAATTCCCAATTCATCTCATTTAACATTAAACTTTTTTTTTTTTTTCATCAATTCAACATTAAGTTTATTAATTTAGAACTTAGATCAAATTCAGGTAATTCCTTTTCAACTCAGAGCATTTGGAGTCTGTCAGACATACTTGCTCACTATCCACATCCATACAAACAGTACAAAGTATGCTACCATTGCAAACTGCATGGCCAGTATTGACAAATAATCCAAAGTAAAGGCAAAGAAACAGCATCCATGCATTTAAAAGGATAGTTCTCCCAAAAATGAAAATTATGTCATTAATTATTCACCCTCATGTCGTTCCAAACCTGCAAGACATTTTTTTTTTTTTTTGTCTTCGGAACACAAATAAGATATTTTTTAATCAAATCTGAGAGCTTTCTGAAGGGTTTTGCCACAGTCGAGGCAAAAGAAAAATAACTTTATTTAACAATTTCTTCTGTCTGCTGCCATTATCGAGAGTACCACGACCCGGGAAAGAAATCATTGAATACGTTAGTTATTTTTCTTTTCTTTGTGCAAAAAATTATTCTCGTAGCTTCGTAAAAATACAGTTGAACCACTGACATGACTGACTGTCACATGGGCTATTTTAACAATGTCCTTACTGCATTTCTGTGCCTTGACCATGCTCTAGGATTTCATCAAAAATATCTTAATTTCTGTTCCAAAGATGATCGAAGGTTGTATATTGAATTATATGTCGAAAACTTGTGTATTCTTTCCATTAGACTACTTTACTAAATGTTAACCCCAAAATGGGGGTTAACACTTTTATAGTGTCTGTTGCATTCATACTGGAAGCTGGAGAGCTGCCTTGTGCACAAAGTTCACAAGTAAGACTGGAGAACCTGGAAGACATAAACCTATTATGCAAATGCAATAAATCCCTAATTTAGACAAATCCAGCTATCACTGTAGCTAAATAAACAGCAGATTGAGACATTTGACTGATGAAACATTATTGTGACTATATGTGATTTGTCTGTGTTCTTCAAGCCATTTTGTGTATTTCCATAAGAAAACGTCTTGGTTACGTATGGTAACCCTCGTTCCCTGATGGAGGGAACGGAGACGTTGTGTCGAAGTGACGACTAGGGGTCGCTCTTGAGAGCCCGAACACCTCTGACAGCTTTGAGAAAAGGCCAATGAAATTGGTACGCAGTATTTGCATAGCCCGCTCCGCCCCGGAGATCCGGGCATAAGAGGGGGGGGCTAGGCAACACTCATTGTTCTGATCTGAGGAGCCGAAGCACCCGGCTACACTCAGAGGCGGTCCGAGGTTGTGGCAAGGGGGACACAACGTCTCCGTTCCCTCCATCAGGGAACGAGGGTTACCATACGTAACCAAGACGTTCCCCGTCTGTCGTTCACGTTCGACGTTGTGTCGAAGTGACGACTAGGGGTCCCAGTTGAAAACACGACAACCAGCGGACCGTGTCACGAGTGCATGGAGTGCAAATATTAACAGGTCTTGCGTGTTAGATAAATGTCACTCACCTCTACGTGACCTTCCAATGCCCAAGAGCTTCAGCCAGCCTTTCCTCACCTTTGGTTGAACATCTTGGAGAACATTGGGCCAGTGTCCGTCCTCCCCGGGGGGGGATGGGCACTACGGAGACCACACCCTGCCCGGAGGGAGGTATTCGTGTGGAGAATACACTTGAGGGCTCGCACTAGGGGAGCACAACAAGGGGACGATCCTGAGGCAGGCTCCGCATGAGGAGAGACTGCTGAGCTCAGGGTCGGAGACAAGTTTTGTCTTAAGGGAAACACCGCATCTCTGGGAGTATAGGTGGAGATACACACATGGGGCCGCATTAGGAGCCACTGCATGTGGGGCACCAACCTAATATGAGAGTTCACAAGAGGCAACCTAACCTCATATTAGATTCTGATAGCTAGTTCCTCCGCTGAACATAGCTACGTTCCGGGTGCAACATGATGGAAATTGTCGTTCAGGGTTCGCGCCAGGAAACTTACTGAACTGGGGAAGCGTCATCACCCGTGGGGAACGACACTTCAGCAAGCTTCTACACCGTGTCAGCTTCAGGAGTTACTGGGCTTGCGTTCAGGACTCCCGAAGAGACTGGTTCTACACGCAGATTGTAGAACCTGGCAAACGTGTTAGGTGTAGCCCAACCTGCAGCTCTGCAAATGTCTGTTAAAGAGATCCCGTTCGCCAGCGCAACCGACGCTGCGACGCCCCTGGTGGAGTGGGCGTGCACCCCCAGCGGGCAGGGCACCCCTGTGGCCTGGTAGGCCAAACGAATCGCATCCACAATCCAGTGGGAAATTCTTTGTTTGGAGACAGCTTTCCCTTCTGCTGTCCTCCAAAACAGACAAAGAGCTGACTCGACCGTCTGAAACTTTCAGTACGTTCCAAGTAAATGCTCAGGGCACGGACTGGGCATAACAAGGAGAGGTTGGGGTCGCCTTCCTGAGAAGGGGTAGCTTGCAGAGTGACCACCTGGTCCCTGAAGGGAGTGGTGGGCACTTTGGGCACATAACCAGGCCGGGGTCTCAGGATAACGTGAGAGTTAGCCGGCCCGAATTCGAGGCACGAGTCACTGACGGAGAGGGCTTGGAGGTCTCCCACTCTTTTGATCGATGTGAGCGCAGTCAGGAGAGCCGTCTTTTGGGAGAGAGCACTGAGTTCGACTGACTGGAGCGGCTCAAAGGGATCTGACTGTAGGCCCCGGAGGACCACAGACAGATCCCAAGAGGGGACAAGGCGCGGTCTGACAGGGTTCAGCCTGCGTGCACCTTTAAGGAATCGTATAACCAAATTGTGCTTCCCAACCGATCTGCCTTCCACCAGGTTGTGGTTAGCGGCAAAAGCGGCTACCTGGACCTTAAGTGTTGAAGCAGAAAGGTGTCTATCCAGTCCTCCTTGGAGGAAGGAAAGCACCGTTTGGATGCCACATCTCCGTGGGTTCTCCCCCCGGGAGGAACACCAGTTTGTGAATTTGCGCCATCTGAGGTCGTACAGCCGCCTCGTGGAGGGAGCTCTCGACTGCAACAGAGTGTTTACCACTGCCAGTGGGAGATCTCTAAAATCCTCCTGGTCGCGTCCAGGGACCACGCGTGGAGGCTCCAGAGATCTGGCGCGGGTGCCATATCGTGCCCTTCCCCTGTGAAAGGAGGTCCTTCCTCAGGGGAATGCGCCAGGGAGGAACGGGGGAGAGGAGCACCAGCTCTGAGAACCAAACCCTGTTGGGCCAGTAGAGGGCCACCAGCTGGATCTGTTCTCTGTCCTCCCTGACTTTGCACAGGGTCTGTGCAATTAGGCTCACTGGTGGAAACGCATACTTGAGGAGGCCCTGAGGCCAGCTGTGTGCCAGTGCATCTGTGCCGAGGGGCGCCTCGGACAGACCATACCACAACTGGCAGTGAGTGTTCTCTATCGAGGCAAACAGGTCGACCTGGGCCTGACCGAAAAGACTCCAGATCAGCTGAACCGTCTGAGGGTGAAGTCTCCACTCGCCCCGAAGCGAAGTCTGTCGGGAGAGCGCGTCCGCTACCCAGTTGAGTTCGCCCGGTATGTGGGTAGCTCGTAGAGACTTGACATTGTTTCGACACCAAAGGAGGAGATGGCGGGCAAGCTGTGACATGCGAAAGGAGCGTACACCGCCCTGGTGATTGATGTAGGCTACAGTCGCAGTGCTGTCTGTGTGGACCAGCACGTGTTTGCCCTGAACCAAAGGTCGGAACCTCTTCAGGGCCAAAAACACTGTCAGCAGCTCGAGGCAATTGATATGCCAATGCAGCCAAGGGCCCGACCAGAGCCCTGCAGCTGCTTGCCCATTGCATACGGCGCCCCAGCCTGTGTTGGATGCATCTGTCGTAACCAAAATGCGCCTGGACACTTGTTCTAAGGGCACCCCGGCCCGTAGGAACAAAATGTCTTTCCAAGGACCGAGGGTTTTTAGACATACGGGTGTGACGTGCACCCGGTATGAACCCTGGCGCCATGCCCATCTCGGGACTCGGGAACGCAGCCAGTGTTGTAACGGTCTCATGTGCATCAAGCCCAGCGGCGTGACGGCGGTTGAGGATGCCATGTGACCCAGGAGCCTCTGAAATTGTTTGAGGGGGACCGTCGGGCTGCGTGAGAGATTCTGGATGCAGCTCAGCACTGACTGTGCACGCTCCGGGGAGAGCCGTGCATTCATGGCAATCGAGTCTAGTTGTATACCGAGAAAAGAGATGCTCCGTACCGGGGCGAGCTTGCTCTTTTCCCAGTTGACCCAAAACCCCAGATGGGCCAGATGGTTGAGAACCACATCCCTGTGTTTGCATACCAACTCCTGAGAGTGTGCTATGACCAGCCAGTCGTCGAGGTAATTGAGAATGCGGATGCCCCTCTCCCGGAGAGGGGCAAGGGCTGCTTCTGTGACTTTCGTAAAGACGCGGGGAGACAGGGAGAGCCCAAATGGAAGGACTTTGTACTGAAATGCTCGACCTTCGAAGGCAAACCGCAGGAAGGGCCTGTGTCTTGGAAGAATCGAGACATGAAAGTACGCGTCTTTCAGGTCTATCGCCACAAACCAATCCTGGAATCTGATACACATGAGAATGCATTTGAGCGTTAGCATTCTGAAGGGGAGCTTGTGAAGGGCCCGATTCAGAATCCTCAGATCCAGGATTGGTCTTAAACCGCCACCTTTCTTGGGTACAATGAAGTAGGGGCTGTAGAACCCTTTCTTCATGTCGGCCGAGGGGACCGCTCTATCGCGTCCTTCGCCAGAAGGGTCGCGATCTCCGCCCGAAGAACCGCAGCATTCTCGTCCCGAACCGCGGTAGAGAAGATGCCGCTGAACTAGGGCGGGTTGCGTGCGAATTGGATAGCATAGCCGAGTCGGATGGTTCTGAGAAGCCAGCGAGAGAGGTTGGGTATCTCGAGCCAAGCTGTAAAACTCTCTGCTAACGGTCTCGGGGGGACCACCGACGTACCTCGGGTGGGTACAGTGTGACTGAGTTGCGGTGAAAGCCCTTTGTTCGGGGGCGTGCTGTCCCGGAGGACACAAGGCCATAACCGACATACAAGGATCCGTGAGAAGATCGCCTGAGCTCAGGGGATCGACTGACGGATGTGTTTGTTTCTCTGTCAAAGTATGCAGAAGTGCAAGTTTTGCGGTTGAGCATGCTTTGATGTGTTTTGGTGGCTGGGTACCCCGGAGGGACCCAGCCATGGGAGGATCGACCATCGGAATCGACAGACAAGGATCCATCAGAAGATCGCCTGAGCTCAGGGGATCAACTGATTGATGCGCTTGATTGGTCAAAGCATGCAGAAGCGTAGGTTTTGAATTGCGGTTGAGCATGCTTTGATGTGTTTTGGTGGCTGGGTACCCCGGAGGGACCCAACCATGGTGGGTGTACCGATCATCGTAACCGACAAGGATCCAACGGAGGACCGCCTGAGTTCAGGGGGTCGACTGAAGGATGCACTTGGTTTGTCAAAGCATGCAGAAGCGCCTGAGATGCGGTCGAGCATGCTTTGACGTGCTTCAGTGGCTGGGTACCCCGGAGGGACGCAGTCGCACTGGTTTTTACGCCCAGAGAAGAAAGAAATTGCTCTTAAATTGACCATGTGGTGGCTGTCCGCCGTGAGGCAGACAGCCAGGATGGAGCCGAAGCCCACACTCGTCCCCTCGCCGAGTGTGGATCTAGACAGGTCAGCAGATCTCTCTCACCTGGGCGGCTCACTTCAGGAGCGCTTCGAAGCCTGATGAGGGTTCCTAGCGGCCTGAAAATGAGCTAACGGCGCCACCTTCTTGCGAGAACTCGACGGCAAGGTTGGTTTGGGTGCAGGACCAGCCTGAGGCGGGCCCTGAACCAGTCTGGAGAAATGGGGGCGTCAAGAAAGCGAACTTTCTCAGTGTCCTTCATTTCCGCCAGATTTAGCCAAAGGTGGCGCTCCTGGACCACCGTAGTGGACATCGCTCTACCCAGAGCCTGCGTTGCGACATTTGATGCTCGGAAGCATACACAGAACTGAACGCAGTTCCTGCGACACTCTGAGGCGAGATCTCCCTCGTGCAGATCTTATAACACTTTGCCTGGCAGCCAGCAGGATGGCAAAAGTGTGCATGGTGGACACAGCCTGTCCAGAAGACGTGAACCCCTTCACGCTCTGGACGAGAGCCTACGTGGTCCCACCAGGGGGCAGGGCATCAGATATGCAGGCGCTGTACTGAAGCGCCCACCCGCCTGGAGAATCCACGAAGCCTCTCGCGCTGGACCGCCATCGAGGGAAATGAGGGAGGAGGACCTGATATATCGTGTTTCAGCCGAAAAAAAAAGGCCTATCACGATATAGTCAATCTCGTACGTTACCGAAGCCATGAACACACAGGATGAGGCGGAGGGTTTTTTCTCACTCAAACCTGATGTGTTTCGGTTATCTTGTTCAAGCACGCCCACCACTTCAGCGTCTGCTCAAACTGAGACTCGCTCCCCAGCTTGCTCAGTCGAAGCATCAGCTTCCCATGGTTTAAGCCCTCCCTCCGATGCTGCAGCCAACCTCTCAACCAGCTTTTAAGGTTTTGAACAGAGTAAAGTTGTAAAAAGAACTAATAATCTGTCCAAAAACCTAAACGGGGGTCGCGAGGAGAAACCCGGCGGAACTAACTCATTTCCTATTGCTCGCCATCGACGCACATCGCAGCGGCCCTCGTACCCGGAAGTAGAAGGGCCGAACGGAAGCGGTCGCGGTGAGCCGCGGCTTCGCGGCTCGTGAGCAGCAACCCATAGTTATGTTCCCTTCCGCAAGCAGAACACAAACTATCAACGAAGCGATGTATCAGCGTGAGACTAGCTCAACCCTGAGCACAACGATCGTGCCGATTGTTATTGTTTACGAGGAAACCGCAACCAGGAAGACACGGACGGAAAGGCAAATGTAAACACAATCCATCCGTGTCGGCTCTTTTAGAGAAATTACTCCTTTTCAGGAGGAAAAGCTCTTTAGAGATCGTCGTCGAAGCACCCAGGGGTATTCTCGCTT
This sequence comes from Cirrhinus molitorella, assembly GCA_033026305.1. NCBI lineage: Eukaryota > Metazoa > Chordata > Actinopteri > Cypriniformes > Cyprinidae > Cirrhinus > Cirrhinus molitorella. Next base: position 20,604,334 of record CM065120.1, on the reverse strand, counting down.
ACCAAGAGAAGGGTTAAAGGGAGAGACCGCTGCTCGTGCCATAGATCCAACGACGAAGAGGTGAGTAATGCTGTTTTCCCCTAAGAGAATACTGCATTCGGCTCCGAAGAAACAGAACAATGAGTGTTGCCTAGCCCCCCCCTCTTATGCCCGGATCTCCGGGGCGGAGCGGGCTATGCAAATACTGCGTACCAATTTCATTGGCCTTTTCTCAAAGCTGTCAGAGGTGTTCGGGCTCTCAAGAGCGACCCCTAGTCGTCACTTCGACACAACGTCGAACGTGAACGACAGACGGGGAACAGTATATTTATAATGCAATGCTAATTCTCATAACTTGTGCGAATGACCTAAATCTGTGTGTCTCAAGTGTTCGGCAACAGCGTCTTTACTATTAATGAAACTTTAACTGCTTCAAGAACAGCAATGTTACCATCTTGTTACTGATCATTGTCATTTAACATTTAAACTGTAAAACTATTTATAAAGTCATGGGACACTGACAACAAGTTCATGTGTGCATATGTGTCCATTTTTTTGCTAGTGTCTGTAATCTGTGTGTGCGTTTGTAAGGACGAGAGAAGGAGGGAAAATGTTGGGATTTTTTTTATTTTTTTTATTTTTATCTTCTGTTTTGTTATTTATTTAGATTTTTGTTATAATTATCAGCTTAGTTCATTTTTGGCTCTTTTGCTGTTTTAAGATGGACCTTAGGACCTTTGAAAAAACTGAAATCATTTGGCAAAGTCACATGGAACTGTAATGCAGTCAGGACCTGCCTTGAACTATTTTAGGCATGCATTTCCTGAAAAAGAATTGCACACCTTAAAACAATCAAATTCAATCATTCAACAGCCCCGTAGAATAAAATAATATATATTTTGTCTTATTCTATAACTATTAGTCACATCGAATCACAGAAGATTATTGTAAACACTCGACTGATGTTATATAGTTTGATTTTGAAGCAAAACATGGTTAATCTCATAAATTGTTCTGTTTTGACATTAAGCCAAAATGCCATGCACTTATGCACCTGTTGCTGGAAAGTAATGTTTTATGATAAATTTTGCAGTCATTATGTTTGAAATCCAACGGCTTTATGAATTGTTACAGTTTGAGTGTGCCATTTCTTTTGCCCTTTTATTTCCCCTTTTTTTATTTTAAACAAAATTGATTATATGATTAAAACTGTAGATTATTTTTTAAATATATTATATTATATTATATTATATTATATTATATTATATTATATTGCACATTTGCTGTATTTAATAATATATGTGTATATATGTGAAATATACCTAAAATTATGAAACATTTTTGTGTTTTAGAAGCAATTGAAGATGCTAAGAAAGCCCACGAGCTGCAGCCAGGTCTGGCACTTGCCTTCTTGAGGATAGGGTAAGTTTACAATACAGTGTTTCCATAAAGCATTGAAGTCATTGAAATGTTTTGCATTCTGGGCATTCTGTAGCTCAAATTCCTTTGAAGTTGTACTGTTGTAACAGTAAAACCATTGTAATTATATATGGAGCAAAAGAGCGACAGCATAAATCATCTTAGTGTTGTCAAAATTTAACGTGAATGCAGAGAATGTTGCCACATAGAAAAACAGCACATTTTTTGTGCACTATATTCCAAGTTATCTGAAGCCATATGATAGTTAAATGTGAGGTATGTATGAATATTCTTACGTCTTACGTAATGTATGAATATTAATAAGTCTTACATAAGTTAGTTTAGTTTAGTTTTTTTTTTCCACTGGTGACATTTCTGAAATTTCTATATAACTATATTGTGATATACTGTTACCATTAAATAAATTACTCATGTTGTGATAAAAGATTTTGTTTATGTTGCCCACCCATGCTTTCAATAATTGGGATGTTTACTGCAGTTTACTTTGCATTGAAAATGAAAAAAAGGAAAAAGTATAGTAACAGTCCTAATGTGTTTTTGTTATTCTTTTCGAAGAATTGCAGAGTATCACCTTCAAAACTTCATTGCTGCTCATCAGGCCCTCACAGCTGGAAAAGAGCTTGATTGTGAGTGTCACTGAGTTTATGTATGTACCTAAAAATGTACAGTACAAAGGCGGTGTGACACTACATGATTTAGAATTACTCTATTTTGATGCCAAAATATATATAGACTCAAACTGCCCAGTCTTATACTTGACCACAATAAAGCATCAACATCAAGATATATTCAAGACATGGCTAAATGTGGCATTTTGTGTTAAAATGTATTTATAGTTTATTTTTATATTATAATTTATTATAATATTGTTTTCAGTTAACTTGAAGATAATTTAATATTTTAAATGTTCTAACTGGTAATAAATGCATTTATACTCAAGTCAGAGTTTTTTAATTTTTTGTTTGGGGTTAAAAAGAAGTTTGAAATACCACCAGTGTACTGTTTATGAACATCCCATTGTTATTAATATTATTATAACATTTAAAGGAGAAGTTCACTTCCAGAACGAAAATCTACAGATAATTCACTCACCCCCTGATGTTTACCCACCCAAGATGTTTGTTTTTTCTTTCTTCAGTCGTAATGAAATTGTTTCTTGAGGAAAACATTCCAGGATTTTCCTGTATAAAGTGGTGCCCGTGAGTTTAAATTTCCAAAATGCAGTCTTTGTGCAGCTTCAAACTGCTCTAAATGATCCCAGCCATGGAAGGAAGGGTCTTATCTAGCTAAATGAAAATGTTATTTCTAAAAAAAAAATTATAATTTAAATACTTTTTAACCTCAAATGCTCATCTTGTCTAGCTCTGTGATGCGCATGCGAACTCTGTAATCCAGGTCAATACAGTTAGGGTATGTTGAAAAACGCTCATCTCATTTTCTCCTCCAACTTCAAAATCATCCTACATAGCCACTGAAGTACCGACCCAGTGTTTATAAAGTGAACGTGCAAGGATAGTCAAAACACCTTTTACAAAAAAGGTAAAATAGCAATGTAGGAGAATTTTGAAGTTCTTTGACATACCCTAACTGTATTCACCCGGATTACACAAGTAAGCATGCGCATTGCAGAGCTAGACAAGATGGGCATTTAAAAAATAACCAATCGTTTTGCTAGATAAGACCCTTCTTCCTTGGCTGGGATCGTTTAGAGCCATTTGAGACTGCATTTAAACTTCATTTTGGAAGTTTAAACTCACGGGCACCATTGAAGTCCACTATATGGAAAAAAAATCTTGGAATGTTTTCCTCAAAAAACATATTTCCTTTACAACTAAAAATGGAAAGATGCAAACATCTAGGATGATAAGGGGGTGAGTAAATTATCTGTAAATTTTTGTCTGGAAGTGAACAACTTTAAATGGAAAAGAATCAGACACAAACAGGACACCCACTGTTCAGAAGCTCTTTGGTCTTTCAGTGACATGTTTTGCCCCACTGGTTGCTGTGGCTGTTAACGCGAGATTCAGCCATTCCCACAGGCGTTTGACTAGAAATTGTCTGTCAAATCATCTAGTGTGATGTCGCCTTAGAATCATACACAGATTTGATTCACATTTTGTGTAAAGGACTCCAGGTCTGCATGAATTAAACTGTAGTTGAGAAATCTTTCATTTCACATAGTGTGCTTTATTTATTTTGCATGTAAAGTATTTTGATATGTATTTGTCTTTTTAAGGCTTTATTGAAGGATTTCAAACATGGATCCAGCACTGTGAGAATAAAATTGCAAGTATGTGTAAATTCACCAAGCACTTCATTTGATTTATGAATTTTTGGTTGACTATTAAGAAAGCTTTCATTAAAATTAAAATTACTGCATTGCGGTCACCTACAGAACACAGTTTAGGTTGCAATGCTTAACACTCAAAAATGTAGCTATACATTTTCAGGTGGATTTTTGAGTGCTCTCAGAAGATTTCTTGTAGCTAAATAATGCCATTTTTGTGAGTGCTTTTTAATTAGCAGTAGCCATCTGTAGTTTGCTGTATGTTACATCAAATGGTTTCCCGTGGTCATATAAAACAGAATTTAAAAATTATGATTTTCAGGGATAAGAAAAACTATATAAATTAAAATATTATATCATGCAGTGCCCTACACTAAGACTGGCATACTTCGTAAATATGAGCAAAGGTGGCTGTGAAAATAAATCTGCATTGTTTATCATTTGTTCTTTCATCCAAAAAAAAAAATAAAAATCACAAAATTCTAACCATTGCAGTAAAACATGGAGAACACCTGTATAAGAACACAGACCATTCCTTAATACAAAATAACTTCAGATCCTTCAGTTTCCCAGCTCCATGTTGGTGCTTCTTCTCTTTAGTTTACCCCACTCATTCCTATAGGTTTTAGATCAGGGGACTGGGACAGCCATGGCTGAAGCTTCATTTTATGCTCAATGACACATTTTTGTGTTTGATGTTTGTTTTTGTCCTAGTGGAAGATCCAACCACAGAATTTCTATCAGAGGCAGTCAGGTTTAGTTTTTTTTTTATCTGTTGGTATGTGATAGAATCCTCCAGCAGAAAAATAGGCCTGCAACATTAAAGTTAAAAAAATAAGTATGTTTAACCGTGGGGTACTTTTACCCTTTTTCTTGTTTTTGTTTTTTTTTGTTATTTTTCAACTAATCTCCGTAATTCTCTAGCTGTGATCCTTGGATAGTACTTGGCCACTCAAACTCTCCTCCTAACTGTGCATTAAGATTATATAGACACACATCACCTTCCAAGCAGATTTGTAACATCTTAAGTTGATTGGAACTTTTAATTGTTGTCCTGATGGTGGAAATAGGGATTCTCAATGCTTTAGCTATTTTTATACATCCACTTTCTATTTTGTGAGGCTTAACAATCTTGTTCTGCACATCAGAACTATATTCCTTGTTTGCGTTCCTTGTGATGGATGATTAAAGGAATTTGGCCTTTGTGTTATTCATATTTATGATCCTATGGAACAGGAGGTCATGGCTGTTCACTTAAAAAAAAATAAAAATAAAAAAGCCATTTTAACTTTAAGTAAAAATTAAGTGAATATGAATATGGGAAAATGCTTTAGAGATATTCTGCTCTAATAATTAATTTCTAGGGTTGCAAATAATTGTGGCCAACATACATTTTAATTTCATAATTATTTTACTTGAATGAAGAGTTATTTTCACGGCCACCTTTGCACATATTTACCAAGTATTAGTGGAGGCAACTGTATAGAAAGTATAAATTAATTTAATATAATAATAAAAATGTTACTTCATCGGCTATGAATACAGTAGTCATAAAGTACTGTTAAAGTCATTTAAATGTAATGGTCAAAAGCCGTGAAAACCAACTCACCCTAAAGTAACCAGACTCAAATGCTGTTTGGCTGTTGATTTAATACTGAGAAAGCATCACATTTACACAGATACACTGTTAATCAAGAATCATAAATCATGAATCAAGCTCTCTGTATTTGGTGAATAAACCTATTATGCGTAAAGACATTATTACTGCTAATTGAACAATACTACTATTGTGAACCGTTAATTTCATATTAATCTTTGTATGCCATTTTTTTTAACCGTCATTGGGGACCAGGGGTGGGCAAACTTTTTGACTCAAGAGGCACAAAGTTTTCCACATTAAGTAAGGGGCCGCATAATGTGTTTATGATAAATTAAGCTTTGTTATAAATATATATATGTATGTGTATATATATATATATATATATATATATATATTTATATTTATATTTATATTTATATATATATATATATATATATATATATATATTTATATTTATATTTATATTTATATATATATATATATATATATATATATATTTATATATATATATATATATATATATATATATATATATATATATATATATAGAGAGAGAGAGAGAGAGAGAGAGAGAGAGTGATGTTGCATTATTGTGCAAGTCAATTGATGTGTAAGACATATTTTATCTTTTCATTCATAAATAATGTCAAATGAACAAAATGTTTACAAACATTAGAAACATGCATTTATGTTCCCCTCACTTTACAAAAAATAATGTATTAGTAGTTTCTGTAGCAGTATTCAGAACATAAAAAGGAACAAAAATTTAAGTAAAAAACAAACACAAATTATAGTAGCAATCCTTGAAAACATTTATTATAAACGCCCATTTTCATAAAAATGTGAAGAAGAAGAACAAAGCATAACTTTGCAAGATGCAACAACAAATTATTTCAATGTTTTCCTCGCAAAATTACAGTATCCGTGAGCAGGAGGATAAGGAGGATTTGTTCTCCTACTGGAAAGTCTACTGAGCATTATAAGCCTTTTTAAAACATACCAATCCAAGGCATTTTTCAAAACAAATTAACACTTTCATATTTTTAAAACTAGTAACTTATTTACAATTGTGCCAGTTTTGTAGGGTGTATATTTTGACCTTTAATTTTGTATTTGCAGTGTGGCTTGGATCCGTTAATAGACTAGGCACCTATCTTTAGCGAAGCGGCACAGTGATACAATTCTGTAACGTGTGCAACGTTGAAAATCAGGGGTTATTTACCGCTCTACATGCTACAGCACCATCTATTGTATTTTACTGATATTACCACCACAGGACTGATAGGCCATAGTTTGGGCACCCCTGATTTAGACCATCATAATGAGGACAGTTTTGTAAAGAGAGGACATTTTGGCCGGTCCTCACTTTCTGAGACCCTTTTAAAGGCCTTTTTGGGGGTCAAGACTTGGTTTTAGGGATCAGGTTATAATTGGGTATAGGTTAGATTTAGGGTAAGGGTTTAGGTAAGGCACTTAGTTCTAATGGGTAGGTTTAGGGTAAGGAGCTAGAGATTGCATTGTGTTAATGTATGTCCTCACAAAGATCGCTATACAGAGTTGTGTGTGTTTAATGTATTTCCACCCATGTGTCATATGCTTACATCTGATATGACTAATACATATATTAGTTCTATGTATGGCTAGAACTAATACCTTGTTCTCTGAATTTTCAGCTCACATTCCAAACCAAACATCAGATCTGGTAAGCATGTTTGCCATCTTTACCAGTGTTTAGCTGAATTCCTAAAGAACAATTTGCTAGAGCTTTCTTTTTCTTACTTTGTTTTTATCATCTCATATTTGTCCATTTGGGGTGCTGTTCATTGTATTTCATTAAATAGAGTCCTTAGTAATCAGAGCGAAGAGAAGTCTATTTGTGGTGAACAATGATTCTGTCTTTCTTGTCTTTTTCTCTTTGGTTTCCCCTGGAATGCACAAACAAATGACTGTTTAAACAGAAGCAAACTGCAACCCTGTTTGTCAAGTAAGTGTGGTGATGGTGCTTATTGTTTTATTTCAAACCCACTTACTCTTCAGCTTTTATTTGTTTATTTTTTTTATTTGTTTATACACTGATTATGATCCAATACAATAAGAAAAGCAAAACTCATGTCACACTTAAGTACCTACTCCACTTCAGACATGACTGGTACCAGACAGAGTCTCAAGTTGTAGTGACCATCATGGTAAAAAATGCCAAGAAGGAGGATGTAACTGTCATCTTTGGTGAGAGGGAGGTAATGTTCCTACTTGTCTTTTCTTCGTGTGACTAATGTATTCATCATGTTTTTAGCACAGACAGAAATTACTTTGAAATTACTATTACAAATAAAATAATTAAAATTTATTTATACAGTTCAAAAAAAGAGGTCAAAAGTTTACATACACCTTGCAAAATCTGCAAAATGTTAATTATTTTACCAAAATAAGAGAGAGCATACAAAATGCATGTTATTTAGTACTGACCTGAATATATTTCACGTAAAAGACGTTTACACAAGAGATAATAATTGAATGTATAAAAATAACCCCTTTCAAATGTTTACATACACATGATCATTAATAGTGTTATTACCTGAATAATCCACAGCTGTTTTTGTTTGTTTGTTTGTTTGTTTTAGTGATAGTTGTTCATGAGTCCCTTGTTTGTCCAAAACAGTTAAAGGTGCACTAAGCGATTTTTGCCAAATTATGTTGATATTTGAAGGCACCAAAACAAACATGCCCTTAGCCCAACAAGACCTCACCCCTATTTTGATATCTCTGCTCCACAAGTATGTACACAACCCTGGCATAACAATGATCGCGGAAACATGCAAAGATGACACAGAAGCATATTCAAACAAAAGCCAACACAGATAAGTTTCGTGAAACCAATGTAAAATCAAAGTTACTCACCTATCAAAAAGAAAAAACGCAACCTCCCTTAAATTCTTTGGTTTTTGAGCATTTTTGTGTATTTAAACCCTTTCCAACAATGACTCTATGATTTTGAGATCCATCTTTTCATACTTAGAACAACTGAGGGACTCATGCAACTATTACAGAAGGTTTAAATGCTCCCTGGTGCTTCAGAAGGAAACCCAATGCATTAAGAGCTGGGTGGTGAAAACTTTTAGAATTTGAAGATCAGGGTAAATTTACCTTATTATGTCTTCTGGGAAACATGTAAGTATCTTCTGTAGCTTCTGTATGTGAACCTTCTGCAATAGTTGTACATGAGTCCCTCAGTTGTCCTCAGTGTGAAAAGATGGATCTCATTGTTGGAAAGGGTTCAAATACTCAATAATACTGAAAAACCAAAGAATTTGTGAGACCTGAAGGATTTTTCTGAGGAACAGCGAGCAGTTAAACTGTTCAGGACAAACGATGGACTCATGAACAACTATCACAAAAAAACATGTTGATCGAACATGTAACAACACAGTATTAAGAGTCAAGTGTATGTAATCTTTTAAATGGGATAATTTTTATAAATTCAACTTATTTTCTGTTGTGGACTATATGTAATGTCTTTTATGTAAAATATCTTATTTAGGTCAGCACTAAATAAAAAATAACATGCATTTAGTATGGTCCCTTTTGCATATTCTGCAAAGTGTACGTAAACTTGAGATCTCAACTGTAAATTATGTGTATATATAAAGAAAACATTTAAACATCAGCTAAATAAATAATCATTTGGATGGCAGGCAAATTCTGCTCTGGAACTCTCAGTTTGAGTGATGAGAAGGACAGATGTGCCTTTTACTCACAACAACACTCAATAATGAATTGCTTAGCACAGTGGCATAGAATTACAAGTGCACATTCAAACTTAATAGAACAAGAGTGCGAAAATATGACAGCAGTTATCTATCAATCATAAATGATTCAATCCAACCTATCCTCCTCATCTAGATAACAGAGGGAAAAAAAGTGGATTTAAAAGGGATAGTTCACCCAAAAATGAAAATTTGCTCTTTATTTACTCACCCTTAGGCCATCCAATATATAGTTTTTTTTTTCTTTAGTAGAACAATAAAGATGATATTTAGCTGAAGCCATGGGCCTGGGAAATGCAAAATGCAAAAAAATGCAAAAAAAAAATGCAAGTCAATTGTTACCGTCATTTTGAGAGTGTTCCTGTGGCTCTTGACAATATACTGAGGTGCTATGAAGTGAAACGATCAGTCTGTGCAAGACACTGAACATTATTTTCAACATTATTATCTGTAATGTACAGAGCCCTTAAAGGTACATTTACAAAAATAAATACACAAACGTTTGTATGCTCACAAGAAACTTTTGTGTTGTCACCAGAAACGCTTTGCATGTGCACTAGAAACTTTTGTGAGTTTGTGCGTTACAGTGTTGGGTTGCATCACTTCTGCCATCTTACAACGAAGAAAACAAGAGCATGGATGAAAATGAATTAACTGAATTAAATCTGTGTTAGTGAGCACTTCCCTTTGCCGAGATAATCCATCCACCTCACAGGTGTGGCATATCAAGATGCTGATTAGACAGCATGATTATTGCACAGGTGTGCCTTAGGCTGGCCACAATAAAAGGCAACTCTAAAATGTGCAGTTTTATCACACAGTACAATGCCACAAATGTCGCAAGTTTTGAGGGAGTGTGCTATTGGCATGCTGACTGCAGGAATGTCCACAAGAGCTGTTGCCCGTGAATTGAATGTTCATTTCTCTACCTTAAGCCATCTTCAAAGACGTTTCAGAGAATTTGGCAGTATATCCAACCAGCCTCACAACCACAGACTACTTGTAACCACACTAGCCCAGGACCTCCACATCCAGCATCTTCACCTCCTAAGCATAGTAACCAGTAGGGGTGTGACGAGACACTTATCCCATGAGACAAGACGAGACACGAGACTGGGTTCACGAGAACGAGACGAGACAAGATTTTTTAACTTTTTTAAAGAAATCTTTAATAATGCAATATAAAGGGAAAATAGTATTTTATTCAACTGAAAAACAAAAAATATAGGTGCATTTTGATATGAACTTGTACTTTATGAAATTAAACTTCTGTTTTAATGAATTATATGCAGTAATAAACGTAAACTTATGCTACATGATTCTGGATAAATTAAAAAAAACACGATTTAAAAAAAAATGGAGATCACGATTCTCTCATGATTCTGAAGAAAAAAAAGATTAGATTAGAAATCTAAAGAAAAATAACATAATTTACTAGTGATTCTGACACAACATTCATTGCTTAAGTCTTTTTTAAAAAATATTTGATCAAATTAATTGAGACTTAATTTACTATTGGAATCTCCTGAATGAATGATTCATTGATAAATGTGTTTTTAAACATGCAGTTGTCGCCACCTCCTGGTGGAAGAGAATAAACATTACACGTACATACACTTGTTAAAATACTTTCGCTTTGATCGCTATTATAGACATTAAGTGTTTATCTCCAAACTATAAACTTTTATTGTAACACAGACATGAGATTGTGTTGGCGTTCGAACAGAGATTGCAATCTCTAATGTAAACACTGCACATACAATCACATTCTCGTGAGACCAGACAGATCTCGCAAGACACAATGGATCTCGTGAGATCTCGTGCCACGAGATCTCGTCACATCCCTAGTAACCAGACATGTCACCCATTGATGCATGTTTGGGATGCTCTGGATCAGCGTATACGACAGCGTGTTCCAGTTCCTACCAATTTCCAGCAACTTCGCACAGCCATTGAAGAGGAGATATGCCACATCTGTGAGGTGGATGGATTATCTTGGCAAAGGAGAAATGCTCATTAACACAGATTTAGACAGATTTGTGAACAATATTTGAGAGAAATAGGCATTGTGTGTACATAGAAAGTGTCTTAGATCTTTGAGTTCAGCTCATTAAAAATGGGGGCAAAAACAAAAGAGTAGCATTTATATTTTTGTTAAGTGTATATAATCACTGAGTGGCATAAGAAGGCTGTATTCCACCTGAACAATACATAACATCTCAGGGCTGCACATTTGTGCATAACTTCTTAAAACTTTTCATCTGCAAAATAGCATGCATTTTATGAATCACCAAGGGTCATGGTTTCAGCTAATAATCTTCTATACTGTTCTACTGAAGAATGTTTTTTTCCCAGTTATTTTGTTTCTTAATTAAATTAATAATAATAAAAGAAAAATGTTTTAGTTTTGTGTAATAATTTGGTTGTAAATGTGCTGGTAAGATATGTCACTATCTGGGGTATCTAGTTAATAAGAAAGGAAGGCAGATCCAGTGTCGTCTTTAAGACATTAGCTTTGGGAGAAAGTGAGAAGTGTGGGCCCCATTTTATATTAGGTGGCCTTAACTACTATGTACTTACATTTAAATTAATAATTTGATACAGTGACTTATTGTGTACTTATTGTGTATGTGTTTTTACATTGTACTTATATTTTAGAAATACCAACATTACATCTGTAATTAATTTTTTGTAATTACATTTATAATTACACTGTTGACACATCCCTTACACCTTAACCAACCCTCAAACCTACCCATAACACCAAACCTGTTTCTAACCTTACCCATATCCCACCTCAGCAAAATTGTTTTGCAATACAATATGAACACAATAAGTACATTTGTACTTATTTTTTTAGTGTAAGTATTTAATAGTTAAAGCAACCTAGCATAAAGTGGAGGGAGGAAAACAGGTCAGTGTCGACTTTAAGACGTTAGCTTTGGGAGAAAGTTAGAAGTGTGGGACACCCTTTATATTAGGTGGCCTTAACTATTATGTACTTGCATTTAAATTAATAATTTGATACAATGCACTTACATTGTACTTATATTTAAAAAATACCAGCATGTAATTACATCTGTAATTAATTGAGCTATCCACAATATTTTGAACAAGTCTGCTGTTTTTTAAAATGTGGGCGACATATCTGGTTATAGAGAGTACATAACTTAAGACTTATTTTCCTATTTCCTATTTCTTGTTTAATATCAGCATTTTAATTTTTAAATATATGTGCATAAATATGTAGTCCATAATGTCCACAATATGTTAAATAAATGGTATAAATTACTATACAATGAAAGCATTTATTCTTTAAATGCTACAATCAAGTAGCTCTTATAGTCTCATTTTGTTAGAAGGCATATCAGCACAGCATTGCCAACAAGCTCTTTCTTTAGGACTAAGAAAGCAATTTTACGATATCTAAAAATTTCTGCAAAAAATCAGGTGGGGAGAAAATATGCATGAAAACATGAAACAATTTAAGGACCGCTGATTCATAATTTTCCTTGATTTGTGAAATAAAATTGAATCTAGAGCTTCAAAAGGTAGTGGTATATTTGCATGCACCAACACATTTTGTTGAAAAAATAAAAGTAGTTTTTCTTTAATCAGCTTAACCAGCACTCGCAAGCTGAAAGTGACATGCCCAAAATTAAATGGATCTTACACTGTGTCTACACCGAACGCGTCAGTTGTTGCACCACAACAGCTAAAGTCTATCTACATTGGACGCGACAAAGCGACTGTTAAAAATCATTTGTGTCAAAAAAATCAACTTTTGTGTCAGTATGTCATAAATAGAATGCGGCATCAGTTTACTGTTGGGGATTTGTCGTGTTGTCCATTGTAGACAGCATCACTAATTAAATTGGTTTCTATTGTATTTTGTCTCGTTGCACCATACCACTCAGGCATAGTCTGAGCTGAAGATCTTTGCCCGAACCCGACGGGACCCGACGAAACCCGACGAAACCCGACGGGTTCGGGCTGAATTTCTATCAGTTTACACGGGCTCGGGCTTGCGCTCCGTCTTTCGCTGTAAATGAGCGGTCATGTGATGGGTTTCAATTAGCACAAGAAAGACGCGAAATGAATGCTGAGGATGTGAAACGGAGGCTTGCCACTGGCGATTACGTTTTGGTTGCACCAGAAACTATGCATGTCTAGGTGTATGTCTAGGCATATTTAGAGTGCTGAGATGTTAAGATGTTACAGAGGATTATTATTATTTATTTTTTTTGCCCAACTTCCAATTGGCCATTAGCCTACGTTATCCATGAATAAGTTATGTTAAACATGTATAAATGACTCATTCTTGACAAAAGCTGTGTGCGTGTACACATTTGAATAATGCCGGGCTGTAAACGGGTTCGAGCTTTTAAAAAGCTGTCAATCAAAATGTACTTGTCGGGCTCAGGCCGGGTCGGGCTTAACTTTTAAGGGATTACAGCTCTAGAAGAGGGGAGTCAACTTCGGGTTCAAACGTTTCAGGCAATTTCATTTCGCTTCCATTGAGATAACAACACAAATAAATGCACAGCTATTTGCACTCTGCATTGAAAATGCACTGTTGCACCTCTATTAACCTTTAAGGTTTATTTTGCGGCGTTTACAATCCTTTTAATGGGTTGCATCAAGGAGCTGTAGAAACTGCTATTACACTGACTGGACCTCATTTATGAAACGAACGTACAACAGAAAATTTGAAATCTTGAAAACTTGAAATTTATCTATATGGATGTGAGCGGTGGCTACGATCAAATCTCACGTCAGGTCTGAGCTTGTGTACACAAGTTTTTGAGTTGGTCTGAATTTGCATGCAGCATAGAGAATTTCAGAGAATTGTATAATGACAGCATTTTGTTCAATTAGATTATTTTCCTGGCCGACAAAGAAAGGTATGTCTTTTTTTTTTTATTATTATTTATTTATTATTTTTTTTAATTATTTTAGGGCATTAGATTTATAAGCGCAAATGGCAGCATAAACAATAGACCACGAGGATTCATACGTCGTCGCAGCACCCACCTGGTGCACTTCGGCGAATGGAGAAAAACAAAAATTATATAAGGAATTAATAAAATAAAGAGGGCTAGCCTGCACAAAATATATTTCTCTTAAACAATTAACAGGTTAACAAAAGAAGAAAAAATCTGCGACATAAAAATCTGCATTTTAGTTTGATTTTTGGCTGAAATGTCAGTTACATTTAATAAAGTAAAGAAAAAAAAACTAATAAAATGCATTAAGAGTGTCACAAAAACGAAAGTGGACTATAGCACATCCCATGCACAGAATGATGCACTTGAAGCAACACTGAGTCACAGTGCACAGGCTGTGCAGCCATCCAAGTCCACATAGAAAAGTTACAAAAGAGAGATATTGATACGTAGTTGTGCGTTAGTTAATTGAGGCTTTTCTTTTAACAGTTTTAAACCTCAGTTACTGTGCACTCTTGAATAGTTTAATTGATTTGACTGTAGTAACTGAACGCAACATGCAGTTTGAATAGAGGATGACAGACAGCCACAGCGGGAAGATGAGTTTATGTGAACTTGAATATAACGACTTAGATATTCATCTGTACCCCACATTGAACAATGGAACAGCTTCAGAACACTTGAAATATAACACTTGAAATAAATGTTATGGTGCTTTGTAATGTTTTTGTGCTTTTGTGGGGCTCAACAATAACACTGAATAGTATACGCATAATATCGAATTTGGATCGGTCTGGTATGATCATCCAGCAGAAATGCGAGTATCGGATCGATGCATCCCTACTTGTAAGCCCAATGCCGTTTAGTTTCACTTTATTTATTTATTTATTAATTTTAAATTTGTATTTTGTATTCACTATAGTCTAATTTGTGTTTTACTTTAGATTTTAATATACAATTTTATAGCTACTCTATAATGTTTAATTTAATATGTAATTTACATACTGTATGAATGAACGTCATTGTTTTCAAATCTAATGTTAAATGGTGTTCTTAGAGTAAGATCAGTTTGTCTTTCATGAGTTTACTTCCTCTTTTTGGCTGGCTTTTGCTTCTCTATGTCTAGGGAAGGAGTTGGAGTTTCGGTGTGTTGCTCAAAAGTTTCACCTCAGTCATGGTTTGAAGGTGGAAGTGCTGGTCATTCCCAAAACAACATTACTAGCAATTGCTACTAGTTCTTAATTGCAAGCTGGTAGAACCATAAAAGCAGAGATTTGGCTTTTACCTGCTAATAAGGATTTTATGCACCAATTCAGCGAGCAAAGGAGATTTTGTCTACTTGCGTTCTGTATGAACAGCTGGGGTTTCCTCCGTGACTTTGCCTGGCGTTCTGATTTGTGGCTCCTTAAATGACGTCTTTGGGAAACACGCTCGTGGTGAGTGAGCTGCTTTGCCGGATGGCTTCGATTGGTTGCCAGGTTACGCAAGGGAAATTTCTTCTGAAGTCAGAGTTGCAGAGTGCAAAGTCTTTGAAGAATTCGGCAGGTTAGCGAAGCTGGGTCTGTTTCTTGTAGAGTTCTGGATGGCACGATAGCATGATGGTCAGCGCGGTGGAAGGGCAGCGCGCATGGTGAACGGCGAAAGGCAAGGAATTGTTAGGAACATAGGGTTTTAAACGCCAATTTGGTCCATCCCCATGAGGCTTGCTCCAATCGGATCTGGTTGTGGGGCTGAGCCACGCTCCAGGTTGTTCCTCCTAGCATAAATTAACCTGTGTCCCACACGTGGTGTATCTGTGAGTTTTCTCACTTACTTCTGTTGGGGGTATTAACAGTTAAAACCCAAGTACCAAATATGATGAACATAAACCAGGAGTCAGATATTCAATCAATCGAAGTCAAGTTTACTGAAGAACATAGTTTGCAGTTTCATCAGCAGAAGTCAGCTTCAACACTCTCGATGGAGTTCGTAGGCCGCCCTGCATACAAGCTTACAATACTGATACTTATACTCTAACAGAGATGCTATTTACGTCAATACATAAGTTAGGAAGATCTTGATTGGACGTCACACTAAAAGCATATCTTTACTTCAAGGATGCCTAGTTCTAGCAGGACTCTTTATCAGTATGGTTACATAGTAAAGCATTATTCAATTTAATACCTATCAGAAAGACATGAACATTGATGTCACAGATGTCCTGATCACTCGCAGACCAAGTAGATGAGAGGTCCTGATGACCTCTTGTGACGTGGCACTGTGACCCTGGAGAAAAATAGAACTCAGCAGGGAAAGAGAATACTGTTACCCATCCAATTCTGACTATAGTGGATCTCAGCAGTCTTCAAATACTAAAACTACTAATTCAATTATCAAATAATTTGGGGGGTTAAATGATAATCAGTAACTTGAGTAATATAATTTATATTGTTATGAAGGCCACGTTGAACTCCGCGGTTCCACTCCTTCACTTCGATAAACCGTTGTAATGCAAGTATTGTAACCAATAGTAACTTCTCATTCATATAAACATATTGGAAATAAAACAAGCTTCTGGCCAACACCAAACATCAGATATCTTGCATACAGTCAATTTGTAAGCCTTACCTACTCAAAGGGAATATAATGCATAGATTCACTCATACACATACACTCGATTACATAAACACACCACTCGTATAGAAAGGTGCAGAACATACTATTCATTGATACTGTTGCTCTATTAGCGGTACAAATAGTCTGTTTAAGAGTTTGTGTATTCTGAATAGCCGTCCACACTGGGGTGAGTTTAGTGGAATTCAGAGAGGAGGGGGTCTGGGGTGACCAGAGTGTCCAGAGGTCATGCGATGAAGTCCCTTTGAGCCCTGCAGGCTGGTTTTTGTCATTGTAAACCTTTGTTTTTTTATTTGATTGATTGATTCATGTGTACCTGGTCAGAGATACATTGCATGCTCTGGTTGCCCAAATGAGTCCAGATAAAGGGGAGTTATTTTATTTTACTTCAGTCGATTGAATTAGGGTTTTAGCTATTTAAATTCCCTGAGAGATTAGGACCAGGACCTGGGGGGTAGCCGGGCTGGCATCATTAGATCTCCTGGCCAGTTATACAATCGGCACATGGCTGAGAAGTTGACTCTTTTAGATTCAACTGGAATGTGGTGGTTTCTGCAGTTTGATGATCTGTTTGAACGAGGTCTCACAAACTGGTCTAAAATGCTTTTCATGGATTATAGTCTGTGGAATGCACCACTTCTTGTATTTTAATCAACTACATTTTTTGACTCAACTTTAATAGAGGAATCATGACAGCCCTAAGCATATTTATTTTGCATTCTAGAAAGCAATACAGTTTTTGTAACGTAATAAAGTAATTATAACATAATTGCAATCACAGACAATATCTGTTGATTTCTTAAATGCAGTTTCTCAACATCCACATATAAATGCAGCAATCACTCTCAACATTGCAATGATTAACAGTGATAACCATAGCAATGAATGTGTCAAAATAGATGTGCATTAAATGGATACTTCACCCAAAAATAAGGATTTTTTAATTTACTCAAGACTAAGTTGAGGCCCTTACTAATTTCAGAAGCACCCACAGTGGCTTGATTCTGAAACTAGCCCTGTTTTTACTGCTTGATGCTTGTGTTCTCCTAATAAGGACCCAAAATACATAAATATTAAGTCTGCTTTTTAAAACAAAGAAAAGAAGGATGGCTTGTGTGCCAGTGTGTGCATGTCAAAAATAAAATCCAGTTGAAAGCTTGTGACACATAAACATGCATATTAATATTAATCACTGATCTTTTTATTCTGACTAATACAAGAGGTGACCATGTAAACACAGCTACTTATTCTTAAAAAGGATTAATGAAAATTAAAATTGAAATGTCTGCTTCTCAGGAACACTTGATTGTGAAAAGTGATTATGAAATTTAGATTTAATCAAACTAGCCAGTGAGCCTAATGTGAAATTAACTTTTTTCAAGTCATTAAAGCAACATTGTTAAGAAATATAGAGTATGGCTTTAATGTTAATTAGTAGTGTATCTGATTTAAGGCAGTAATGTGATGTTGTTCCTTACTATGGTTAAAAATGACTTGTATCATGGAATAATTTTGGTCATATCACAATAAAAACATATAGTCTCATCTTGTCTTGTTTTTGTAATATTTTATCTGAAAGAACTTTTTTTTTATCTCTAAAGTTAATTATTTAGCTGGCATGTTTATCATGCACAATAATATCCAGTAAGATATCAACTATTTAACACAATATACTTTCACAGTATATTTTCACACATTGTATTCCAAGATATATTGTATATATTGTATACCAAGATTTCACAATGCTTATTGTTTGCATAAAACAAGATTATGAAAATTCAGTGATTGTTTACCATCTGCCTGAAGTCTCGCCCACATTTCATGCCATAAGATGTCGGAATATTGTGGATACTTTCTTTGCTTATTAAGTTTTAAGAACTATTTAAGATTTTAAGTCTTGAGAAGAGCTAAGCCTCTGTGTGGCTTCAGTGATTACCTCTATATACAGTATCTTGATGATGTCTAAGATGTCATTGCATTTAGCCATGCTTCTCACTTTGTAGAACACTAGAATAAGATTTTGGCAGACATTAGAAATTTCTTAAGGCTTGCAAAAGCCATGACCCAGATGGGAGTGATGTTTAGAAAAGAGATTTTAACGAATGCCAGCAGAAGGAGGTTGTACAGTTAAACCTTACTCCCCTAAAGCAGTAGAGGCACTGTAGTGACCGATGTTAGAGACTGCAGTTTGATGTATGCCAGTTGATACTGGTTTGAATCCCACTCTGTGTGATGCAGGTAGAACCAGTTTCATAAATGTAAAACCCTACTGTAGCTGTGACTGTCACCTTATGCCATTCCATTCAGACTACTATTCCTGTGCCCTTATGCAAGATCTGTTCCAAAAATAATGACATCCCAAACTAAAGTTCTACAAAACTAATGAGTCTTTTCTCTCTTCTGAGTCTTAGCTGACAGCTGCGGTAAAGCTTCCGTCAGGAGAAGACTACTGTCTAAAGGTCCATCTTCTGCATCCTGTTGTCCCTCAACAGAGCACATACAGGATCCTTTCAACCAAGGTATACTTTAATAAATAAGCTTTTCTGGATTGTTACTGTTTGTTACAGCTAAATTTTCTTTTTTTCTTTCTTTTTTAAACTAACATCCTTATTCCATTAAAAGTTGGCTATTCTTAGTTACTGATGTAAGAAACAATTTACTACAGGCTGTAGAATTATTTTCATAATTTATTTTGTTGTTGTTGTTGTTTTAGCCCTTAAACATTTTTCCAACTATTTTTCCTTCTTCTAAACATCCCAAGCCTCAGTTGCTAATTCCAAAGTGCAATTTTTTTCTTGAATATTGTTTTTCCATAAACCGTAAAGAAAATGTCATTAAAAATTGGGTATCGTCTTTCATTATTATCCTATGGTATCTCGATTTATTTGCATGGTGAGTGTTTTTGTGGTGTTTGGTTCTTAGCTTAGTTAACTAGAAGGCTCTGAAATATCTGAAATAATTTTTGATGACCTAAAATGTATTTTACTTGTGTGGTTCAATAAATCCATCTAATTACTTGGTTTTGATACTTTGTTTGAGCCAATTATTATTGGCTCATTGTTGGTTGTAAAATATATATATATATATATATATATATAAATAAATTATAGTAATACTAAAGCCTGTTTTCATTGGTTTTTAAAAATATCAGATTACTCAATTGTGAAAATAATCAGTACATTACTTTACTTGATTACCAAAATAATCATTAATTACGGCCCTAGATTACAGATAACATTTCAAAACAGCTACAGCTGCATTGTTTTACTTTTTGTGATTAAAAGACAAATATTTCGTCATTGAATATTTCCTTAAAATGGTATTAAAATATTGTCTCATTCTAGTGAACCAAGTATCTGTATTTGGTCTCATGTTGTGAGCTAAGTGTATTGTCACACCCCTATAGTGTCTACGAGTGTGAAATTCATTCTTCAGGGCAATCATATATTCATGAAAAAAAAGGAAAGTGATAATAGTATTATCCATAGTATCCTTTCAAATGTTAAAGTTGCCACAGTCAATTAGGGATAAAAAAATTATCACAATAATTTCAGGTATTTATTGCGATAACGATACCAATGACGATTTTATATATATATATATATATATATATATATATATATATATATATATATATATATAATATATTAGGGCTGTCAAACGATTAATCACGATTAATCACATCCAAAATAAAAGTTTATGTTTACACACTATATGTCAGTGTACTGTGTATATTTATTATGTATATATAAATACAAGCACATTCATGTATATATTCAGGAAAAATATTTTAGATTTATATATAAAATATTTATATTTATTTATAATCTAAATTGTATACAGGTGTAAATATATATACATATAAATGTGTTTTTAATTATATACATGTATGTGTGTGTTTTTATATATACACAATGAATATACAGAGTAAACACGCATATAGTATGTAAACATAAACTTTTATTTTGGATGCGATTAATCGCGATTAATCATTTGACAGCCCTAATATATATATATATATATATATATATATATATATATATATATATATATATATATATATATATATATAGCGGGGAAAATAAGTAACATCAGCATTTTTATCAGTAAGGGGATTTCTAAGTGGGCTATTGACAAAATTTCCACCAGATGTAGCCATCAAGCCAAATATTGAATTCATACAAAGAAATCAGAACATTTAAGTATATAAGTTGAGTCATAATAAATAAATTGAAATGACACAGGGAATAAGTATTGAACACACTTTATTTAATACTTTGTAGAAAAGCCTTTGTTGGTGATTACAGCTTCTAGATGCCTCTTGTATGGAGAGACCAGTCGTCTGCATTGCTCAGGAGTGCACTTCATTGTTTCCTTGGCCTTGTGTTTGGGATCATTGTCTTGCTGAAATGTCCACCCTCCTTTCATTTTCAGCTTTCTGGTAGATGGCAGCAGATTTTTATCCAAAATGTCCCGGTACATTTCTCCATTCATCCTGCCTTCAATAATATGAAGTCTGCCAGTACCCCTTGCTGAAAAGCAACCCCAAACCATGATGCTTCCACCCCCAAACTTAACTGTTGGTATGGTTTTCTTGGGGTGGTGGGCAGTGCCATTTCTTCTCCAAACATGGTGTGTAGAATGACTGCCGAAAAGTTCAATTTTGCTTTCATCTGACCATACTATAGTCTCCCAATAATCCACAGGCTTCTCCAAATGCTGTTTCGCAAACGTTAACCGAGCCTCAACATGCTTTTTGTTCAGCAATGTCTTGCATGGTGAGCGTGCATGGATTCCATGGCGGTTCAGTGCATTGCTTATAGTTTTCTTTGAAACAACAGTACCTGCTGATGCAAGGTCTTCCTGAAGTTCTGTCCGAGTGGTTCTTGGCTCTTGGAGAACTCTCCTGATTATTCTTTGGACTCCTCGGACAGGGATCTTACGTGGAGCACCTGATCGTGGCCGGTTTATGTTGAACTGATGCTCTTTCCATTTCCGGATAATGGGCCCCACAGTGCTCACAGGAACATTCAGCATTCTGGAAATGTGCCTATAACCATTCCCATCAAAATGGTTTTCAACGATAAGATTACGAAGATCTTGAGAGAGTTCTTTGCTTTTACCCATCATGAAGTCTTTCCTGTGTGTCTCCTGAGTAATGAGAAGCCTTTATAGGCCATCAATTAGCGGTAAAGCAGTTAGTACTGATAGGGGGCAGGGTTTCTCTCTCAATACTGACAGATTTCAGGTGATCTGGCTTTTTATGCCAATTTGCACCTTGTTATCTTCATGTGTTCAATACTTATTCCCTGTGTCATTTCACTTTATTTATTATGACTCAACTTGTATACTTAAATGTTCTGATTTCTTTGTATGAATTCAATATTTGGCTTGATGGCTACATCTGGTGGAAATTTTGTGTCAATAGCCCACTTAGAAATCCCCTTACTGATAAAAATGCTGGTGTGTCAAATACTTATTTTAATGTGTGTGTGTGTATATATATACATACATTTTATTTATTTATTTATTTATTTATTTATTTATTTATGTATTTATATATATATATATATATATATCATTAACGATACCAATGACGATATATAATTGCTTATTGTAAGGGCAATTGCTTAATTAGCAAATGCGCTAATGTAATGTAGTTGGTGCCCCCGTTGACTCGCGTATCTTCAAACTTTCTTCGTACTCTGGTTTGTGTTTCAGATGGTGGAACAAATTGGACGTGTTTCTAGAGTTGTGACGGTGAGGAAATTTTCCCACCGGTTAATCAAAATGTGAGAGAACACGGTATCACCGTGGGGGGTTTGGGGGGGTCATTTGAGTTTTCTTTTCACTTTCATATTAGCAACAATTCAGTGTATGGCAACTGTTTGTTCATTTAGGGCTGTGCAATTAATCGAAATTCAATGTAGTTTCACTTCAAAGGATTCTAAAAATACAATAATCGAGATTAAACGATGCATGCATTCGGACAGAACAGAACACGGACAATTGAACGTTTTGTTTCAGCTATTAAAACAGTTTTGTATGTAGGCCTAATGGCAAAGTGATTAGGCTTATATTTAGTTTCGGTTTTTTATTAAGTTAATTTGGAAAGTTTTTTGCAAGGATTTTTTTGTTCGTTAAATGTAAATGTTTGTTTTTTAAGTAACGAACAATGGCCAGCGGTAGACTGTTTAGTGTGTTTGATCAATTTGCCTCAAATCATCACGACTTGACAAAAAAAATCTATAGATATAAAACAGTTGAAGTATAAAACAATGTTGGTTTAAACGTTAAAACCTAGATAAAAGTGCGCTAGGCCCATATCCAATCTTTTGTGCGGAGAGTGGAAGATAAAACTAAGAAAGCTTGGAGGTACAGCATACACATTTATTTGTAATATAAAATAAAAATACAGTTTTATTAAATAAAAATCAGCAAACACTGTGAAACCAAATAAATATGAAAATTCCACATCACCTTAAAGTTAGATAAATGGCAGAAGTGAACAAATTATCCAAATATTTTCAAAACAGCCGCTTTCGCATTTAGTTTTGAAACTCCGCCATAGTTTTGTTCTTCTTATCTCTCTCTCGTCAGTCAGCTGGACTCGCTCTCTTCACGTGATAAATTAAATCTGATCTGTGATGCGACTATCGTTCGGCACACTGCATTGAACAACCACGTTCGGTTTTAATTGTATTGTCTGTTCTCTAACTGAATGAAATTATTTTTATTACTACAAAAATCAAAATGACAGTGGGGGCGGTGCCGCCATGCTTGTTTTCACTCTGCACGTGAACAGTGAATTGGTCGCGCACGAAACTACGTCATCAAATAGACTTATCGTTATTATCGCGAGGTGAGACATTTTTATCGTGAGGAGAATTTTCAACGGTATATCGCAAATGATAAGATATCGCCCATCCCTACAGTCAATGCATTTTTTGTATGTGCTGCGCTTTATTTGTACCATTTTGTTTTATTAGTTTATTAATTAGAATTTGAAAGATAATAACTAGGGGTGTAACGATTCACTCGTTTTCTCGATGCATCGATTACAAAACCTGAAGATGCATAGATCTTGAAACATGGATTTTGAATCGTAAATTGTTGATTTCGGCCAGTAATCAATCTAAAACACTAAGAATCAAATAAATCTTGATTTCTATAGCAATTCAGTGATATAAAAAAAAAAAACACATTAAATTACTACAAGCACAAATTAATGGAGACCTTAAACAGCGTTGTTTGTTTCATTTCCTCACATCTCTCTTTCACACGCTTCATTTACTGACTGTAACAGGATTGCGTACACACCCTCACCTTTTTTGAACAGCCAACGTGTGGTCTCTCCTTAGTAGGCTACTCGTCGTGGCCAGTATTGCTAAAGTAGTTTTACTTTTCTGTAGTTTTTCAGTGGCTCTCAGTCATACCATTGACATTACCTGAGCAGTTGAAAGCCGTGCGTTTGGACGGAGCGAAAACAATGTAAGTGTCTAAAAGCATATGCACAATTCTTTTGTATGAAAAATGACTTTTAACTTAACATTGTTAAACCGAAAGTATGAAGGAAACGCAAGATTTGTCAGTCAAATGAATGAAAGTTGCATTTCGTTATTCATCATTTGCTGATAGAAGTTTAAATGTTGTAGCATTTTATTTTATGAAAATAAGATAAAGATGCTCACATCATGCAAAGGTGTGACATAAAATGTTACCTTATACATTCACAGTATGCTACACAATAATTACATGACAGCCTATTTTTAAAAGCCTTTTTTTAAATCTTGGTTTACAGGCTAATAAAAAACTAAAGCAAAATAAATATGCCAAAATGTATTTGAAATATATGTATTTTATGCTAAGTATACTACAAATAAATGCACATATTTATGTTCTTAATAAAAAATACCTTGCAATTATACTTTTACTAGCCTATGCTAAACTGGCATAAAGTGTGCTAAATTGGAAGTGTAGTGCTGAAGTCTTGCATTTATAGACTTGTATTATTGTTTATTAAGATAATACAATCCTCAGCAATAGTGACATTAAAACACATTTTAGGCTTAATATTAAGAAATGTGCATTGTGCACATGTAGTACTCCAAATAAAGTTTAATTCTAATTTGATATCAAAAATTCTCGAGGGATATATCAGTAAATATGTTAATAGATTTGAACTATATTTAGTTTGAAATAAATGTATTTTAATTATATTACTTTTCTACGTATGCTGTATGCCATGCCATAGCATCATTAAACTAAAATCTAACAGTGGACAAACGTGTTTTTTTCCATAAGAGACTGCAATGTAATTTGACCCCTGATTAAACATATAAAGATAAGCATATTTAAGAGAAGCATTTAAATAATCCAGTGAATGCAGAATCAAATCGTTAATCGAATTGCATCGAATTTGATTGTGAATAGTCTCGAACACAAATCGTTTTTGAATCGAAACCCTCAGAATCATGAATCGAAACGATTCGCTGTTTACCCAAAGATTCACAGCCCTAATAATAACAATATTGGTTGATTTAAGTGGGATCTCTGATTTTAGTCCTTGAAAACCAAGGAAGTAGTGCTTGAAAAGTCCTTAAATCCAGATCCTGGAATCGTATTTTGCAATATCTGTATAAACCCTGTTTAAGTTACCAGCTCTTGGAGCATTTTAATGTTTTTTTGTAGTTGTTAATTGAACTTAACTGTAGTTTTCTGTAGTAAATTGTCTTTGTATATTTCCTATTCTGTTTATTCCTAGTATTTACCATTATTTCTTATGAACAAAACAATTTCGGTCGGATGGCTAATGGCAATGGCAATGGCAAATACGTTACTAGTTAGTTTCAAGCAAAATCATTAAAATATTTTTTTTTGGTTTGCCAAATAACCCTAAGTATGTGCTAACCCCCGCAACCCCCCCTCTTCTACTGTTGGCTGCAATGAGGATCTTTTTTAGTTAAACACAATGTATGCTGTTGGTGAACGATTCCACAGGAATTTGATTTAATATTGTAGTAGAGGTAAGCTAGATCGACTGTCATGTGAAAGTGAAATTAATGAAAAATGTTGATCACAGCATTTTTTTATTTATAGTAGATTTGCTTTATTACATTGCATCTTTTTGATTGCGGTCTGCAGCGATCTGTGAACAAGTGACCGATTTCAGCTTCAACTTTAGTGTCTGTTTATAGTGTAGGGGGCGGGATGCATCGGATTCTAGAGAGCATTTGATTGGACAGAAAGTTTGATGAGAAGCTGAAGTGCAGGGTGATGTCATCGAAATCACTGATCCATATTGGTGGAAGTTTGAGACTGTGAGTTTTGAATGCTTATATCTTCTAAATGCAAATTTTGTCATTGTTTTGGAGCACACTAACATATTCATACTAAAAGCCAAAAAACTTCCATTTTGATTTTGTGGGGACCTTTCCTTAGATATTGTTGTTTTGCTGGTGATTTACCCTGCCTGTGTTGACTAGCTCGATCTAATAAAGCCTGCATTTGGATCCTCAACTCTGTTGTCACGCTAAATATTACAGTGCGATTAAATTAAAAAAATGTTAATTGTTTGACAGACAGCACTGTTGTTAACCTTTTATAGATGTTTGTAATATTAGTTCATTTTACTGTTGAATATGCATTTAAATTTAGTTTTTAATTTTATAGGCACCCCAGAAAGAGATCGGGATGGCCCCCTTCAAATTTTCAGTTTGATTTTCCACCCCTCAAATTAATCTATAGCCTATATAGGCTCTACCCCAATACGGGTTGTATTAAACCATTCGTTAGTCACAAGCATTTCAAGAATTTAAGTATTTCATTATAGCATTTCCTGATTTGTCCAGGTGATCATATCACACGTCATTACTTATTTTTGTGTTTTTACCATAGTGATAAATTAATATAGATTTTCCTCTGTCACTTATTTAGAACCCAGTGAAACAAAAAGCCAACCAAGTGTTCCTAATTACTAAGATGAACCCTCAGTGTGAATGGGAATATAGGCCTATTTGTTAGATTTTTACTAATTCTAATTTGAAGGATACCTATATTTCTGGCAAACATACTTGAGAAAAACGTTTAAATTATTAAATTATTACTCCAATTAAAGGTTTGACTTTTATGAATGTTTGAATACTAAGGAGAAGTGGCAGCAATAATAATAATAAGTAAATAAATGAAATGCACTGTCCTTGTTTGGCTCAGATGTCCAGCATGTGTGGCGATGTCCTGGTGAGGAGTACCAGGAAAATTGTGTCTTGCCTACAGTCAAGCATGGTGCTGGTAACATCATGGTCTGGGGCTGCATGAGTGCTGCTGGTACAGGGGAGCTGCAGTTTATTCAGGGAACATGGATTCCATTATGTGCTGTACATTCTGGAGCAGAACATGATGCCTTCCCTCCTAAAACGAGGCAGAGTGGCAGTTTTCCAACATAACGACCCAAAACCACATCACCAAGATAAAAGCTGCCTTGCTGAGGAAGCTGAAGGTGAAGGTAATGGGGTGGCCAAGTATGTCTCCAGACCTGAACCCTATTAAACACCTGTGGGGCACCATCAAGCGGAAGGTGGAGAAGCACCACGTATCTAACATCCTGCAGCTCCGTGATGTCATTATAGAGGAGTGGAAGAGGATCCCAGCAACAATCTGTGTAGTTCTGGTCAATTCCATGCCCAGAATGATTAAGGCAGTGCTAGATAACAATGGTGCTAACACAAAATACTGACATTTTGGACACAGTTTTGACAAGTTCACTTAGGGTGTACTCACTTTTGTTGGCAGGTATTTTGACAATAATAGCTGTATGTTGAGTTATTTTCAGAGGACAGTAAATATATACTGCTATACAAGCCGCACATTGACTAATCTAAAATATATCCAAATTTTATTTCTATGGTATTGTCCCCTGAGAATATATACTAAAATGGTTGCTGAAATGTGAGTGGTGTACGTACTTTTGTGAGATACTTAAGCATTTTAAGTTACATTTTTTAATTTCTTTTGGCAATCAAATTTATTTTATTTATTTATTTTATTATTACTACAGATGCACTGATTGACTCTCCAGGGACTGGAATTAGCCGATTCAAAGTATATCCATTTTGACATCACACTTACGGAAACTGAAAATGTATTTATGTCGTGCCAGATGAGGCTTGTGCAACCTAAATTAGTATGTGAGAGAGCCCTCACAGAAGTTATAGATACGTACTGCGATAGTAGCCTATTTTGATTTATGTACGCAACGTTGCACACGTTTTTCCGAATTATCAACACGATTGCAATTTGACACTGATTTTATACAATAATTGTTCTATAAACAAGTTAAAATTAAGTGACTTACATTTCAGACCCAATATTGACTGTTTTTGCGTCCAAATTTTGCTGCCAAAAATACTTGCAATCAAAGCCACAGCAGAACTGTTGTGATTCTCCGAGCAACACATTGGTGTTAAATTACTGAATTAATCCATTTTTGAACAAATGGAGTCAATGATTCAATAACCCATTCATTAAGATTAAGTTGCTTGCCTCATTTCTGTATGAATCAGCCGTTTGAGCAAATCTTTTCAATGAAGGACTAAATGGCTCACTCATTCAGACAGTAATTTGCCACAACCTTTTGGTGGCTTGGTTTTATATTTAAAGTAGTGCTGTCAAAAGATTAATCACGATTAATCGCATCCAAAATAAAAGTTTGTTTACATACTGTATATTGTTGTATTGTGTATATTTATTATGTATATATAAATACACACACATGCATGTATATATTAAGGAAAAATATTATAGACGTATATCTAAAATATTTATATTTATTTGTAATCTAAATTGTATACAGGTATAAATATATATACATATAAATATTTTGTTTTAATATATACATGTATGTGTGTGTATTTATATGTACATAATAAATATACAAAGTAAACACACATATAGCATGTGAACATAAACTTTTATTTTGGATGCAATTAATCACGATTCATCGTTTGACAGCCCTAATTTAAAGGAATCACTGCATTTTCCCCAACATTTCTTATTTGTATGGTTAAAAAGTATTTAAAACATTCATCTTATAAAATTCTTTTTTTTTTTTTTTTATCTTCATCAAACAGTTTGTGTAAGTGCGTCTAATACCACTTCAGATGCAGCTTGTTGTTTGTTGATAATGATTTCATTTAAATGGTCACACATCTATAGTTTCTTATTATTCTAACTGAATTTCTTGACACAATATAAGAATTTGATGTGAAAGAGATAAAAAAATATGGGGGGAAAATGTCAGTGTAATTTTTAAACAGTTGGAAGTGATCTGTTTGGTTATATACAGCAAATCATTTTCAGTCAATTTCTACCTATTTCTAGTCACAGAGCACTTTTTTTTGAGAGTTAAGTGAGAGAACATCTGTAACAGATTTTATTTATTCATTTATTTTTTCCATATATCTATTCCTATATGTTTAATGGAACTTCTAAAAAAAAAATGGAATTAAGAGAGACAAAAACAATTATTATTATTGTTTTTTTTTGTTTTTTTTTACATCCCTAAAAATATCCACACCAGACCTCTTGTTTCTATTGTGTGTCCTTTTTTTCCAAATTAAGCTAAGATGTTTCCATTCAACACACCCTAACAGATTGGCATGGACAATCCTGAGGACATTTCTAAGGTGTGCATTCTCTGAAATAGGCACTTGATCTTTAATACTTTAATTTTCCCCCTCTTATCTTTTTTCAGATAGAGATTAAGATGAAGAAGACTGCAGCTATACAGTGGGAGAAACTGGAGGGAGAAGGCACACTTCCTACTGTGAAGCACTTTACTCCCAGTCAGTACTGAAAAGCACACAGAATCATGCTATCATCTTCCCTCATGCGTATTCCAAAGTGGGTTGAGCCAGTTTATTGTTGTTGTTATTTTACCTCTTGTTATTTCCTTCTAAATTTAGTAGACCAGTACCCATCTTCCTCCCACTACACACGCAACTGGGACAAGGTGGTAGGTGAAATAAAAGAGGAGGAAAAGAATGAGAAGCTGGAGGGGGACGCTGCTCTCAACAAGCTGTTCCAGCAAATCTACTCAGATGGCTCAGATGAAGTCAAGCGGGCAATGAACAAGTCCTTTGTAAGTAGTTGAAGGTTGCCCATGTACGCATAAAGATTTTGATGTCTTATTTGGTGTTGTGACTTCAACTGTCCACATTTTTTAAATGGTATTAATTTGTGTGAGAATTAGAAAAGTAAACAGAAAAACAAAAACCCAAGACCAAATTAGATTTTATAAACCTAAAATTTTATTATGTATAATATGAAAAGTATGTTTTCTATCTCAATGCAAGAAATTTGATAACTTTTGATAAAAAAGAAATTAATCCAATTCTATCAGTCGTAGCTCAATTAACAAGATTCTGTATTTATACTTTAAAGAATGATAGTCTACAAAAATTTGAGCTGCTGTCATTTAAACAGATGGCACATTTGTCTTCATTTTAACTGCAGGTAACATGGGTAACGTTGTATGTTTTCTATATTCTCACATAGATGGAATCAGGAGGCACAGTCCTCAGCACCAATTGGATGGATGTTGGTAAACGAAAAGTAGAGGTGAACCCACCTGACGACGTAGAGTGGAAAAAGTGTTAAAAGCAGTAGATGACGTCTTGCACCAATTGCTCTGTCTTCATGGTTTCCTTCATTTGGTCTTTACTGCCTTCACTGTTCACACTTTCTCTTTTGTCAGTTCCAGAATAGTCCTGGACTAAAATGAGATCTCTGTAAAAATTAATCTTCTCTGTCTAAAATTAGTTTTAGTCTGGAGCCAAACTTGCTCATTACATTTTTAAAGTATCACGCATGTTTAAAACATTACACATTAAAACAACCAAGTGTCCAAATGTCTCTACTAAAAACCTCTTTGGCCACACTGAATATGTTAGGTTTCCACCTGTGAAACATCTGTGCTTCAGTTAATGGTGACCACTGTTTTAATGTACTTTCCTGAATATGATTTCAATGGGCTGTAAATAAATTTTTCTTGTTCTTTGGTGTGGTGCCCCTGGTCTCTTCATATCAATATGTCTATCATCAAAAATGGAATTGATAATGTAATTTATTTTGTTTTTAACAAAGAGGGTGAAAATACACTGAAACTGAAATTTTAATAACAAAAATTTATTTCTGTGGTCTAAGTAAGGGGTACCCAACCCTGTTCCTGGAGATCTACGTAACTGCAGCCTTTTTTCCAGCCCTGCTCCAACACAGCACACAAGTGCTACCTAAGAGATTAATTAGTTGCTTCAGGTGTGTTTGATCAGGGTCGGAGCTGAACTTTGTAGGATGGTAGATCTCCAGGAACAGGGTTTGGCACCCCTAATTAAAGTTAATTAACACTTTTTTTCCCCTTTCAGAATTAGGCAATTTATGACAGTTTCAACTATGCATTCCTTTAGTTTTGCAAATTGCCATGTTGAAAAGTAATGGTCCTAGTACTCAGCATTGAGATATACTCAGTTGAGCTCCATAACAAGCACCGAAAGTCATGGACTTCCTGAGCCAACAATTTACAATTCACACCATTTACAAATACATTACAATTCAAAGCTTGAGCTACTGTAGTATGAACTAACAATGAACAATTGTACTTGTGTTAAATAAAATGTGGCGGGAGGAGCGCACGACAGACACAGTGGGTGTGGTGTCAGGCCTCGGAGAGGCTTTTATTAAACAGAAATACAAAATAACGCGTCCAAAAAACCGACTTGTCACACAAATATGAATAAATTCTATAACAAATGTGTGGCTCACTGTTGGTTAATATGATAATACGATTTTAAGCCCGATTTTCACTCGCCGACAGATTTTGCGAAATCGCAGACAAATGCCCAAAATCGGAGGTAAATCGGTGCTTGTTCACACGAGTGACAATCACACAGTGTGAATTACCAAAGACGCGATCTGAGAGAATCGCCGATGCCCGTGAAATATTTGGCATGCTAAATATCTAGACCTGTCGGCGATTCAAAATCCTGCTGTGTGAAATGAGCTCTGACTGAAACATTCGTCTACAGCCAATAAAAGAGCAAGATACAGGGCAGCAGGAAGTTCGGGGAGATTTTTGTTTATTGAAGATGATTTTGTACTGTTTTTTTAAACATTCGTTTCTTATTTATTTGGTTCCACTGTGCTGATTTTATTTAAACTTTGTGCAAGTTATTTTATTTTATTTAAAATTATGCCTATATATATCATCATGGTTTTGTTAATATATTAAGCATGCTGTTATATATATAGCTTTGTCGTTGTCAATCAATAGAGGCCGAAATGCCACTAAATCAAAAGTGAAAGTAAAATGCGATTTGATGCATTTAAGCGATTTAAAAGCTAATAAAAGCGAGGAAAAGAGGGAAACACTAACGAACTCACGGTCACATCCTGGTAAATATTATATTACACACACTTTAAGCTCTTTTATTTTTTATAAAGTGTTAACAAAATATCTTTAGTCAAGCAGCCAAACTATGAAAGACCACATGTGGAATTATGTATTAAACAAATGAAAAAGTGTTAAACAACCCAGAATATTTTATATTTTAGACTGTGCAAAGTGGCTACATTTAGCTTTGATGACAGCTTGGCACACTCATGGCACTCTCTCATCAGATTCACAAGGTTGACCTGACACTGTTTACTATATAGGCTACTGTTTG
Organism: Cirrhinus molitorella; assembly: GCA_033026305.1. Taxonomy (NCBI): domain Eukaryota; kingdom Metazoa; phylum Chordata; class Actinopteri; order Cypriniformes; family Cyprinidae; genus Cirrhinus; species Cirrhinus molitorella. The sequence continues at coordinate 20,571,986 of CM065120.1, read as the reverse complement.
CTGTAATTGCAATGGCTTTCAGGTCACAGATGTGCCTTGTCACAATTTAATTTATGACAGTTCTTGCCTTTTTAATGTGCTTTAGGCCATCAGAGGATAGGATAGGTTGAGTCAATAGCCTTATTAGTGCTACTGCAACTACTGTATAAATTCATATTACGGCAAGAAAAGACAATCCATCATCACTTTAAGAAATTAAGGTCAGTCAGTGTGAAAAAATCTCAAGAACTTTGAATGTAACCCCACATGCAGTCACCGAAACCATCAAATGCTATGATGAAACTAAACTAATTGTCATGAGAACCATCCCAGGAAAGGAGGACCAAGAGTTCCTACTAGTCCTTGAATTTCTTAAAAGTTTGTCAATCTTTAAAAAAAGTCAAGGCCTTGGAAAGTTTATGAAAATAAACATACATAGATGCAGGTCCCTGAAAGTGTTTGAATTTATTTTGTTCAAGAAGTTTTCTAGAAAAAAAAAAAATCCATATTATTTCCTCCAGTCTGCTGTTTTATTTCGCCAACACTTTCTGGCCTATGCATACTAGCTTGCTTAATTTATGTTTGTTATGCACATTAACGCGTTAAGTGTTTCCTGTGTGAGCTACTGTGTGTTGTACGTTATGACAAATAGAAAATCAGATCTCTGTTATATTGCCAAAAATAAATACAAAAAAAAAAAAAAATTGCTTTATTGCATAGTTGTGTTTGACACATGAAAATCTCACTGGAGCTTTTTCTTTTCCTTTTAATTGTGGTTGGCAAACCCACTTCAAGGTGCATACCTCCACCTGCAAAACACCTGCATGATAGCTAATGTAAAATAAAGATTTAGGAGAGCCAATACCAATCAGCTGAAAAAAAAAAATGCTTGATCTACCATGGTCTCAATTTTTGATATCGGTTCGATCTTGATTAATTGTGGATTATCTTCTGGACAGATGAGCTAAACTTCAAGTTAAAAGTATTTCTAATATGTTGACCCTTATATTAACAGTAGCCTACTTTTACCTGTCAAGACATGCCTTCACTTTTATAGACTTGAGAGTTGTGCTGTTTGAGTTGGGGGATTCGTGACGTGAAAGGGCCATTTGGAAGGGTTATTCAAACACATGCTTTATTTTTGAAGTTCCACTAGGTGACACCAACAGCGCAGAAACTGCATACTCAATACTACAGAAGCAAGAAACATGGACCTCTCTTTCAGATCAGCAATCTTTTTTTTTTCCACCCTATCAGAATTTTCATTCTATTCACCAGGGCAGGAGTAAATAAAATAATAACCAATCATGAATAGAAGCACAAGCTTGCTGTACAAACCCATGTTTTTATAGTTTACCATAGCTTATAAAGAAACGGTGCGTAACATAATATTCATAATATCATATTCATTAAATAAGCATTACAGTACTTAACCCTCGTTAGTTTACATGAATATATTTATTCTAGTGATGGCAAAGCTGAATCTTCAGCAGCCATTACTCCAATCTTCAGTGTCATATAATCCTTTAGATATCATTCTAATTTTCTGATTTGATGCTCAGTTATTTTCGGTGCTGAATGGTTCTTATTATTAGCAATGTTGAAAACATTGTTTTTGCTGCTTAATATTTTTGTGAAACCATGATACATATTTCATTATGCATTTAATTATTCTTTGATAAATAGAAAGTTAAATGAACAGCATTTATTTGAAACAGAAAAAAATTGTAATATATAAATGTCCTTGATAAATGTAATGCATCCTTGATGAATAAAATATTAATAAAAGAATAGGGATGTCCCAATCAGGTATTTTTGTGCTCCCAAACCAATCTGAATCATTGAGTCTCTGCCGATAGCAAGTCCCAATCTTGAATTTATATTTTCATAATGCTTATGACAACAATGTCTCAGATAGTCTGACAGCAGATAAAAGTAAATAGTAAATAAATTACTTCTGAGTGCTTCCTTACAAAAGTGTGCATCAAATATGATAAACATGGAATCTTGAACCTGTGTGAGATGATAGAACTGTTCCTCATCGACTCTTAGGCATCACGCACGCACATTTAAAGTGCCCCTATTATGGATTATTGAAAATTACCTTCCATGCAGTGAATGAAAACATCCTGCAAAGTTTTAAATCTAAAAGTGCACCATGTATAAAGTTATTGGTGTACTGTAGTGATTTAGGATAAGCCAAAAACACATTTTGGAAAATTGATTCATGATGTAAACATTATTGATTTATAACCGAGTCTCTGTTACTAAAACAAAACAAAAAAAACAGTTACACAAATTTATGAAGGTGGGATCAACTATTTTACTTCACAATATACTCTGCCACACTAATAAAGAATTTCTCCAAACCTGTTTGCTCACCAAGTTCTTATTTACATGTAATCATAACATGCATAGTTCACATTTAATGACCTGATTCTTCCAAAGGCAATATATGGCCAACCTATTCTTGAACAGACCTTCTTAATATACATCAGTACAAACAATTCAAACAACAATAAAATTAAAAAATAATGGCTTATTGAGGACAAACATGTGCTTGTACTTCTGATAAAGTCCAGTCACCAAACATCAGAACCAGAAGAAATGTCCCACATGCCTTAGCACATCAAACTCTTCTTCAAAGATAGCACCTCCACATTGTTCCCAAAGCATGTGCCAATAAACATGGAAAGGAAGTCCATACACAAAAATCCTTAATTGAGCAGCAAACAATTCAGTTTCTCAACAAGGATGATCTCCCAGGAAAGAGCAGGAACACAAAGCACACCATGCTGTCCTCTGTCTCACTCTACTACTTCCTCACCTTTTAATCACACCCAGGGAGTACATCAGGTCCCCCTGGTGGTGAGGATGAAACTACCCCCACTGAGTCATTGTACAGTTCATGATACTGTTACGGACCCTCCCCTTCATTGGAAAGTTTAACATATCCATGGAAAGGCTTCAGGTTCTGCACATGAAAAGTGTCTGGATGATCAATGTCATCTAAGAGTGCAACAGAGCAATTAACGGGACCCAAACACTTTACAATTTTGGCTGGACCTTTCCACTTAGCAGCTAATTTGGACATAAAACCTTCACTGGCCCGTGACAAGGGATGAAAGCGCACCCATACCAACTCCCCAACCTGATACTGAGCATGTTTTCTTCGAAGGTTACAATAGCATCCTTGCTTCCTTTGAGCTTGCTCCACATTCTCTCTCACTGCCTTCAGTAGGTTCTCATAGCGTTCTGGCACTGCATAAGCAGGATTACTGGGATCAGGTGGACTTAACAGGGCTCGCTCTACCGGACCTTTCAACTTTCGCCCCAAAGCGATTTCGGCAGGTGTGAATCTAGTGCTTTCTTGCCAGGCTGTATTAATGGCAAACCTAAATTCTGCAAGCCAGCGATCCCAGTACCGATGATGTTCCTTCACATAAGAGGCTATCATAGTTTTGAGCATGCGGTTAATACGCTCTGTGAGATTAGTCTGAGGATGACTAGCCGTGGTAAGTTTTTGGGTTACCCCCCATTGCTTGCATACCAAATTCAAAAGGTGTGAGGTAAATTGAGCTCCTCTGTCAGAAACTAAATAGACAGGAGTACCCCATCGGGTGAAGATCTCATTAACCAGGATATGAGCTATTTGTGGGGATTTGGCTACACGAAGAGGGAATAACTCGACCCATTTTGAGCAGTAATCTACGATCACCAAGAGATACTCGTTTTGCCTTGGACTTTTAGGAAAAGGTCCCATCAGGTCCACTCCCAACATATATCCAGGCTCCACCACCGGGGTATTCTGCAAGTAACCAGACAATTTGGAGATAGAGGGTTTGTACCTCTGGCACACTTGACACTCTTTACAGTGCTTCCAAACATCTGAACGTAAACTGGGCCAGTACACCATATCCAATAATCTCAGAAGTGTTTTGAGCCAACCAAAGTGGCCGCTCAAAGGATTGTCGTGGGCATATTTCAGGAATTCCTTACGCAAACATCCTGGTACCACCAACTGAAATTTCTGTCCTCCCTGTCCATCTGGGACACTGCGAAACAAAAAGCCATTCCTTACAACATAATGGATTCTTGATAGATCAATATCTGTTTGAATACGGGACTTACTGACCAATTCCTTTATTTCGGCATCCTCTTGCTGAGCTTTGGCAATTTCATCCCAATCCACTGGTAGGCTTGAGGGTGTTACCAATGAACTTCCAGACTTCACTTGCCTTACCATGCTCACAATCGCAGTGTCTTGCAGACTTCGGGATAATGTATCTGGGACCACGTTGCATTGTCCTTTTCAGTACTTAACAGTAAACTCAAACTCCTGAAGCCGTATAGCCCATCGTGTCAATCTTGATGAGGGTTTGGGGTGATTAAAGACCCAAGTCAACGCTGCATGATCAGTTACAACTTCAAAGGGTCTAAACTCCTAGTAGGGCCGCCACTTCTCCACAGCCCATAGAACAGCACAGCATTCTTTCTCAGACACAGAGTACGCCTTTTCAGCTCCCTGAAGCAAGCGTGAAGCATAAGCTACAGCATGCTCTTCTCCTTCTATGTCTTGAGTCATAACTGCTCCCAGTCCTTTCTCACTAGCATCTGTCTGCACCTTAAATACTTTTAGTAAAGTCTGGGGATATCAGGACAGGGGGTTGTGTTAAATCATTCTTGATAGTTTCGAATGCCTCTTGACAGGCTTCTGTCCAAGCCCATATGGCTCCCTTCTTCTTTAAAGCATGTAAAGGGGCTGCTTTTTCCAAAAAACGTGGTACAAACCTGTGATACCACCCAACCAGTCCTAGAAACCGTTGCACATCTTTCAGAGTCTGGGGCACAGGAAACTGGCTCACTGATGCTATCTTAGCTGGATCTGTCTTAATGCCTTCTCCTGTTATCAAATGGCCTAAAAAAGTGAGAGATCTTTGCATCATGTTGCATTTTTTAAGGTTTAAAGTCAGCCCAGCTTGATGCAGGCAGCGGAAGACTTGACTGAGGTGTAGCAGGTGTTCATTCTCATCCTTTGAATATACCACAATGTCATCTATATATACAAAGCAGCACCTTCCTTTAACCCTCTGGGGTCTGAGGTGATTTTGGGGCCCTTGAGGTGTGCTGACATGCCCTGACATTTGTGCTTATTTCAGCTACTTATAACATACTATTTGCCCATATGTATTTTTCTTGTATTCAGCACAAACTGTGCTACAATAATATGTGAGAAAGATGGATGTACATGTTTGCATTTTGTAGAAAAAAAATATTATGCGTGGTTAGCACATTTTAGGAAAAAACATTCATCTAAAATATGGCCTAAAAAACCTACTGAATAGTTCTGACGAAATCATTTGATTAATCAGTCTTGTAGGCTAGAATATTTACTTCACAATGATGTGAGAATCATTCCAACCACTTCATCACAAACAAAGATATAATAATTTGAATTTTGAAAGTAAGTTTTTTGGCCAGCATTGCCATATTCATGGGAGTGTTAATAGCTCTGAATATTCATGTAATTCACACAAGGAGAGACAAAAGACACTCCCACAATGGCTAATGTTCCCCCATCAAAGGTAATGTTCGCCTATCAAGTTGGAGTGCTGTGAAGAAAGAATGTGAAAATGCTCAAAGATTTTCATCTATTTTATTGTAATTCCTCTATGTGGAAAAGTGTTGTGCCTTGCTTGCAGTGCTAAAAATGTGAAGATATATTAACACTTTTCACTAGCAAATCTGTTAAAAAAGGGTGCGCTGCAAAAAAATGCTTTTCTAGCTTAGATTTTTTTGTCTTGTTTCCAGCCAGAATATCTAAAAATTCTTAAATCAAGAAGGATTTTCTAGACAAGTAAAAATTATTGTCTTGTTTTCAGAAAAAATAAGTCAAAATTATTTGAGGTTTGGCTTAAACCAAGCAAAATAATCTGCCTATAGGGTAAGCAAAATAATCTTATTTAAAACAGAAGGCTAGATTATTTTGCTTACCCCATTGGCAGATTATTTTGCTTGTTTCAAGCAAAAACTCACTCATTTTTTTAGTGTCTGAAAACAAGACATTAATGTTTACTTGTCTAGAAAATCCTTCTTGATTTAAGAATTTTTAAATATTTTGAATGGAAAAAAGACAAAAAATCTAAGATAGAGATTTTTTTGCAGTGTGAGCACACAGATAACAATTAGATAATCTATATTATTATTTAGTAACGTCAAACAAGTACATATACTTCAATATTATGGCGATGCACATATAATTACATCAGTGAATTATTATATCTGTGCATTTACTCGACCGCAAAAACTGAACTACCCCTGGTATTCCGTACAAATAATGTTAATACAACTACCTCAGATTCAAGTGAAGAGTCATATGTGATGCAGGTATGCGATCACTAAAAACAGTACAGTCCTATTACTTTTATATCCTATTTTGTTTTATATTATAGCCTATAGAGCATGAAACCTTCATTGCGTCGTAAGAATTTAGATACAATGAATTGTATAGTATTGTATGAATTGTACCTATCCTTTTCACTCGATTTCAAACCTTTTAGCCAGGAGTTATAGTTTTAGAAAAACACAGCTATGTGTTCAAGTATATGTGAGAATAGCACGTTAACTAATGCAAATAAGAAACATTACTTGCTCATCAGAACGATCGTGTCACGTGGATCAGCCGCGCGTCGCATTCTGTTCTTCATCTGAGGTGAATTCTGTGTTTATTCCTCTCAGTGTGTCTTCTTCCATAAGCGAACAGTAGCTGAGATGAACGCGATGAATTCTCAAAGTTAGTTTGCGGTGATGGTGGGCGTTAACATTTCCCGCGCGGCGCACATGGCTAATTATCATATCAAAAGCAAAACTAAAGAGAGGCGTCAACTTCATTATCGTTAATGAACACTGAGTGCAAAACTCAACATGTTGTTGGTTTCATACGGATTACTTTATAACAGAACATTTGTTTTCGACAAGACTTGCTTTATTTAAAAGTAGAGATATTAAGCTTTCTATCCATGTATATAACCTGTCTGTGTGCTGAGCCTCCACCGAGTTAAAGATACATTTATTGAGGCGTTTCTAATCGCAGTGTGCAGAGACGCTGAAGACAGAAAAAACACCCCGTCTTTTTTCTTTATTTAAAAAAAGAACAAAGTTCAGTTGTTATTCTGAGTGTACACAAAAAAAAGTATACACTTAACCATTTTGAATGATGTATAACTCGTATTTGTGTGACTAATATCGACAGAGCAATTTTAGTGTCTTTCGCACTGATCTTAAAAAAAGTGAGCTGGTTGCGCCGGCGCGACCGTCGACCCCAGAGGGTTAACTTCTCTTAGTACACATTCCATTAAACGCTGAAATGAGGCTGCGGCGTTCTTAAGGCCGAAAGGAAGACGTAAAAATTCAAACAGTCCTGAAGATGTCACAAAAGCAGTTTTAGGAATGCTTTCTGGCTCCAACTCCACCTGCCAAGATCCACTTTTGAGATCCAAGGTGCTAAAAATTTTTGCTCCGTACAAGGATCCCAAAATATCCTGAATTTGGGGCATCGGATAAGCATCCAAGTAAGTTTTTGAATTCAGTCCACGGAAATCTACACAAAACCGACATCCACCATCCTTCTTAGGAACAATAACAACAGGAGAAGCCCATGGTGAACTGGAAGGTCGTATTATATCATTGGCCAGCATTTCCTTAATCTCTTTATCAATGAACTCCACAGATACACGATATGCTCTCCTATGGATAGGAACCTCATCTACAGTGTTGATACAATGCTTGATTACAGAAGTATGTCCTACTTCATCTGTACAAACCATAGGCCATTCGCTCATCAACCTCCCTAAATGGCTTTGGAACTCTGAGGTAGTATCAGCTTTGAGGACTATTTGTTGAACAGCCAAGGAGTCTTCTGTTGAAACTTCTCTAGGCAAAGCAAGATAAAACGACACTAAGGAGTTAGAAAAGAACTTAGCTGGCAAAAGGGGAAACATTTCAGTCTTGTTTTCCTCTTCGGAGAATATGCCATACTGAGCCCTTCGGAAATCTAGCATAATCCCAGCAGCGGTTAAGAAATGCATCCCCGGACTGTAGGTGAGGAGACGGGGTGGTGGAGGGATGCTGAAAACGAGAGATGGTGAAGGTAAGGCTGCTTTGAGTATATATAGGGATTCTCTCTTGTGCTAATTGGTTAGGGAGTGTGATTGCTGATGATGAATTGGCCGTGTTAATTATCTGCACGTTCTCCTCCCGAAATTTGTTAATAAAACATCACTTCACGAGTTCGCACTTACAGATAATAAACTAAGTAAAGTATAAGCGTATTTGGCGTGCTGTCCGGGAGAGGGCTCCGAGCTCGGTAGTTAATCCCGAGCTCAGGGCACTCCCCCTGCCCGGGAGAGGGGTCCGAGCTCGGCAATCGGCCCGAACCCTAAGTGCTCCCCCAAAATGCTATATATTGCAGGACAGCAGCCAGAATGCAGTTAATGGCCCCCAAAAAATGCTAGGTCTGAGCTGGAAGGATGCTGGACGTTTGGATGGAGTAGCTGGCATTACTATGGGAGGGGCTCCCGCAGGTACTGCTGCGGCAAGATATAGAAAAGGCTCCTGCGGGAGTGGGAACTGCTGTGATAGTGGGAAGAAAAGGAAGGGGCTCCAGCGGGAGCGGGAGTGGGTTCTGCTGTGGTGGTGGTGGATAGGGAAGGTGCTCCAGCGGGAGCGGGAACTGCTGCGGCAGTGGGAAAGTGAAGGAGGGGGCTCCAGCGGGAGCGTGAGAGGGCACTGCTGCGGCAGATTGGGGAATGTGGAGGGGCTGCTGCGGCAGCGGGGAAATGTTAATAAGTGTCCAGCGGCGTGATGCGGTGGCGAGGAGATAAGGGAGGAGCTCCGGCGGGAGCGGGCACTGCTGCGGCAGTGGGAAAATGAGGGAGGGACGGGAGCGTGAGTGGGTACTGCTGCGGCAGTGGGGAAAAAATGAGGGAACGGTCAGATCAGATGTAGCTCTTGAATGCTTCTGATGACCAGCGACCGAGTGTTTGGATTTGGTGCTGGGAGAGACCTTTTTGGGCCGCTGTTGTGGCTGCGCCTATTCGAAATGAATGGCTTGAGAAGTTATCGGCTGGGGTACCGGATAGGAGCAAGACAGATTTAAGATGCTTTTGGAATCAGAATCGAGTGGCTGGGGGGTTAAAGTCATCTGTAAAAAGGGGATCGGAAGGATTTTTGGACTGGGATTTCCTGAGCTGGAGGAAGGCTAGGAGGGTTTGGAATGGTTGAATGTGTGATTGGAGGTTGAAGATGTAGATGAAGTGCCCTCTCTTTAATTGGTCTGTCTTGCTTTGCTTTATGAAGAAGGAGATGACTTCGTTGTCTAGCACTGCTAGATCGGAGATGGTTGGGTGAATGTTTGGGTTGAAGTTGGATGTAATAGTGAGTTCGGAGCATCTAAGAAAACCGAAGAAGGCCAGGATAAACATGGCATCTAGGGTACGGGTGGTGTGTAAAGATTGGTTACCCTTACGGAGGGTGGAGATGCATTTAGTAAGGATTTTTAGGGTTATGGGTTGGCGGGTGTCGGGGCGGGTGGGATGGGTTTTTTGAATGCCTTTAATGAGTAGGGACGTCTGAGAATTGGAAATATTGGTTGAAGGCGAGCCATATATGAGCTTGTGAAAAAACTGGATCCCGCTTAGGTATCCTTTGATTGAGCTGATTTGGAGGGTTTTTAATGGCGTTAAGATAAGAGATGAAGGAAGTAATGGTTAGCAGGGAAAAATCTGGGAATGCTAGATTATAAGTGGAGTGGAAAGTTTTAAAACAATTCCACGCTGTTAAATATGACTGAAGTGTTCTGGGGGAGACAGCTTGCTGGATGGAATTAAGAGAGGCTTCTAGGAGAGGTCTCAGTGGGTGGTTTATGGAAATATCAGTTCTGAATAAGGAGGTACTGGGGTTGGAAGTGGATCCGCCTCTGGAGCCAATGCTCTGAATTTCTGAAAGGCAAAACGAGAGAGAGAGAGAGTCGGCGATTAGATTTTTTGACCCAGGGATGTGTTTTGCAGTTATGATGAATTGGTCGCGAGCTGAAATCCAGATCAGCCCTCTTAGTAAGGGCATTAATGCGAGAGAATGGGAACGACCTTTATTAATGCAGTGTACGGTAGCTTCGTTGTCGCAATGCACGACTATACTGGTGGCCGACCATTCTTTGCCCCAAAGAGCGGCTGCGATGACTAATGGATAAAGCTCGAATAGTACTGAGGATGATAAATGCTGTGGTAAATCTGCCAGCTGGGGGGGCCATGTGGAAGCGAACCAACGGCCTTGGAAAAAAACGCCGAACCCGACAGAGGGGGCAGCGTCGGTAAATAGATGGATATCGATTGGGGAGGAAATCAGGTTGTTATAGAAAAAAGATAATCCATTCCATTGTTTAAGAAAGGATATCCACAGGTTAAGTTCATTTCGGCATGCGTCGTTAAGAGATATTTGGTCTTCTAGAGCATGAGCAGAGGATGCGAGGAAGAGGAGGTGGGAGATGAAGGGGCGGCCCTGCGGGATGATACGCATCGCGAAATTCAGATGACCCAAAACAGATAATAGTTCGCGTTTGGAACAGCTAGAGGCGGCTGAGAGAGTGGAGGCTACCAGAATCGTTCTAGCAATTTTTTCTTTTGGTAATGATGCCTGGAATTTTTGGGAATCTAAATTGACTCCCAAGAATTCAATGGAAGTGCTAGGGCCTATGGTTTTGTCTTGGGCAAGGGGAATCCCGAGCTCTGCGAAGAGCTTTTGGGCTATCGAGAGGTGGGCGGCTGGGAGGGATTTGGGGGGTGAAATGATTAAGAAGTCGTCTAAAAGATGGACCAGATAAGGTAAATGATAGTTGTTGGAGAGGATCCAGCAAATCGCCATATCAAATATTTTAGGGCTGCTTCTACAGCCAAATGTTAGACGGACAGAAAAATACATTTTTTCTTGCCAGCGGATGCCAAATAAATGCCAGAAATCTGGGTGGATGGGCATGACTTTAAATGCAGAAGTGATGTCGACTTTGGCCAGCCAAGTGTCGCGACCTGCTTCTTTGATAAGGGCGATGGCCTGATCAGTGTCGTGATAGTGGAAAGAATACTCTTCAAGCAGGATGAGACTGTTAATGCTTGGAAACGGGGAATTATGCGGGGATGAGAGATCGATTATGAGGCATTTTTTACCTGAAAATTTTCTGGTTGCTACGCCGATGGGGCTGACGCGAAAGACATTAAAGGGAGGAACGGAAAAAGGAGCGATCATGAAATTAGCGTCTATTTCTTTTTTAATTAGAAGGTCGACTGTTTCGGGTTCGGTGAGAGCGGACTGGAGATTGGGGCAGACGAGACTCTGGGAGGGAAGACTTACAACACCAGGGTGGAAGCCATGAGAGAGACCTGAAAGAATATAATCTGTAAAATTAGAATCAGGATGATGAAGCAATTCTGCAGATAGACCAGAAATATTAACAGGAGTCGATAAATACTGCTTAACATTTTTATTTGCCGCTTTCTGTACTGGACAGATCAAGCGGGCATGGGAGCCGCCGCAAAAGTTACAGACATGCAGAAAACGACAGCGTTGTCTAGTGCACCTGCCGTTATTAAAGTTGGTGCAGGTTTGGCTGTCGGAGGAGGAAGGGCGGCGGTGAAGTGAAGATGTGGGGATTGCGGGGGTGTCCATAAGGCGTGGGACGTAACTAGTGGATTTGGGCTGGGATGGATCGGAGCAAGAGGGGACAGAAGGGTTGACGAAAGGGCAAGAAATAGTGGAGTGGGAGAAAGAGCGGCAGACTGCGCAGGCGATGTTACGGCAGCCTAAGAATACCCTGCTGTGAAGCTCAGTGTCCAAAGCCCCCCAATAGGGACATTGGTTCCACTGAGCTACACGGATTGCGCATTTAGCTGAAAACAGCTTGTGGTAGGTGTAAAAGTGCACGCCTCCGTAAGATAACGCAAGCTCAGCGACTATGGACAGGTAGTCGCTGAGCTCGCGTCTCCTGTGGGGAAAAACGGAACAAATGACCTCTGTGAAACGGTTGAAAGCAATGGTGAATTCGGCGAACGACAGAATGCGAGACAGATTGTGGGCAGAATTTTTAAGGGTGACTGAGAAATCGCCGCAATTGATTTGGCGATCCGGGGGTGAGGAAGAGATAGGAGAAAGGAGTGTAAAAAGATCAATGTCTGCACCTGCTAAAATTTGGGTCCGGATGGCACTGGGGACGGGGGGTGGTTCCAGAGCGATTGCGTTCGGGGGAACTGGCAGAGGTGTGGCTGAGGCTAGCGTGAAGGGAGGGCGGACCTGGGAAGGGAGAAAAGCTGCCGGGAGTGATAGCGGAGGCATGCTCGCGCTATAACTGGCTCCTGGGGCAGAAGAGAAAGAGGGAAGGACAGAAGTGATAGTGGGCGCCGGAGCTTGTGCCGTAAGCGGAGGCATGCTCGCGCTATAGTTGGCTCCTGGGGCGGAACAAAAAGAGGGATAGATAAAGGTGGTAGCAGGCGCTGGGGCTTGCGCCGTTGAGTGGATAGTGGGTGCTGGGGCTTGCGCCGGAAGCGGAGGCATGCTCACGCTAGAGTGAGAAGGCGGCGCTGCCGGCCATGGGTAAGGGAGGGGATCAGGAGTGTGGTGAGATATGGGCTGCAGGAGAGTTTTTACATTTACATTTACATTTAGGCATTTGGCAGACGCTTTTGTCCAAAGCGACATACAGTTGGGAGAACATAGAGCGATTCTTCTTAAGAAGACAAACAGACACAGGCAGTGCTATAATACCAGATTTCAAGTGGTGCTTCAGACAAGTACAAGCTAGAAAGGGAAGGAATAAAGAGATTATTATTTTTTTTTTTTTTTTTTATGGTAACAGCAAATAGAGTTGAAAGAGATGAGTTTAAAGCTGTCGCTTGAAGCTTGTCAGGGAATCAGCATTCCGGATAAGGGTAGGAAGATCGTTCCACCAGCCAGGAACAGTAAAAGAGAATGTTCTGGATAGTGATTTAGCACCTCTCTGTGATGGTACCACAAGGCGTCGCTCACTAGCAGATCTCAGAGTTCTGGAGGGGGTGTAGATTTGCAATAGCGAGTGCAGATAAGCAGGTGCAGTAGCTGTGGTTGTCCTATATGCAAGCATCGGAGTCTTGAACTTGATACGAGCCGCAATTGGGAGCCAGTGCAAGGAGATAAAGAGAGGTGTAACATGGGCTCTTTTGGGCTCATTAAAGACCAGCCGTGCTGCTGCATTCTGAATCATTTGTAGAGGTTTGATTGTGCATGATGGAAGACCAGTCAAAAGAGCATTGCAATAGTCCAGTCTGGAGATGACAAGGGCCTGGACAAGAAGTTGTGTAGCCTGCACTGTTAGAAAGGGCCTGATCTTTCTGATGTTGTGCAAAGCAAACCTGCAAGATCGAGTAGTCTTTGCAATATGATCTTTGAAAGACAACTGGTCATCAAAGATGACACCCAGATTCCTGATTGAGTTTGAAGAAGTGATTGTGGAAGAGCCCAGCTGGATGGTGAACCCATGCTGTAAGTTTGGAGTGCAAGGAAAAACAAGAAGCTCAGTTTTTGCCAAGTTAAGCTGGAGGTGATGTTCTTTCATCCACGTTGAGATGTCCGCCAAGCAGCCTGAGATCCGTGCAGGTACTGTTGGATCATCTGGTTGAAATGAAAGATGGAGTTGTGTGTCATCAGCATAGCAATGGTAGGAGAAGCCATGTGACTCTATGATGGGACCCAGTGATGTTGTGTATATGGAGAAGAGGAGAGGACCAAGAACTGATCCCTGAGGAACCCCAGTGATCAGTTGATGTGTTTTGGATACCTCTCCTCCCCAGGTTACCGTGAATGACCTACCGGTGAGATAGGATTCAAACCAGCGAAGCGGAGTTCCTGTGATGCCCAGCGATGAGAGGGTGGACAGGAGGATCTGATGGTTGATGGTGTCAAAAGCAGCAGATAAATCAAGGAGAATTAGAACTGATGATTTAGAATCAGCTTTTGCTGTCCGCAAGGCTTCAGTAACTGACAGTAGCGCAGTCTCAGTTGAATGGCCACTCTTGAAACCTGACTGGTTAGGATCCAGTAAGTTGTTCTGTGAAAAGAACAATGATACCTGGTTGAAAACAACTCGTTCGAGGGTTTTTGCTATGAATGGAAGCAGAGAGACCGGTCTGTAGCTGTCAAGAAGTGAGGTGTTCAGTGTTGGTTTCTTAAGCAGTGGGGTTACCCGAGCCTGCTTAAAAGAAGTTGGAAAAGTGCCTGTGAGGAGTGATGTATTTATGATGTGTGTGAGTGCTGGTAAGACAGTAGGAGAGATTGCTTGAAGAATGTGTGAGGGGATGGGATCAAGTGGGCATGTTGTAGGGTGGCTGGAGAGGAGAAGTTTTGATACTTCTGTCTCAGTGAGGGGACAGAAGGAGAAAGTGAGAGTGTTCGAAGTGGGTGTGGTGGGTTGTAAGTCATGTGTATGAGGGGCTAAGAATTGTTTGCTGATTGTTCGAGTTTTGTCTGTGAAGAATTGTGCGAAATCATTAGCTGTTAGTGTAGTGGTGGGTGGTGGTGGAGGGGGACAGAGGAGAGAGTTAAATGTTTTGAAGAGATTGCGCATGTCAGAAGCACTATTGATCTTGTTATGATAATATGAGGATTTGGCAGTGTGGAGTTGAGTAGAAAAAGCAGAAAGCAACGATTGGTACAATCGAACGACAATTAGGGGGGAAAAGCCGTTACGCCTACTGCTTAATTCACCCGAAAGCAAGGCAAATGGCTCAAATAGAAACTAAACCGAGACACTTAAGTGCTTGCAGGAAGGCAGCAATAACAATAACAACAGCTTGGTTTCGCCGACGGCTTACTAGTCTAATTTTAATAAGTGCTATCAAAACTACAATTTCAAATTACACCACGATAATAGCTACTAAAATGTACGAAACGAAAAAGAAAAGTTCTAGCAGCAACTTGCAAAGTACACAACTCTAAATGAAATAAAGTATTACGCAAACACTTACGCTTAGCGCGCTGTGCTTGTTTCCTTCTCGGTGAAAAAGTCACTTCTCCACGAATGACACTGAGTAAACGGCTTAAATAATACTCAGTCGCCGTCACGCCTACTGCTTAATTCACCCGAAAGCAAGGCAAATAGCTCAAATAGAAACTAAACCGAGACACTTAAGTGCTTGCAGGAAGGCAGCAATAACAATAACAACAGCTTGGTTTCGCCGACGGCTTACTAGTCTAATTTTAATAAGTGCTATCAAAACTACAATTTCAAATTACACCACGATAATAGCTACTAAAATGTACGAAACGAAAAAGAAAAGTTCTAGCAGCAACTTGCAAAGTACACAACTCTAAATGAAATAAAGTATTACGCAAACACTTACGCTTAGCGCGCTGTGCTTGTTTCCTTCTCTGTGAAAAAGTCGCTTCTCCAGTTTTTGCAGCTGGAGGTGCGCTCGCGCTGGAGCCAACGAGCTGGTGATCAGAAGAGCGAACGGGAGGGCGCAAACTGGCGGCCTCTGTGTCCGGGTCGTGACCAAGGCTTGCTGAAGGCCTTTTGGTGGGCACTGAAGAACGGGACCCGGTCCTTAAGGGAGTGGCAGTTTGTCCGGGCCGTGGATAAGGAGCGCTGAGGCCCGAGCTTACTCTGTCCACAGTCTTAGAAGGCGGAGTGTAGGTTGGGGGTTCGCCCGACTGGAATGAAGTAAAAAAAGTCGAGGAGCTCCGCTTTTGTGGCTCGGCGCGGGTAAGAGACGCCGGCACTGGTGAGCGCTTGGCGCAGTCCTGCCACGGTCCATTTCCCTGTGGCTGGGACTGAGGAGAGCGCTGAGGTGTAGGAGGACGCCGGGGAAGGCGGTTGACGCCTTGACGGTGATGGTGATGGAGAGGTTCGGCGTCTGGAGGAGTGAGTGGCGGTGCGGGAAGGCCTTCGGCCCCGTGCTGCAGCCGCAGGCTGACTTGGAGGATCCTGAGGAGCGGTGGTAGCCTGAGTCGCGGCTGGGGATGTAACCAAGACTATGGTCCCCAAGGAATTGCCCTCAGGAAAGAGCTCTATCTCTGCCATTTTTCGCGGTGGCTTGGTTGGCCTAAAGTGCTGAAAATGAGAGATAGTGAAGGTAAGGCTGCTTTGAGTATATATAGGGATTCTCTCTTGTGCTAATTGGAGTGTGATTGCTGATGATGAATTGGCAGTGTTAATTATCTGCGCGTTCTCCTCCCGAAATTTGTTAATAAAACATCACATACAGATAACAAAATCAATGCAATTCATCATGGGAGCCATGTACAGCTACATGCTTTTTGATGGGTCACCATTGTTGAGGTTCTCACGCTCATTCTTGATGTCTGTGTGCCTAATCCTAAACTTCTTTCTATATATTTTTGATCAGAAGAGTTTTTAAAAATCATTCATTATCCTGAAAACACCAGACTTAATTGTGCACAACCACAGGATGCTGTAAATGGTACAGTAATAGAGACTCTTGTCAAAACATAACCAATTCAACCACTGTTTCTCTGGGCTTATCTAGCTGTTACAACTCAGTTATAACAACCAAACAATATCTAATGTTAGAAAGTCAAGTGTTCAGAGCCCAACTAATGTAAACGCTGACCGCTGTAATTTTAACCAACAAAAATGATTTTCTCCTTCACTAATTCTGTTTGTTAACATCAGGAGTCTTCAACAACTTATTGGGGGCCTGAAAACACAAGTGTTTGATATGATGCCTGTATCATCTCCAAGCCAAGTAAACAACAAACAAATGTGAATTTGTGAAATGGTGACATCATGTGCATGCTTATTATATTTTTTGCAGGGTGTTTCTTGATCGCCAACTACTGGCCTGGCATGCATAACAGTATGCATTAGCATAGTGGGTTTTTTTGTCCAATGAAACCAATGTTTTTGTTTAAATTTTACTTAATTATTTTTGTATGGTTTTACTCATTTTGAATGGATAATTTGTAAGCATCTAATTTGATTAAATCTAGTTAATTCTTAAGATAAATTAATTTAATTCATAATATTGCTTGTAATCTGTTGCCTCAATTTTATTGAGTAAATACAATGCATCACTTTTTTAAAGTGTAACACAATACAATAAGAAACAAGGCATAAGGTACTTTGTTTTAAAAACCTGTAATATCACGTTAATACATATTAAAAACACAAACCAACACATTCTTACCTGTGAAACTACGGAGACCACACCCTGCCCGGAGGGAGGTTGTCGTGTGGAAAATACACCTGAGGGCTCGCACTAGGGGAGCGCTACAAAGGGAAGATCCTGAGACAGGCTCCGCATAAGGAGAGACTGCTGAACTCAGGATCGGAGACAAAATTGTCTTTGAGGGAAACACTGCATCTCTGGGAATATAGGTGGAAATACACACATGGGGCCGCATTTAGGAGCCACTACATGTGGAGCACCAGCCTAATATGAGAGTTCACAAGAGGCAACCTAACCTCATATTAGATTCTGATAGCTAGGTTCCTCCGCCAAACATAGCTACGTGTAGTGTGCTTCAGTGATGGATTGGGTGGTTCAGGGTTCACTTCAAGGAAACTTACTGAACCGAGCAGCGTGATCGCCCAATTGGGGGGATGACGCTGTAGCAAGCTTCTACACCATCCTGGAGTCACACAGGACTCCGGGGGCCCTGTTTCCGTCCAGGGACTGCAAAATGTAATAGGTGTAGCCCAACCTGCAGCTCTTATGGATGTCTGTTAAGAGGTCCCGATTGCTAGGGCCATCCACGGCCACGATGCCCCCTAGTCAGGTTGAGCTTACCTCCGACGGGGCAGGGTATATCTCCGGCCTTGTTGGCCATAGGTCTCGTCCACATCCGGTGGGAGACCTATTTGGGGGCAGCCTTCCCTGTCAGCTGCTCCCAAAAACAGACAAAAGCTGAGTAGAGCGTCCTGGGTGCATTCTTAGTTAGAGTGGGTACGGACTGGTCAAACGGGCAGGTTGGGATCCCCTTTCTGGGAAGGGGTGCTTGTGAGGTGACCACGGTGGAAACCTTGGGCACTTATCTGGACCGGGGTCTCAAGATTACGTGAGAATTGCTGGCCCAGATTCTAGCCATGAGTCACGGACGAAGAGGGTTTGAGGGGTTCCCCACTCTGTGAGCGTAGTCAGGGAGGCCATCTTTTGAGGGCACTGGAGTAGACTGACTGAGGGCTCAGAGGATCTTGTCATAGGCACCGAAGGACCATAGGAAGATCCAAGTGGGGATGAAATGCAGGCTAAACAGAATAGCCATGAGCATCGGATAACCAAAACAAGCTTTCCCAAAAAACTGTCTGCTACCATGTTGTAGTGAGCAGATATAGCAGCCTCCTGAACGCAGAAGGTGCTTGCCAAGGCCTTCCTGGCCGAAGGGTAGGCTTGAATTGATGCCCGTACTTCGCGGGTTCTTCCCTTGGGGGGGGAAGACCCTGTTTGTGATCTTGCGCCATCTGTGTCGAGCAGCCGCCTTGTGGGGGGGGGGCTTTCTGGACCAGAGAGTAGGATGTACCATTGGTAGAAGGTTTGTGAAAAGGAACTCTCCTGGTCGCATTCAGGAACCATGGATGGAGGTTCCTGAGACCTGGGCGCAGATGCCGGAATGTGCCCTTCCTCAGAGGAAGGAGGTACTTCCTAAAAGGAACATGTCAGTGAGGCTTCACTGAGGAAGGCTTCATATGGGAAGCCTATGGGTCGTAGTGCAACCAACGCAACCGAACCGAGGGGATCTTGAACAGGTCGATTTTTCTCTTTGAGCCAATGTATCTGTACCGAGGGGGGGCTCGGACAGGCCGTACCACATAATTTGGCAGTGAGTGGATTTTGGCGAAGTAACCTGGAACCAGCACCTGGCAAAATTGACTCTGAAAACAGCTAGGCTGTTTTTAGATAGGGTGCAATCTCTACCTATCTCAGAGCGAAATCTGTCGTGAAAAGCGCACCGGTCGCACGACTGAGTTCGCTCTGAACATAAGCAGCGGTTTTTGAGTCTATGTTGACTCAGACAGGAGATGGTGTGCTGGTTGTGATATGGAAGGGGAGTGGACTCAGCCCTGGTGGTAGGCGAGGGCTATAGCCGCTGTGTTGTCTTGGCCGGAGCCATGCCCACGCTTGCCCTGAAGCAGAGGTCTGAACTTCCTTTGGGGCCAAGAGTTGGGTCACAACTTTGAGGCAGTTTTTCTTCGACGTGCCACTGCAACCGAGGGTTTGTCCAGACCCATGGTTGCCTGCCCGTTGCATATTGCGCCACTGATTGTCTTGGGGGCGTCTGATGAGGTCAAGATGCGTCTGGACATTTGGCCTAGGGGAGCTCGTGCCCGTAGAACACAATGTCTTCCCAAGACAACCTGGTCTTGTGACCTACTGGAGTGATGTTCACGTGGTGTGAAATTCTGCGCTATGGCCATCTCAGGATCCGGGTATGCAGTCAGTGTCTTGGCGGTTACAAGTGCTGTCATGCTCAACGGCGTAACTGCGGTTGAGACAAAGGAGCAGGGGAACCAATGCTGTAGCATGTTCAGAGAGTTCTGAGTAGCAAGGTACTGACTGAGCACAGCCTAGAGAAGACATGTGGTAGCATAGCCCGGGTCCATCGTAAACTTGAGAGAAGGGCACTCTGCTCTAGGGAGAGATGCGCTTTTCCCAATGACCTGAAGCCACCCAAGAGCTAGGTGGCTGGAAGCCATGTCCCGTGAATGCGAACCAACATATGGATGCGAAGCAGACAATGAGGTGCTGAGCCAGTTGGGATGCAATGCCCATTCCCCAAGGGCTTTCGTTGACAGGTGCGAGGCAACAGGGACCGCCCGAGGGAGGGAGCCGAAAAAGGGCCGGAGCCTTCAGGTTTATGCCACGGACCAACCCTGCTTCTGGCACGTTTGTGGTGGAGGAGACTTTTTGAGCAGACGCTAAGAAGGACCTGCTTTAAAAAGCTCCCAGAACCCCAGAATAGTCCTCCATACTGAGAAAAGTGAGATGAGGACCGGAGTCCGTGTCTCATTCGGCTGAGGGGGACTTGGTTCACCGCATCCTTACCCAAAGGAGCACAGTTCTTGTAAGAAGGCTGCAGCATTCTACCCCGAGCCACGCGAGTAGAATGCTGCTGAGCCTAAGCAGGCGCCCAGCACGTGGATTGTGGAGCCGAGTCAGGTAGCTGAAAGGCCGCAGCATTCTACCCCGAGCCGTGCGAGTAGAACGCTGCTGAACCTAAGCTGGCGCCCAGCACGTGGATACATAGCCGAGTTAGATAGTTCGAGGAAGCCGCTGAGAGGGATACCCATCCTTTAGACTCTCCAACAGACTTCGTGAAGCCATCTTTTTCTGAGCGTGGGGACATATGTGGCTGATTGGATAAAAAACACTGTGGTTGGAGGTGAGAAGCCCCAAGGCCACCGAGTGTTTTTGCCCGCTGGATTCGATAATATATGACCAGAGGATCGCCTGAGCTCAGGAGATCATCCAGATGACGAATGCCGTGCTGCCAACCCTGTGGGAACACAGGGAAATATGGTGAGTTTCGTAAACCGACAGTGGCCGGCCATCCCGTGGAGGGCCAGAAATAATCCAGGTAGAAGGGATGGTTCTAAGACCAAACATAGCGATGCGCTGGAGCGTTAGTTAGGCTGGATCCCCTTCCCATCCCCCAACGGGAGAAGACCCAGATAAACAGTGAACCTTCTAACCCTGGGAGGTACGTCACCGAGACGTGGCACCCCCGCCTTAGGCCCCTGTCGCCCAGAGGACGGGATGGTGCTGCCACCTTCCTGCAAACCGCCAAGCAGGCCAGACTGTGGGACCGGCTGCAGGGGGCCGTCTTTTGGTTTTTGATAACAGACGGAAGTGTTGTCCCGGGGAAGCAGGGCTAACCTGACCGCAGGAGGAACACTGGAGGTCTGTATCTTCGCCATGAGGAGTTACGTAGCTTTTCTTTGGTGGTCAAAAGACTCGCCCGGAGAAATGGGGCGCTGAGGAGCGAACTACCAACGTGCCGCATTTCAACCAGTTTAAGCCACTGATGGTGCTCCTGGACCACCGAAGTGGACTTCGCTCTACCCAGAGCCTGTGTTGCGACATTTGATGCTCGGAAGCATAGACAGAACTGAATGCAGTTCCTGCGACACTGAGGCGAGATCCCCCTCGTGCAGATCTTATAACACTTCGCCTGGCAGCCAGCAGGATGGCAAAAGTGTGCATGGTGGACACAGCCTGTCCAGAAGACATGAAACCCCCTCACGCTCTGGACGAGAGCCTACATGGTCCCACCAGGGGGCAGGGCATCAGATATGCAACCGCTGTACTGAAGCGCCCACCCGCCTGGAGAATCCACGAAGCCCCTCGCGCTGGACCGCCGAGGACCGAGGGCTGAACAGAAAGCGGTTGCGGTGAGCCGCGGCTTCGCGGCTTGTGAGCGGCAAACCCATAGTTATGTTCCCTTCCGCAAGCAGAACACAAACTATCAACGAAGTGATGTATCAGCGTGAGATTAGCTCAACCCTGAGCACAACGATCGTGTCGATTGTTATTGTTTATGAGGAAACCGCAACCAGGAAGACACGGACGGAAAGGCATTATGTAAACACACAATCCATCCGTGTCGGCTCTTTCAGAGAAATTACTCCTTTTCAGGAGGAAAAAGCTCTTTAGAGATCGTCGTCGAAGCACCCAGGGGTATTCTCGCTAACCAATAGGAGGGTTAAAAGGGAGAGACCGCTGCTCGTGCCATAGATCCAACGACAAAGAGGTGAGTAATGCTGTTTTCTCACTAAGAGAATACTGCATTCGGCTCCGAAGAAACAGAACAATGAGCAGTGCTTAGCCACCTCCTCTTATGCCCAGAGCTGGCTACGCAAATACTGCGCACCAATTTCATTGGTCTTTTCTCAAAGCTGTCAGAGGTGTTCGGGCTCCCTAGAGCGACCCCTAGTGTCGTCACTTCGACACAACGTCAAACATGAATGACAGACGGGGAACTAAGTACTTATCTGACCACCATCAATTTGTGGCAGTGAATGAAGATGTATCATATTGATCACAAGTGCAGCATGGAGTACCTCAAGGCTCAGTACTAGGGCCATTACTTTTTATGCTTTACATAAACGTTACCCTTGGGAGATAATATCAGGAAACATGGTGTTAGCTTTCACTGTTATGTTGATGAAACTCAGCTCTATATTTCTTTGATATAAAAAATTGGATGATGAGTAATTTCTTACAGCTAAATTCTGAAAAAATAGAGGTGTTAATTATTGGAGCCAAAACCTCGCATGTAATAACCTAAAACACTGTCTAATAATTGATGGCTGCTCTGTCAATTCTTTGTCATCAGTTAGGAACCTAGGTGTGCTTTTGATAGGAATCTTTCCTTCGAAAGCCACATTTCTAGCATTTGCAAAACTGCATTTTTCCATCTTAAAAATAAATCAAAATTATGACCTATGCTCTCAATGTCAAATGCAGAAACATTAATTCATGCGTTCATGACCTAGGATAGATTATTGTAATGCTTTATGGGGTGGTTGTTCTGCATGCTTAATAAACTCCAGGGGGGCTGATGACGTCACGGAGCTGAGAGGGTGCTCGGTAGCGTAGCACTTGCATCATTCAACATTTTTCGACTTTCAACTAGACAAAAAGTTAATTTTACATTTGTTGAGAGTTATTTTTGGGAGCAACATGTCTAGCAAGGACGGAGGTACTCTTCCGAGCGAAAAAGGTTCAAAATCCCAACAAATTCTTCAGAGCAGACCTGCCAACGCTGATTCACAAGATGGCAGGGCATGTGAATGTGGCTACTCACTTAAGCTCAGTACCGATCTGCCCTATACGCTCACTACGCAAGGTGCGTAGGGCCCCGCCCCCGCCTCCTTGTCAGCTCACCGGTCAATGTTTACACCTTACCGTGTACATAAGTTTGATGAAAAACGGACATGAAAAACAAAACAAAACAAAAAAACACCATGAGAGTGAAATGCGAGAACAGCAATCAGGTAAAAGTAACGTTCATAAACGCAACTGTGTTTTCTAAATTGCCATTCGGATAACCGCGTGACCACGGCTTGCGTTTATGCACGTGCAGCCGTGCACAAAACATAATGCTCTCTTTCCAGCAGCAGTAGGCTATCTGACTGGGGACCAGTATTAATAGCGCTCGAATAGTCCGACGTTTAAAACAAACAAGACGATATTTTTTTTTAGTCTCTCACTCTCAATCAAGGTTAAAATGTGATATGAAAGCAATGAATTGACTTTTGATTTATTGATTTTAAAATGTTGATTAGTTGGTTTTACTGACTGGTCATGGATGTACATTCATCACCATCAAGTACACTATGAAGAATTGCTCTACATGCATAAACCAGGTTATTCTTTAACAGGATCTGCATTTATATGATATCAGGAATTTAGTTGTCATTATTTATAATGTCTTGATAATAAGAGTGATTTTTGCAAGTACCAGTGCAGTTAGTTTTCTGCTTATTTTCTGTAAAATAATGTTAATATTCACTTTAATATACAACTTATTATAATATTAATACTAAAATTCAACTTGATTAAAAATATTCTTTTTAATAAATACTTCTACATTTCATTCTGCATTGTTCCACTTATTCTTTGACCGACATATATAGCGAATTGTTTTGTTTAAAGGAGAGAATGGTTTACATGGCTCATGGCTTAGGTAGAAGGGCCCCTTAGCAGAATTTTGCTTAGGGCCCCAGGGAGGCCAGGATCGGCTCTGCTTAAGCTCACACGCGAAGTCACAGAATGCATCAGCAAAGTTCTGGATGAGAAACTATCTACGTTCACGAATGTCTTGGATGCTATCCGCAGCATGTTGAAGACAACACCAAATGTATTAATGACGTGGAGCGCCGAGTTTCTGACACTGAAGACACCACGACCTCGACAGAAAACAAGCTGAGAGAATCAGAAAAGTTAATGCTGATGCTATCTGAAAAGGTGGACAGGACGAGACAATATACGAGTCTTAGGGCTCAACGAGGGGGTTGAAGGCTCTCAGCCCACTGCATTTTTCGCTACATGGCTGCCAAAAGTGCTTGAGCTGCAAATTTTCCGTCTAAATTTGTATACCCAAATTCAAATGTTTACCCTACACACATGCAATGGAGGAAATTTAAGAAAATGGTGTCATTGTATAGAAAACCCTTTAAACTACAAAATATGATTGTAATTCTTTATAAATAACATGATATAGGTTTTCAATATGACAATAAACACTAACAAAAAACAATAGCGATTTTGATATTTTTTGTCATAATGTTTTGTTTGTAAGTCTATTTTTCAGGTTTCATTTGCTCCAGCTCTCTAAAACTTACCTTGTTTGATTCTACTAGGTGTCAGGATGTCTCAGAAAAAAGAATCATTCAAATATCTGCTTCTGAACTGGAGTTGACTGATTATATCTGAATTGAGTAAAATTTCATCATCTCTATATGAGCATCCTCCTACATCAGGACCATAAATCATGTCTGTATCATGCCTGTGGTCCATAAAAGCTTGTTTCTTGTGCCTCTGGCTTCTATTCCCTCTTCATAAAGTGAAACAAAGAAATATCTGTTTATAAACACATCACTGTAATAATAGTCATACATATTTACTGAAGCACATCCTATACTGTACTGTTAATGGTCAGTTGACTCAACTTCAGGACTTTGCGGTGCTTTCACTTTTCAAACTACTAATAATTATATCACAAACCTGAATATAACTCTATATATACTTGTAGACGCGCTTATCAGCCGCGCATCATCTTCTATCCATGGATTCTGGACGGGGTCAAGGCTTTCCTGTAGCTGGTTAGTTTCGTTTTCAGCGGTAATCTGTGTCCACGGAGCTCTGCACGCATTTCGTCTTCAAATCAGTCCAAAAACTACAAATCCCACGCGCTGAGGGAGCCCTCACAGCCAGAACGCTTAACCGGAATCACTTGCCCTTTGTGCACTCTGGTGTCCGGTTACACGGCTCTGACAAAGCCACTGGAAGTCAAGCCTGCAAGGCTTAGCCAATAGAGGGTATGCACGTGACGTCACCGTCAGCTGGAGTGAGTGCGGCTCCGCCCACTGAGTGGCAAAAAGAATGAGTGGCAGCATTGTTTTCAGCGTAAATGCTGCGACAGAACACACAAAACACCTCAAAAACCAGACGGAGCTTTACGATTGACTGTACAAAAAGATTTGACAAGAAACCTGAGGTATATTTTTACAAGCTGCCGAAAGCTGCAAAAAAGAAAAGCAAATTGGATCGCTGCAATTCAAAGAAACAAATGGACTCCAGGCGGTGAAACACGGATTTGCAGTTATCACTTCTTGTTCAATTTTGCGGTAAAAGCATGCCCTATATATTGTATTGTCATTTCATATTGACAATCCATCAATTAAATATTTACCATGTTAAATTATGCACACCTGGATGTTTTTAAATAAACACGGACAGAAAACTATTTAAGATTTTAGGCTGGACGATATAACCATATTGAAATAAGTGATCACCGGGGTTTAGACCGAACTATTTTGTATTTACATATGTGTTCACGGGCAAATCTGCTTTGTTTATTTCCCCGGCGTTGAAATCAGGCACATATAAATATAAGGAAACATGATTCCTGGCTGCATATCAATATCCATGGAGCACTGGATATTTGGTAAGTAAGGAACATTATATCAGGTCCAGCAAAAAAGATTATCATTTTGTTTTACTCGCGTTTTCGCAGCGTCCCTATTTAAATCTATTCACGCAGCTGCTTCTTTTGCCACTCAGTCCGGCCTGAGGGGGCGTGTTTCGGCGGGAAAATTACGTAAATGCATACCCTCTATAGAGCGTAACGGCTAAAGCTAACGATGGAACGCAGGGAAGGAGACCAGCTGCTGTTTTTTTTAATGGATGTCAATGGAGGGAAGGCTTCTCTGCACTAAATAAACAGCTTTTGAAAGGAAATAGCTATTCATTTAAGGAATCCACTGTCTGTCCGTTAATGTTCAACATGTTTTACACCAAACAATACTTTTCTTGGAACGATTGCAGAATTTTAATATGATAAAAGTGTCATTTTATAAGGGAAGGCAGACTAGGAATGTTGCGACAGACAGGACTCATTTACGGGATTACCGCGTAATTTCGAGTAAAGTCAAAAGTCAAAAAGTCAAAGTCTGCTTTATTGTCAATTCTGCTATACAGTACATACATACAGAGAATTGAAATTGCGTTACTCTCAAACCCTAGATACATACAGGTAACATTAACAATAACAAGAAGTAAAATACAATTACATACAAAAATAAATAATATATATAAAAATACAAATTTCCAGTAGAGTCAAGTAACAAAATAAAGTGGCATTAATTATAAAGATGTATGAAAGATAAAGTGACTTATGAAGATAAAGTGACAATGGCAGATAACAGTGCAATCCAGACAAATAGTGCAATTAATGTGTAGTGCAAGAGCTAATAGTCTGTGTATGTAGAGACCAGTGCTCAGAGAGTCAGACGTGATATGAGGTAGATGGATGAGGCAGTGAATTGTGGGGGGGTGTGGGGTGGGGGTGATGTGATGTCTCAGAGGTCAGGTACATGGGGCAGAAAGAGGGGAGAGGGGGGCGGGGGGGGCAGAGTCGGAGGGAGTTCAGCGTCCTGACAGCCTGATGGATGAAGCTGTCTTTCAATCTGCTGGTCCTGGCCTGAAGACTGCGCAGTCTCCTCCCTGATGGCAGCAGACTGAAGAGGCTGTGTGAGGGGTGGGTGGGGTCACCAGCAATGCTGAGGGCTTTTTGGGTGAGACGGGTGTTGTAGATGTCCTGGAGGGAGGGGAGAGAGACACCAACGATCTTCTCAGCTGCTCTCACTATGCGCTGAAGTGTCATCCGGCAGGATGCATTGCAGGTGCCATACCACACAGTGATGCAGCTGGTCAGGATGCTCTCGATGGTGCCTCTGTAGAAGGTGCACATGATGGGGGCTGGGGCTCTGGCTCTTCTCAGTTTGCGAAGAAAGTAGAGTCGCTGCTGTGCTTTCATGGTCAGTGCTGTGGTGTTGGCAGTCCAGGAGAGGTCTTCTGTGATGTGCACACCCAGGAACTTAGTGCTACTCACTCTTTCCACGGTCGCACCGTTGATGGTCAGAGCAGCATGCTGAGTGTGCACTCTCCTGAAGTCAACAACAATCTCCTTCGTCTTCTCTACATTCAGAGAGAGATTGTTGTCACCGCACCATCCGGCCAGGCGACTCACTTCACTTCTGTAGTTTGTCTCATCACGGTTGCTAATGAGACCAACCACAGTCGTGTCATCCGCAAACTTAATGAAGAGGTTGCTGTTGTGTGTCGGTGTGCAGTCATGGGTCAGCAGAGTGAAGAGGAGGGGGCTAAGCACACATCCTTGAGGGGCCCCTGTGTTCAGAATGATGGTGCTGGATGTGTTGCTGCCGACCCGTACTGCCTGAGGTCTCCCGGTCAGGAAGTCCAACAGCCAGTTGCACAGCGATGTGTTGAGTCCCAGCTGAGACAGTTTATGTGTGAGCTGTTGAGGGATGATTGTGTTGAATGCTGAACTGAAGTCTATGAACAGCATTCTGACATAAGAGTCTTTTTTGTCCAGATGTGTGAGTGCAGAGTGGAGGGCAGTGGAGACGGCATCATTGGTCGAGCAGTTTGACCGGTATGCAAACTGGTAGGGGTCCAGGGAGGGGGGGAGGACAGACTTGATGTGCTGCATGACTAGTCGCTCGAAGCACTTCATGAGGATGGGAGTAAGTGCGACTGGGCGATAGTCGTTGAAGCAGGATGGAGATGATTTCTTCGGGACTGGGATGATTGTGGTAGCTTTGAAGCATGTGGGAACAACAGTCTGACTCAGGGAGATGTTGAAGATGTCTGTGAAGACATCAGTGAGTTCCGCTGCACAGTCTCTCAGCACACGTCCAGGGATGTTGTCAGGACCAGGAGCTTTGCGTGCGTTGATCCTGCTGAAGGATCTTCTCACGCTGTCTGTGGACAGAGTCAGCATCTGGTCGTCAGGAGGAGGTGGAGTCTTCTGTGCAGTGGTGCTGTTGTGTGCCTCAAAGCGAGCGAAGAAAGTGTTCAGCTCGTTCAGCATTGGGGTGGTGCTGTCACAGGTCCGCGGCGGGGGCTTGTAGTCCGTGATGGTCTGAATCCCCTGCCACAGGCTCCTGGTGTCTCTGCTGTCACTGAAACGATGGGCTATCCTCCTGGAGTACTGTCTCTTAGCCTTTCTGATGCCGCGTGACAGGTTGGCTCTAGCTTTCCTCAGACCCGCCTCGTCTCCAGCTCTGAAGGCAGCGTTGCGAGTCTTTAGAAGTCTGTAGACTTCCCCTGTCAGCCACGGTTTTTGGTTGGGCCGGACGGTGATAGTTTTTGTGACTGTTACATCCTCAATGCACTTGGTGATGTAGGCAGTAACAGTCTCTGAGTACTCCTGGAGGTCTGTGGTGTTGTGGTATGTAGCAGCCTGTTTGAACATGTCCCAGTCAGTGGTGTCAAAGCAGTCTTGAAGTGCCTCTGACGACCCTTCTGGCCACACTTGAATTTGTTTTTGAACCGGTTTGGTGACTTTAACGAGCGGTCTGTATGCTGGCATTAGCATAACAGTGATGTGGTCTGAAGCACCAAGGTGGGGGAGGGGCAGGGCTTTGTAAGCTCCTCTCTGTGTGGTGTAAACAAAGTCCAGTGTGTTGTTTCCACGTGTTGGAAAGTCTATGTGTTGGTGTATTTTAGGAAACACACTTTTTAAGTCTGCATGATTGAAATCCCCAGCCAAGATGAGAAAAGCATCTGGGTGGGCTCTCTGCTGCTCACTGATGTGCTGGTAAAGTTCATTCAGTGCCTCACTCCTGTTGTTGTTATTGGAGCTGGGAGGGATGTATACTGCAGCAAGTATTATGGCTGTATATTCCCGCGGTAGATAGAACGGCCGGCACTTAATAATCATAAACTCCACCAGGGGTGAGCAGTGTTTGCAGACCACAACAGTATCGCGGCACCACGCATCATTGGTGTAAACACAAAGTCCGCCGCCGCGGGTCTTACCTCCCTCGACGAGCACTCTGTCCACTCGGTAGCATGTTAGCTGGTCGAGCTGAATGGCGCAGTCCTGAACGCTGTTGTTGAGCCATGTTTCCGTAAACACAAAAACACAACAGTCTCTTACAGTCCTCTGAGTTGAGCGCAGAAGTCGGAGATCATCCAGTTTGTTATCCAGCGAGCGTACATTAGCCAGAACAATGGTTGGAATAGCTGGCTTGTGTGGGTTAGCCACTAGCCTAGCCCGGATACCTCCGCGCTTCCCCCTCTTTTGTTTCCTCTCACACCGCTTGTGGCGCATCCACTGTGGGTGAGGTGCAGTAGTGGGGGTCGGTGATGGAGTAGGCCTCCGGAGAAGACAATGGTCCCGCAGCTCTTGTACGAGCGTTGAGTTTGGATTTAAAACTGTGGTCTTTCCGACATCTAGCAGAAACTCACGACTGTAGGTGCGTTTGAAGACAGATGGACGCGACAAATACGTACAAAAACACTGTGACTTACAAGATAAAAAACACGAAAACACCGATCTGTTGGGAGAGAGAGAAGCCGCTGCGTGTGCACGCGCCGCCATCTTGGATCATCTTGGATTAAAAAAGGTCATTTGACCTATTTTAATTAATAACCATATCACCAGAATCTAAATCAGAATCCATTTTTCATGCAATACGTGTTCACAATCGTAGTCTATGTTCACAATACCAATGTGAAACTGCAACGCAAACTGTTACCAACTGCCGTAAAACTAAGAACGTTCGGCCACTCACGTCACTGCCATTATATGATTGGCTGAAGTGTTGCACGTAGTCCAAGTTAGCCGTTACGCGTTCTCCAATAGTAAATCATAACAACCCTCCTATCTCCCCATTATAGAGAATCTCTGGCTCTGAGTGGTCAAGCGCGCTAGAGTGACGTGTAATCTGACCCATGGCAGTGCTCCGAGCGGATAGCGCACGCGCAGAGCTGTATAACATCCGTCTGTGAAGCAGAATCACCGCCGGTGCGGCTATGGTTTGGAGACGCGTCATAGCGGCAAAAGCGAAAGTAACCTTCTGCGACAAAACAATGGATATCTTACCAATGGAACGCAGAAACGTGAAAATTGTCTCGTTTGAAAGAAGAGACCCTAATCTAAAAGAAAATATACAGTTTATGGCTGTTTGTGGCTGAATAAAGCAGTAGTATGAGTAAGAATATGGAATAAAGAAAATTCTGTCAGAATAGTTTTTTTTTTTTTTTTTAACATCGCAATTCTATTGAAAATCATTTGATCTGTGGTTATCACACAATGAAATAACCTATATAGCTAGATTCTTGAGAATGAGAGCTTTCTTGTGATATGACTTTACTGTTTTGTGAAAAATATAAAAACATTCTTCGCAATCATTAGGCGAAGTGGTACGAATAAAATTCTAAGCTTTATTTTATGGATTTATCTATCATAAAACCAAAAGTTATGGTATTCCTTGTAAATGAAACATAAACATTTTTAACGCGATTTTGGGAGTTTATTTAAACAGAGTTTATTTAAACTGTTTTATTTATTTTTTATTTTTTTCATTATCCTGTATCCGTTTAAAAAAGGGGTCCGTTACGACACTCCCATAGGCTTCCATAGGAACTGAGGAATGCGGAAGTAAAGCGTGTCATGGAGCGGCCAATAGTTCCAAACAACCAATAGTTCCAGCATTGAATCCCATTCATTTAAGCGCTTCTCAAGCACAATCGCTGGTAAATTGAAGAAATCATTGCATTTTTTGACATTTTAACGCATCAGTTGGCCTCTCGGAAATATGTCCAGTAGTGGTACTTTAGTAGTGTTATAGTTAATGTTTATCATTAGATAACAAACAGCTATACTATTATTGCAGTTAGATAACGTGAGAAACACCGCAATAGCGACAATAACCAGATACTAGTTGTCATATTTGTAAGTTTTTAGCCTCTCTGCAATCTTTCTCTCCCTGTAGGTTTCAGTAAAAGACTGTTAAGACTGCATTTAAGAAATACAATAAAAATTTATGCTGATTGCAAATGGTTGCCTTGTTTTTTTTTTTTCTTTTTTTGTTATGTTAAATGCCATATTCGCTTGCCTTTTGTAGTATCCACTTGCCTTTTGTAATGTTCACTTATGTTGTATATGTGAATAGCGTAAAATAACATGAGTAATTCACTTATTTTTATTTAAAATTAAATCGTTAAATCCAAACCTATAAAAAATGAGTGTTTGTTCATGTCCAAATGCACATTCAATTGTATTTAACCCTAAATACTACACTAACTGTAATATAAATACTATGTTAGAAAATGTTATCTTTTAAATGGTCAGGTTCATTATTGCACACATTATTTAGTACTAAAGTCTCCTAAAAACATTAACTAAATATAACTGAACTATATATTACAATTATTTACTTGAATAAAAGTTAGACTTGACGTGTTTGGTCACATATGACTGTCAAAGATTATGGAAACATATTAATGCTGTCTCTTTATCACTCCCCGGAATAAAATGCGATTGTAAATCGTATTCAGAGTAGCTGTCAATAAACAATCAATGCACATTATGTGTTAATAATTATTTGAAATTGCTGCAAATATAGTGAAACTGCTGTCTATCCTACTTAAACCCATTCAAACCCATTGACAGCACGGAGTTGTTTGGAACTATTGAGAGCTCCATGAACCACGTGACCACGCAGCGGCGAGATCAAAGCGTGTTGCAAATCTGATTCTCAACGGCTCTGGGAATGACCACTACTCTCTGTTTCCCTGCTGACTTTTAAAACAGGTTTCAAGGTCATGGCAGTCTGTATATGCAAGAAGTCCTTGATGCGGGTGCTTAAAGATGTTTAACAGTGTTTTTTTTTACTGTCATCTTTTTGGCCGTGGCCGTTACGCCTCTTAGGGTCATTGGTTCTGAAATACCTAGTCACTTTTTCAGGTTGTTCGAAGGTCGGTTGCCCGCGTGTTTTTTCTGTTCTAGGTATGTTTGTTTTTCCACACTGAAAATTTTTGTGGTTAGTAACCTGGAAAATGTGTGTTTTTTTTTTCCTGATTATTTTTAAAGTGGTGAAATTATACTATGATCTCTCAGTGCCTATCATGCCCGTTCTAATGCCAATTTCCAGATGTCTCTCTTCGATCCACTTATATAATTTTGGGGTTTTTAGGTTATGAGTGATATTAAGATTGTTTCATTAAACCTTAAGGGGATCAACCATGTAATTAAGAGACAAAAAATAATTTCTTACCTTAAAAGGGAACAAGCTCAGATTGCTATATTACAGGAAACCCATCTCACTGAAACAGAACACCTGAAGCTTAGACGAGGATGGGTGGGTCAGGTTTTCTGTTCCTCTTTTAATTCTCACAGTAGAGGAGTAGCAATCTTAATGCATAAGAAGTAAAATTTTAGGTCTGAGGATATGATAAAAGATACGGGAGGACGATACATTCTTATTCGTGGCCAGTTTTTGGTGAAAGCGTCCTCACTGGAAGTGTATATGCTCCAAATACATTTGAACCTACTTTTTTCTCTGAATTAACTGCTAAAATTTCATCTTTTTCTGTTAATCATATGACTATTGGCGGCGACTTTAATTGTGCGCTTGATCCCAGTATAGACCTTAACCCTCATAAAGGTACTAGAGCTTCAAAACAGGCAACTAAACTGATTAAGTTGTGTGTAGATTTTGACCTACTTGATGCATGGAGAATTATAAACCCGAAAGTTAGAAACTTTACATTTTATTCACACCCGCATAGGATGTCCTCTAAAATAGATTATGTGTTTGTGTCTAGACAGATTATGGACAGAACAAAGGAGTGTGCTACAGGCATATGTACATTATCTGATCATGAATCTGTTTATGCAGTCATTTCTCCACCCTATATCAACCCAGCATCTCGTCATTGGCGATTACAGTCTTCACTGCTTAGTAACCCTAAATTCTTGGAGTTTCTTGAAAAAGAATGGATGTTTTTTTAATGGAAAACAACAAGCAGCCTGATATAGATCCATCTCTTCTTTAGGAAACAGCAAAGGCTTATATTAGGGGGTCAATAGTATCTTATTCGGCAGCTCGGAAAAAAAGTCTAATGGAAAAACAACTCGAGTTGGAACGCCTTGTTAAAGCTTTAGAGAATAAATTTATTACTACCCCCTCGTGCATTTTGCGGAAAGAACTAGATGCAGCTAGGTCAGCCTTAAATCAAATACTAACTAGAAAAGCGGAGACCTCATTGCTTTTGAATATGGCAATAAGCCACAACTGGCAAGGGGCAGGAATGAAGCAAGCATGATTTCATCTCTTAAGGATGGCAAGGGTAGTTTAACTTGTGATTCTAAACAAATTAACACAATTATGAGAGAGTTTATCATAAGTTATACTCATCAGAGACTATTGTCTTTGCTGACTCATATTCTTGATATTTTTGAACCAAATTAAATTTGCTAGTCTATCAGAGGAGCAGCAGGCAAACCTGAATAAACCCATCACAAAGGAAGAAGTGTTAACTTAAACATGGCTTATATTTAATTGATCCAGAAAACAAATGCGGTTCATACAGGCCTATAAGCTTGTTAAATGTGGATTGTAAGCTGTTATCCAAGCTTTTAGCAAGAAGACTTGAATCACTCCTCCCTCCCAATGTCAGGAGACAGCTAAAACATAATACAGTATTCACAAACGTCCAAAACTCAAGTGTTTGCCATTTCCTTAGATGCAGAAAAGGCGTTTGATCGTGTGGAATAAGCGTATATGTTCAAAGTGTTGAGCAAGTTTCATTTAGGTGCAGACATTATTAAATGGATTCAGACTCTTTACTGTGCACCAACTACTTGTGTTATTACTAATGGCATTCGCTCTCTTCCTTTTCCGTTGGGGCAAGGTACAAGGCAAGGTTGCCCTCTGTCCCCTCTCCTTTTTGCCTTAATTCTGGAACCCCTTGCAGAGACTATTAGAACTCATAATAATATCCAGGGAGTTGAGATTGGCCAATCGGTTCATAAAATCGCATAATATATGCCGATGATATACTTCTATTTTTTACAAATGCAGAAACTTCTATTCCCACAGTTCTTAAGACTATTGATTATTTTAGTTTGATATTGGGTTATAAGAGTAAGAGTAGTTTTTCAAAATTCATCTGACAAGGGAAAAAGCCTAGGATAAAG
Source organism: Cirrhinus molitorella (assembly GCA_033026305.1). Lineage (NCBI taxonomy): Eukaryota > Metazoa > Chordata > Actinopteri > Cypriniformes > Cyprinidae > Cirrhinus > Cirrhinus molitorella. Next base: position 20,537,732 of record CM065120.1, on the reverse strand, counting down.
ATCTTACAACTACCAGTAGATAGGGGTGGACAGGCGTTACCTAATTTAAAATTTTACAATTGGGCCTGCCATACTCGTACAATTTTTAATTGGTTACATTCTTATTTGAAATCCCAGCCCTGCTTTGATGAGTGGGCAGTGATGCCATACTCATTGCCAAGTCTGCTTACAAGTAGTAAGAGACTTAAGTTATGGCCTGAAATTAAAAACAACCCTATCATATTCAATACAGTTAAAGTATGGCAGGACATTATGAAATGTGCAGGGAGAAGGGGCTTTCTGTCAGGTCTGACACCTTTGATTGACAATAAAGGTTTTCTCCCTGCTGTTCAAAAATCCTTATTCCATAGATGGCATAGAAAGGGTATAAGAGTGGTTGGTGATTTATTTTTGGATAACACTTTAATGTCTTTCAACCAACTAAAGGACAAATTTGAGCTTGAAAGTGGTAGTTTATGGGGATACTTTCAGATTCGCCATTTTATTAACTGTAGTAACCTCAAACCTACTTGGGAAATGCCTGTGTACTGTGAAATAGATGTTTTTTTTTTGTTGAAGCTGACCGATACAAAACACCTTATTTCAAAAGCTTACCTTCTTTTTTATTCAATGGATCACAGCGGTATTGATCATATTTGGCATACTTGGGAGAAAGATCTCAGTACTGAGTATATTGATGACGACTGGTTAGATACAGTTAAATCTATTAGAAGTATATTTACTTGCAATAGGCTGGCAGAAACGTAATACAAAATATTGCTAAGACTTTACATTACCCCACAAATTTTGAATAAGATGAATAGTAATCATTCTCCATTATGCAATAAATGCCAAAGTGAAATTGGAACTTTCATGCATTGTTTTTGGTCTTGTCCAGTCATCACAAGGTTTTGGGAGGGGGTAGCAAGGAAGGTAGGGGATATTTTCAAAATAAACCTTACTAAGGACGCTGTTTTTTGTTTGTTTGTTTGTTTGTTTTTTTTACTTGGCTTGCCAGCAAAAGACATTGCCTTATCTTACCGGTTTCTACTGTGTGATAAGCTTCTGTTACTTGCTAGAAAATAAATTCTTACTGAGTGGATTCACTCTAGACCCCCTTCACTTCCCCTTTGGTACCGTGAGATCTTCAGAAAATTGCCTATGGAGAGACTAACTGCAATGGTATGGGGAGACAGTGCCATGTTTGAGGAGATGTGGGGGCCTGTTTTGGAACATCTTCCAACCAGTTTACAAGAGATTATTTTTAAGGGAAGATTTGTATTTGAATAGAGGTGCATGATAGGCTGAGAATTTTACATACTTTACTTTCATTGAATTTTTTTTTCTATGTATTTATTTATTTATATTTGCTTTTTATTTTGTTTTAGAATTATTATTACTGTTTTGTTTCCATTACTGTACTTTAATATGGTTTAACCCTTCGTATTAATGTATTGTTTTTTTGTTATTAAAATAAATAAATAACTAAATACATAAACATACTCCAGCTGGTTCAAAATGCTGCAGCTAGAGTTCTTACTAGAACCAGAAAGTATAACCAAGAAATGCAAATGCTTTGTTTCTAAACACTTTAATTGCTGAGAACCTCTTAAAAAATGTTAAGCATGTTAAGGAAATTAATTCATTTTAATATAAATCATGATCGCACCACATGACATTTTTTAAGGCTACGATCAATTAATCTAGATGAAAACAACACTAAAACCACTTAATTAAAATTTTTATTACGAATTTATGTGTATACAGCATTCTTAATGTTTGAAAAATTACAATAGATATTATAAATTTTTTATACGTCAATGGATCTTGGATCAATGGATCCTTCTCTGTCTTGAATGTCGGCACGTTATCAGTGTCCTCTTTGCCCTGTTATGTATTTTTCAGTGCATTAGAACATGATGTCTGACATAAAAGTGCCGCGGTTTTTCAAATGCAGCAACAGTAACTAAGGGGGGTGGGTCTTTGCAAAGAATAAATTAAGAGTGGTGGAAAGTGGCTGGCTCAGTTTCTGAGATGACAGCATAACCATCTTTCTTACAGTAGAAAATGACATCTGGAGTTTGTGCTTGACTACAGGGTCAGAATTAACATTCTGTCTATGGCGGGCATTTATTTTTACTTATTTACTGCTTGACAGTGGAATCTGGTAAAATAAATGTAAATAGTTATTAATAAATAAATAAATAAATAAACAATAAATTACTAATAAATACATAATTGCCAAACTAAAATTACTTGCTTTCAATGTATTTATTTATTTATTTATTTTGCTTTTTTTTTTTTTTCCTTCACAAAGATTAAACATAAATGATCTAAAATGACCTAAATTGCATAAAAAATCTATTCTAAACGATACAAAAATAAAGTATTTTATGCATATAAATCATCATATAAATAATTGAATATAAAACCACAATAATATGATAATATGACATGATATTTGGTCGCACCACTTTATATTTCAAATTTAGTCAAAATTTACAAGCACAGAATTGGCCATCTGAACAAAACAAGCTTGCTTCCAACAAAAGGTCACCAGCTGTTAAAATGGTTATATTTTTCCAAATTTGAAAGAGAGTTACAAATCTGCTTGGTATATCTGGTATATCTGCTTGGATTGGTGTATGATGCAATGTCCTATATTTGAATTTCAACATATAAGTCCCAAAATGGTAGTTTCTTGATGGTTGCAAAAAACACGCTCCAACATATATGTAATAATGGCAAAATTATTACCCAATATGTAATTTAATCATGACGATAAAATGTCCAATGGGTCCTGACCAAGTGTCAATATGTGATGAGTTGGGAGTGAAAATGTGTTGGTACTGTACCTAAAGAATAAGCATTAGAACCTAAAGATTAAGCAATAGCTAATGAATAAGTACTAGTACTTAATGAAAAAAATAATTTATTGTAGCATGAAAATAGACCCTAGTATGGGTTATAGATTAAATGTTAAAATGGCTTGCCATAATATAAAATCTCACTTGCACTTTTAAAGCACAAATGAAAGTCACTCATAGCTGTGCCCTGCTAAGCGGCACTGTTACTCTAATTACAAAATTGTATGATCAATTATGGAAAATACTGATTCATCAGACAATTATCAATATTATTTATTTACAAATAATCTGTACATGTCTTTGAAATTAATTAATTGATTAATTAATTAAAATGAGACATATAACCAAGTGCAACACAAACATTACAGACATATTATACAAATAAATATATAAACACATTTAGAAAAACGTTTACTTCATTAACAACTCTTTTGAACTGTGAATATCAAAATCAAGATTCTTTTACAAGTAGGCTATATAATTGTATCATCTTTTTAAACAAAGATATATGTGTGTGTGTGTGTGTGTGTGTGTGTGTGTGTGTGTATAATTTGCATTATAAAAAATATGTTCAGCATTTTCAAAAAATGACTTAAATTATTATTCTTATTCAATGTAGTATTTTCAATTTCATGCACCCTGATCTTTTGACATGAATTAACTTATTATATAGTCATACTCTCTGTGCAGTACTTTCTCACATACACTTTGCAATCCCACTGTCTTTGGAATGTGGGCTTGGATGTAGTTTTCTCTCCTGAGAGTGTCTTGTGAAAGTGAACCTGTCTTAGCAAATGAATGTCCTAAATTGCAGTTTGTCCTGGAAGCAGTTGGACTCCAGCAATGGTCTGAATGGCCCAAAATCTTGCACTCACTTGTACATGCCCACAGACCTTGAGAAAGAAAAAGATTAAGTAGAATTGATAAGTAGAATCCTATCTATACAGACGTTATGCCAATGTAGAGGTGTTACAGTATAGCAAATGCTTAATATAACCCTCATATCTCTGTCAGATGATATTAAAATATGCAGTTCCTCTTTTGGCTCTCCATAAAACCACATTTCTGATATGTTACTGTATTTTTTGTGTTCTTAAGACTTTCTTAAGCAAAAGAGCCACAACGTTGCTATCCAAAAAGAAACATAATAAGTGAGGAAATAAGACAGTAAATCCTACAGTGATTAATCTCCATGCATCTAACATACAAAAACATACAAAAACTTTTCATATGCGTTTACATATTCAGAATGCAGTTATCAATCAGTTATCTCAGTCTTTTACATTTAGTTTTGCCCCTGTGTGGAAAACATTACATGAACACACACGTTTCGGCACCACTGATGCTTAAACTTACTGTCTTGAATGTTGTTTTGATGCTCCTCTTTTCTCAAGCCATCACTGCTTATATCTGAATCACTGTCATTGAAGTCGCTATCTCCAACCCCACTATCCTTTCCACTATGAGGCTCTCGTGCTGATATAGTTGCATAGGAGGTGCCTTTCCAAATTGGAATCTGTCTCATTGCATCTTTACTAGGTACAGTGGAAAACCCCTATTAAAATAAAGAACAATAATTAAAAAGAGCCATATAAAGATATCAAATACAGAATTCACATTGTAGACTCCAGGTTTACCTCTGACTTGACACCAAGGCTTTTGTTCCCTAGTTCACGTGGACTATCTTCAGAGACACAGGTACCATCTTCAGAGCTGCAGGATATGTCAATGCCTCTCTGGATCAAGCCAGAAAAAGTTGTCTTGTAAGGGTGTATATCAAAAACGATGTCACTGTGAATTGAAATTAGAGGGTCGCTGTGGTTTCCCTTCGCCTGGACTCTGTCCTCCTTTCCAGAATGGCTGTGGCCTTGATTGTCCACCTTTCCTTTATTACAAGTGGTCGCTATTATAATAATGGCTAAAAGTAGTAGTGCGCAGCTCCCCGCCAGAACGACAATTATAATGATTGAATGATCGCCTTCCTGAGTCTCCTCGTCTATTTTGTGCCTGAATACATTGCGGTCACTGGGGAGAGATCCTGCCATTATGAAATTGATAGTGAGTGCTGTAGTTAAAGAAGGTCTCCCGTTGTCACTGACAGATACTGTTATTCTCAAGTTCTCATAAGCTTCGTAGCTGAGTTCATGATTCAGACAAATTTCTCCCGTGGCTCTGTTAATGGAGAACACAGAAGCGACCCCTTCGGAGATTCTAAACGACAATTCCGCGTTGACACCTTCGTCAGCATCCCTAGCATGTACCTGGGTTATAACGTAACCTGAAGGCGCGTCTTTGGGCAGCAGAACCTCGGCGGAATTATTAATTAGCGCAGGCTGTGTGATAGAGGGAGCGTTGTCGTTCTGGTCAACTATTTTTACATTAATGACTGCACTGCCTTGGAGTTGCGGTGAGCCTCCGTCACTTGCTTGAATGTGTAGCTGTAGCTGTTTAAGGACCTCAAAGTTGAAACTTCTGAGCGCATAGAGCGAGCCTGTAGCTGGATCTAGAGAGATAAAAGTTGACACCGGAGAGCCTATGATGTAGGTGTCCAAGAGCTTATAGCTAATTTTGCTGTTTTCCCCTTGGTCAAGGTCTCTAGCCACCACAGTTGTGATATATGCGCCTGGTGCGTTGTTCTCCATCAAGGAAACTTCAAAGACTGGTTTACTGAAAACAGGGGCGTTATCATTCTCATCGCTCAACCTGATAGTATACTGCTTACTTGTTCTGAATGGAGGTGATCCTAGGTCTTCGGCTACAACCGTTAAATTATACTCTGCAATTTTTTCTCTATCAAGTGGACATGTCGTTACAATCATAAAACTGTCCTCGTAGGCTTGCTGGAGTTTAAAGTGATTGTGCCCATAGAGGGTACAATGAATATCTCCGTTTGCGCCCGAGTCCTTGTCCACGATGCTGACAAGAGCTACAAAGCTTTCTTTAGCCGCAGCCTCTGTGATGTATGCTATTCCCGCGGTGACTGAGGTCATGGGGGTAATGGTGATTTCTGGTGCGTTGTCATTCACATCCTGCACATGAACAACTACTTTACAAGTGGATGGGCTCGGATTAGGACCCAAGTCAGATGCCTGTATATCGAACTCATAGGTTTTCTTGCTCTCAAAATCAATCGGGCTCTCGAGCGTCAACCGCCCGGACTTTCGGTCAACACTGAAACGCTGCCGGATCTCCGAGGGCACCTGATTCCCGAATCCATACACAACTTCCCCATTCAAACCTTCGTCTGGATCAACTGCGTTAAAGTCCAAAAGCAAGAGTCCCACCGGCGCGTCCTCCAGTATATCAACTAAAAAACTGCTCCGTTCAAACACAGGGCTATTGTCATTAAAATCTTTTACTTTGACATTGATTTTTGTGCTGCTGGATCTTGATGGATTTCCTCCGTCTGTTGCGATGAGCTCTAAAACGTAGGAGGCATGTGTCTCTCTGTCTAATTCTTTCATTAGCACCAACTCTGCATATTTAATCCCATCAGCTCTGCTTAGCACATCAATGGTAAAGTGACTATTGACTGATACTTGGTAGTTTTGAATGTAGTTCGAACCCACATCCTCGTCCATAGCAACATCCAAAGGAAATCTAGTGCCGAGTGCTGCGTTTTCTGAAATTTCCAAAGTGGATTCCTTTCTAGGGAACTCGGGAGCGTGGTCGTTGATGTCCTTTACTTCCACTTCAATATGAATTAATTTAAATTGCTCATTCGAGACACTCACAACGTCGAATGCAATGAGACACTGGATTGTATGCTTACATATTTTTTCTCTGTCTATTCGTTCTCCAATTGTTAGCTGTCCGTCTCTTTCTCGGAGTCTGATAAAAGATGCATTGAACTGCTTCATCATTCTGAAACTGGTTTTAGAGCTATTTGAGAAATTTAGGGACATGTCCTTTGCCAGGTTTCCGATGACAGTAGATAGAGCTTCCTCTTCATTTGTCTGATATTTCATGGTCATTGCCGCTGCTAAAGTGGACAGAAAAGACAGAAAGACGACAACCACTGCCCACCAATGCCACAAAACACGACTGCTAGAAGTCCTTCTCATAATGTCAAGATTTACAGCTGAATGTAACTTGAATTAAGGAAAATATTTTAAGGCAAACAGCTGTCCGGTAAAACTGTACTTTGTTTCTCTGTCAAGGCGCAGTTGGATAAACGTGAAATGCCTGGGCGGTTTATAGACATCTTCATGCAAATGAGATCACGTGTGACCAATCCCTGCTTTGAAAAGAGGAGGTCTTTTAAAAGACATCTAAGCTCGTTAAGAAATGCCATAAAGCAGATACTTAGATGCTCATGTGCACTATTACTTAAATTTTATAAAGAGAGAGAAGGAGAGATATTTTAATTTAAGATATAATTTCTGGGCTAAATTATTTCGTATTAATTGCAAAGTGTGTGTCATTAAATTAAAAATAACCTCAACTTTGTGGTGATCATTTTTGTATTATTCTTCCCAAATACTTACACAGCATTCATCAATGGTGCTAAGTCAAATGCTAAAATGATAAGATTCACGTGCAAAATCGGGTTTAACATGCATGTCAGTGCTGTTGCAGCTTTTTTTCTCCGTTTTTTCGCCTGCTGTGGCAGGTGTAGAGTCCTTTTCAAATAGGATTTATTTGAAGCGTCAGGATATTTAAAGGGATTTCAATACCCGGATTATATCAAAGGCTTATGAACCCCTCGTTAGCACAAGTATACAATAGCTTAGCGGGGTATCCCAGTGGCGACGTCAGCGTCTGTATTATTTTGTAATGACAGCCGGAGGGAAATGGAGTTCCTGGAGTTCTCAGGTCTGCGTTTAAGCCAAACATAAAAAGGCAGCGCCATGTGCACTCTTTTGACTAAATTAAGCTGGCCAATGAATTGCTCCCGACTTAAAGCCCCTATTAAAACGCATTTAGAGAGCAACTGAGAACTTCACGGCTATTTAAGAGATTTTCTCCTTTCTCTCTCTCTTTTGGTTCCCCTTCATTGGGAAACACTTGCCATTTAACTGAGCCACAAAGAATCAGTTGGTATCCATCTGTCACAAGTGCGCTCGAGATACAAGATGCGAAATTTTTCCTCTTGCTCTTGTCTACTTTAAAGATAATATTGAATCTAAAATGTAAAATGTTTGGACTGATAATATTTACATTAAGGCTGACTCCAGAACATAACTGAAAAAAAAGTGTTTGGGGAAGACCGTGCACATTTGGAACAGTTTTAGCATCAACATTTTCATGGTAAAAACGTATTTTTTATTTTTATTTTTTTGAAAATCAGATTTTTGGTCATAGTGTGTAAGTTGCTTGTGTGACGCTTTGTGTGACATTTTAATCAGGTTTTATCACGACTATCTGTGTAGGAACAGTTGCAACACATTGCTGCAACCGTCCCAACATGCTGTCCCTTACCACAACATTGATTTAAAAACTTGCCATAACATTACATAATTGTAATTTTATGGATTAGTAATGAACCCCTTTCAATGGTTAGGTAATTTTAGGTCAAAAATCTACTTGTTACTTGAGAATAATTTTCCACTTACTATGGTTTTATACAGCCAATTTGCCTTATTTAATTGTGTCTGTGCATAAATAAAATAAAGAAAATGCTAAATTATGTTTAAGAATGATTTAATTACATTTTAATGAATGTTGCAACTGCCCCTTTTTGTGGGGTCAGATGCACAAATTTAATTTGTCTATTCAAGTGTAAATTGTACGTATATCATATGTACACACGTTGTAGCAGTGTGGGTAAGTAGCTGACAGATGTGGCTTTATTTAAAATGTTGGCTTTCTTATACAAACAGTCACTGAGAAACTAAAGGAAATGCAAAAAGTGTTGCAACCTTCCCCGCTCTTTCCTAGTTGAATCTAATCTAAACTACATTTTTAAAATGCCGTCTAATATTCATATTTATAGCTCTACGTTTTGTTTATGTTCTTTATTATATACACCTATAATTTGCTATGCAATAGCAGAACATATAACCGTTAAATCGCCCACGGTTCATTGGCAAACCACTGAACAATAAATACATTCTAATTAATTGACTGTTAATCACTAAAACATTCAACAACAATTGTGTAGATTTCAATAAAATATAACACAACATCACTCAGGGAGTAACATATTCACATACTCATTAACGAATGTAATTTAGTAATTTGGTTACATAAATGTGTTTATAAATGCATTTCACGTGGGATATCTGGCACAATATTCGGCTGCGGGACAACGTTTTATCTGTACCCCGCTATACTACATACCATGCGCATTTCCCTAGCACGATACATGTACCATGATATTATATATGTCAATTAAAGCATAGATTAAAGATCACAAATATTAAAGTCCAGTTTCACAGTTTGAGTGTGAATTGTTAGGGTATAGATATTAGACATTCTTCACAACGGGTTAAAATTTACTGTAGCCTACACAAAACAAACAAATAAACAAACAAACAAACAAACAAACAAACAAACAAACAAACTCTAAAACCTATCTCTGAATTGTTCTTAAAACTCAGTTAGGCTACTTCTAAACTACTTAAGTATTAATATTCTCTCGTGATTCACACGTCATTTTTGGTGTCTGCTCACGAGTTCCACAATAGTATTAGACCTTAAAAAGAATCACATATTCATAGTCTATTTGCATTTTTAAAGACTCGAGAAAGGCATAGTGACCGTACCATTGTGAGGGCATTTATTCTCATGCACTCATGAGAGTTGATGTCTGAAGCTTTTTTTTTTTTTTTTTGAGCGCGCGAGAGAGAGGGTGGTGGGTGGAGAGCATAAGCCTTTTGGTATGATAATCAGGAGATCTGGACTTTTCGTCAAGCATAAAAGCATTAGAGAAGACTTATGAAGGTGCTTGGGGGTGATGACTAATCGCACACTCTCTCTCTCTCTCTCTCTCTCTCTCACACACACACACACACACACACACACACACACAGAGAGAGGGAGAGAGAGAGAGAGAGACGTCGCTTCCCTCTTTTTGCTCTTAAACTGACAAATATAAAATTATGTTGAAATACCCGTCTTGGAGAGTATCCTCTAAAAACTGTCGGTTGTTTTAAGTGAAACAGTTGAGAAAGCAATTAAATGTGTATTATTATATTGGATTGTCTCTTAAAGTGACCGCGCCTAATTTACTAGCTGCTGTCGGTGTCCTTGATGTTAATAAATAAAAGAAAAGAACTCACTGTTCTTGACTGACTACTTTGTAGTTTTATCAAGAATTCATCTATATTTAATTTATATAGTGAAGACTATGCAGTGCTATATATTTGATTATTCGGTTTCTGTACCTGGACACCTACACACTTGAGAAAACTTAAACATTGTGTAAATAGCACAAATAAATAAATAGAACAAACATACAAATTAAACAATTTCAAACAGGGCGTTTAAGATATAAAATGTAAATGTTGGGTTTAGGTCAGAGAAACACATTCTAAAGAAGAGAGTGCAGAATGGAAACAAAAAGAGTGTCTGTAAAGAGAGAGAAATGAATGCATAGGCACACACAAAACAGCTTTAAATAATAACTAGAAATCCATTAGAAGGTTGGCGTAGTTTGAAGGCACAGATTGCTGGGTAGACTGAGACAAACCCCACATTCTGCTCATGAACAAAGACAGTAATGAGGTGGAAGGAAAAGAGGTGTGGTCTGGTCTCTTTTCAAAACTCACTTCACACACTAACACAATGGTCCGCACACTTTGCATCCTTGCACATACACACACAAGAGGAGGAGACACACCCTCCTGAGATCTATTTTATGACTCTGTTTGGATGTGTTAGAATTTCATTCAAGTTGTTGTTAACTATTGTTCCAGCTGGGCAACATTTTATTTGTCTGACCCTCACCCTGGCCATATGTCGCTATAAAGTCCCCTATTCCACAGTCACTGTTGCCTTAGGCTGTCTCTGGATCTCACAACTGCTCCACTGTGCCACATTGCAATTAATGAACAGCTCTGTGGATGATCTCTCAATGAATAAAATGGTTTAGACAGAGCATTTTGTGTTTACACACACACACACACACACACACACACACACACACACACACACACACACACAATATACATACACAAACCTTCAGTTCTAATTTTGTTTCAAGTACAAAGTAGACATAAACTCTCCAAGTCATATTTAACCGTAGAAGCCTCAATTTTCTTCCATGCAGAACAGCAGGAGCAACTTCTCGGCTGTATTTAAACTGTATGCATGTGTGTGTGATGTGTAATTTCTCTTCAGATAGTGTGTGCATAAGAAAGTCACAGAAAAATAAATGTAGGGTCTGGTTTTATGCTTATACTTCTGAAAGTATATTCATATAATTATACTTCTGAAAGTATATGCAACATTTCATACCAATCTGTATTGTGGAGTTGAAAAAGATCTGGGACAGATCAGCATCAAATGAGTTCCCCGTCTGTCATTCACGTTCGACATTGTGTCGAAGTGACGACACTAGGGGTCGCTCTAGGGAGCCCGAACAATGAAATTGGTGCACAGTATTTGCGTAGCCAGCTCCGCCCCGGACATCCGGGCATAAGAGGAGGTGGCTAAGCACTGCTCATTGTTCTGTTTCTTCGGAGCCGAATGCAGCATCTCTCAGTGAGAAGCAGAAAAAAGTTAAAAGTCCCTTTTAACCCTCCTGTTGGTAAGTGAGAATATCCCTGGGTGCTTCGACAACGATCTCTAAAGAGCCTTTCCTCCTGAAAGGAGCAAATTCTCTGAAGAGCCGACACGGATGGATTGTGTGTTTACATAATGCCTTTCCGTCCGTGTTTTTCTGGTTGCAGTTTCCTCGTAAACAATAACAATCGGCACGATCGTTGTGCTCAGGGTTGAGCTAGTCTCACGCTGACACATCGCTTCGTTGATAGTTGTGTTCTGCTTGCTGAAGGGAACATAACTATGGGTCTGCTCACGAGCCGCGAAGCCGCGGCTCACCACGACCACTTTCCGTTCGGCCCTTCTACTTCCAGGTATGAGGGCCGCTGTGATGTGCGTCGATGGCGAGCAATAGGAAATGAGTTTAATTCCGCCGGGTTTCCCCCGCGGATCGCTCGTTCCTCGCGGCTCCCAATTAGGTTTCTGGACAGATTATTAGTTCTTTTTACAACTTGTTTCTGTCCAAAGCCTTAAAGCTGGTTGAGAGGTTGGTTGCAGCATCGGAGGGAGGGCATAAACCATGGGAAGCTGATGCTTCGACAGAGCAAAGCTGGGGGGCGAGTCTCAGTTTGAGCAGACACTGAAGTGGTGGCCGTGCCTAAACAGATAACCGAAACACATCGGGCTTGAGTGGGGAAAAACCTTCCGCCTCACCCTATGTGTTCATGGCTTTCGGTAACGTACAAGATTGACAATATTTCGTTTTTTCGGCTGAAACACGATATATCAGGTCCTCTTCCCTCATCTCCCTCGACAGTGGTCCAGCACGAGGGGCTTTGTGGATTCCCCAGGCAGGTTGGTGCTTCAGTACAACGGTTGCATATCACAACGCCCTGCCCCCTGGTGGGACCATGTAGGCTCTTGTCCAGAGCGTGAGGGGGTTTCACGTCTGCTGGACAGGCTGTGTCCACCATGCACACTTTTGCCATCCTGCTGGCTGACAGGCAAAGTGTTATGAGATCTGCACAAGGGGGATCTCACCTCAGAGTGTTGCAGGAACTGCGTCCAGTTCTGTCTATGCTTCCGAGCATCAAATATTGTAACGCAGGCTCTGGGTAGAGTGATGTCCACTACGGTGGTCCAGGAGCGCCATCAGTGGCTTAAACTGGTTGAAATGCGGCATGTTGGTATTCGCTCCTTAAGCGCCCCATTTCTCCAGGCGAGTCTTTTGGGTGACACCACGAAAAGTTACAGTAACTCTTCATGGCGAAGATACAGACCTCCAGTGTTCCTCCTGCGATCAGGTTAACCCTGCTTCCCCGGGACAACACTTCCGTCTGTTATCAAAAACCAAAAGACGGCCCCCTGCATAGACTGTCGTGGTCCCGCAGTTAGCCGGTCCCACAGTCTGGCCTGCTTGGCTGTTTGCAGGAAGGTGGCAGCACCATCCTGTCCTCTGGGCGACAGGGGCCTAAGGCGGGGGTGCCACGTCTCGGTGACATACCTCCCAGGAATAGGGCGCATTCTGGCATCTGCGCCCAGGTCTTAGGAACCTCCATTCATGCTCCCTGAATGCGACCAGGAGTGTTCCTTTTTACAGACCTTCTACCAGTGGTACTCCCAAATTTTTGGTTCAGACAGCCCCCTCCACAAGGCGACTGCTCGACCCAGATGGCGCAAGATCGCAAATAGGGTCTTCCTGCGGAGTACGGACATCAATTCAAACCTATCCTTCTGCCAAGGAGGCCTTGGCGAGCACCTTCTGCTACAGCGTCACCCCCCCCCCCCCCCCAATTGGGCGATCACGCTCCTCAGTTCAGTAAGTTTCCTTGAAGTGAACCCTGAACCACCTAAATCCATCACTGAAGCACTCTATACGTAGCCAAGTTCGGCGGAGGGACTGGCTATCAGGATCTAGCATGGGGTAGGTTACCCCCCATTAACTCCCAGGCTGGATAAAGTGCTCCACATGTTGTGGCTCCTTATGTAGCCCCATGTGTGTATTCCCACCTATATTCCTTAAGAGATGCGGTGTTTCCCCTAAAAAAGGACAAACTTTGTCACCGATCCTGAGTTCAGCAGTCTCTCCTGATGCGGAGCCTGCCTCAGGATCTTCCCTTTGTAGTACCCCCCTAGTGCGGGTCCTCAGGTATATTTTCCACACGACGACCTCCCCTCCGGGTAGGGTGTGGTCTCTGTAGTGCCCGTCCCTCTGATGGGGGACGATCACTGGCCCAGTGTTCCAAGATGTTCAACCAAAGGCTGGCTGAAGCTCTTGGGCATTGGAAGGTCACGCAGAGGTGAGTTGCATTTATTTAACACGTTGACCTGTTATTATTTGCACTCCGTACACTCGTGACACAGTCCGCTAGTTGTGGCGTTTTCAACTGGGACCCCTAGTGTCGTCACTTCTACACAACGTCGAATGTGAACGACAGACGGGGAACGTCTTGGTTACATATGGTAATCCTCATTCCCTGATGGAGGGAACAGAGACGTTGTGTCTCCCCGGCCACAACTTCGGACTGCCTCTGAGTGTAGCCGAGTTGCTATTCGGCTCCTCAGATCAGAACAATGAGCAGTGCTTAGCCACCTCCTCTTATGCCCGGATGTCCGGTGCGGAGCTGGCTATGCAAATACTGCGCACCAATTTCATTGGCCTTTTCTCAAAGCTGTCAGAGGTGTTCGGGCTCCCTAGAGCGACCCCTAGTGTCGTCACTTCGACACAACGTCTCCATTCCCACCATCAGGGAACGAGGGTTACCATATGTAACAAAGACGTTTTAACTGGATCTATTCTTATTTATTCTTCATATTGTGTGGGCAATTATGGATTATATTAAAGATATGCTGTGTGAATTTGCTTGTTATAATGTAAGCATCATTAATGACACCTTGTGTTTAATAAAAAATGAGACTAATTAGTAATTGTCACTCATTGGCCTGATTAGCTAAGTACGGTGGCCGAGAGAGCTCAGCGCACTGCAGCTCAAGAAAACACATGCAAATAGCAAAAGCACTAGCAAATTAAGAAAACATCTTCATCAGTTTGACAGCACATGTGCTGCAAATACTCACAACACAACTAAATACAGAAACGCACTGCAAACACTCACAACACAATCAAACACAAAAATGTGCTGCAAAAACAGAAATGCGTTGCAAATTGTCACAACACAACCAAACACAAAAACAATATTATATATATATGTGTGTGTGTGTGTGTGTGTGTGTGTAGATAGATAGATAGATAGATAGACAGACAGACAGAAAAAAAAGAACCTTCTCATTACGAGGTGATATTTGACTCCTTAAAGTGAATTAAATGGGAATTTAGTTTTTACCTTTGTAATGGACTTTTTCTTTTGCTTTATTAAAAGTATTTTATGTCATTTGTTTTAAATTATATTTTAAAAGCTTTTTAACATTTCTAATTAAAACAACAGAGTAAGAAAAAGTAGAATACGTTACCAGTCAAATTAATGTATTAAAGTCCCCCTGTAGTGAAAATCAAGTTTTTTATGTTGTTTATTTGTCTATGTGGTGTTTTTAATATGCTGCAAGACAAACCATGTGCCAGTCCATTAATCAACAGCATTACTGATGTTTTTCTCCTTAAAACTGTAGTCTCCCAAAGACTTTCCCAGAATTGCAGTTTGAAAGAGCACTTTTTTTTGCTACGTCACAAAATAGAACAACCAATCACATCAAGGGATCCTATTATTTGCATATAATTAACTGTGCTGCAAGCAGTGGGTCTAGTGAGAAGGCAGCCAGGTTAATCCGGTATATTTTTCTGTAGATGTTTCGCTAGCTGTTTATATTTTTCACTATTTTTACGCTGTGCATATGCTGTAACCGTTCATTTATTGGTATTAAGAACTGCTAACTTTAACAACAACCCGCGGCAACAGTGTATGCGGTCACTGTGATTTTACCAAGTAAGACATGTTCCTGGATCAACATCTTTTGTTGATCCTGGATCAACATTACTGTCCAAAAATATAGACTTAACCCAATTCCTACCCCTAAACCTAACCTTACCCATATTTTTTTTCCTAAAATCAGAGGGAAATGATAGCTGATTAGCAAGGGTGTAGAAGCATCTAACCCTGATTGTAAGCCTAAAACTGCCATTTCCTAAAAAGTTATCGCTCAATTCTGATGGTTAGAATGTTGTTCCAGCATCCATAAGGATGTTGATTCAGGACCATGTTGTACTTTGTAAAATCACGTTCACCCTTGCCATTGTAGGCATTCCACTTGCCATTGTATCGCGTTTACTATAGTTTAGTTAACGTTGTTGGTTTAGGAGGCGCTGGCTGGCAGGCTGGTGTGAGTGAGTGGAGGTGGGGCTAATTTGCATATTCATGGATCCATATATAGTAAATGAGGCAAGGGGAGTAGATTTACATTCAAGCTATTTTAAGGATTAAGAAAATTATTTTCACAAGAAAAAACATTTAAATGTCATTTTGATGATCAAATATGTGTTTTAAGGGATAATATTTTTGACTACGGGGGACTTTAACAAAATTAATTTGTACTACAGAGCTGGCACAGAAGAACAAAAAAGTGGCTTGTAAGTGTATTTTAATATGTTTAATGAGACTCAGAGGTGGCACGCGTGTTTGGTGACCGCGAAGGGACAGGTCACTTAATTTTGTCTTTCCATGACATATTAACTTGTAGGAATGTGATAATATGTTGTGGCCACAAGATATTCATTCTTAAGAACATCATATTATGTCATGGCCACGAGATCATTTTGTCTTGGTAACAACATCTTTATTTTGTGGCCTCTAGATCCTGTGTAAGGGAACAACATCCATTCCCCCTCTGTCGTTCACGTTCGACGTGGTGTCGAAGTGACGACACCAGGGGTCGCTCTAGGGAGCCCGAACACCTCTGACAGCTTTGAGAAAAGGCCAATGAAATTGGTGCGCAGTATTTGCGTAGCCAGCTCTGCCCCGAACATCCGGGCATAAGAGGAGGTGGCTAAGCACTGCTCATTGTTCTGTTTCTTCGGAGCCAAATGCAGTATTCTCTTAGTGAGAAAACAGCATTACTCACCTCTTCGTCGTTGGATCTATGGCACGAGCAGCGGTCTCTCCCTTTTAACCCTCCTATTGGTAAGCGAGAATACCCCTGGGTGCTTCGACGACGAACTCTAAAGAGCTTTTCCTCCTGAAAAGGAGTAATTTCTCTTAAGTAATTGTGTGTTTACATAATGCCTTTCCGTCCGTGTCTTCCTGGTTGCGGTTTCCTCGTAAACAATAACAATCGGCACGATTGTTGTGCTCAGGGTTGAGCTAGTCTCACGCTGATACATCGCTTCATTGATAGTTTGTGTTCTGCTTGCGGAAGGGAACATAACTATGGGTTTGCTGCTCACGAGCTGCGAAGCTTTCGTTCGGGCCTTCTACTTCCGGGTACAAAGGCTGCTGCGATGTGCGTCGATGGCGAGCAATAGGAAATGAGTTTAGTTCCGCCGGGTTTCCTCGCGACCCCCGATTAGGTTTTTGGACAGATTATTAGTTCTTTTTACAACTTTACTCTGTTCAAAACCTTAAAAGCTGGTTGAGAGGTTGGCTAAGATCTGCACGAGGGAGATCTCGCCTCAGAGTATCGCAGGAACTGCGTTCAGTTCTGTCTATGCTTCCGAGCATCAAATGTCGCAACGCAGGCTCTGGGTAGAGCGATGTCCACTACGGTGGCCCAGGAGCGACACCTTTGGCTAAATCTGACGGAAATGAAGGACGCTGAGAAAGTTCACTTTCTTGACGCCCTCATTTCTCAGGCCGGCCTTTTTGGTGACACTGTGGAGGAATTTGCACAGCAGTTCTCTACAGTTAAGAAGCAGACGGAGGCTATTAAACACATCCTGCCTCATCGGGCACCGGCTCCCAGTCCCGCACCCCCGAAGCAGCAGCCCCCGCCTGCTCCACGCCTCACGGCAGACGGCCACCACACGGTTAATGAAAAAGCAATTTCCTTCTTCTCTGGGCGTAAAAACCAAAGTGACTGCGTCCCTCCGGGGTACCCAGTCACTCAAACACATCAAAGCATGCTCAACCGCAACTCCTGCGCTTCTGCATACTTTGACAAATCAAGCGCATCCTTCAGTCGATCCCCTGAGCTCAGGCGATCCTCTGTTGGATCCTTGTCTGTCGGTTACGATGATCGGTACTCCCACCGTGATTGGGTCCCTCCGGGGTACCCAGCCACCGAAACACACCAAAGCATGCTCAACCGCAACTCCTACGCTTCTGCATACTGTGACAAACCAAGCGCATCCTTCAGTCAATCCCCTGAGCTCAGGCGATCCTCTGTTGGATCCTTGTATGTCCGTTATGGCAGTCAAAGCACCTTGTGTCCTCCGGGACAGCGCTCCCTCGAACAAAGGGCTTTCCCTACCAGGGCTTTCTGTGATTAGTCGTAAATCTCATTCACGTGTTCATTCAGCCGCGTTTACTACACAGAGCCATAGTTCACTGCGTACTTTCATGTCTCAATTCTTCCAAGGCACAGGCCCTTCCTACGGTTTGCCTTCGAAGGTCGAGCATTTCAGTACAAAGTCCTTCCATTTGGGCTCTCCCTGTCTCCCCGCGTCTTTACGAAAGTCGCAGAAGCAGCCCTTGTCCCTCTCCGGGAGGTGGGCATCCGCATTCTCAATTACCTTGACGACTGGCTGGTCAGAGCACACTCTCAGGAGTTGGTATGCAAACAGAGGGACATGGTTCTCAACCATCTGGCCCATCTGGGGTTTCGGGTCAACTGGGAAAAGAGCAAGCTTTCCCCGTACGGAGCATCTCTTTTCTCGGTGTACAATTGGACTCGGTCGCTATGAACGCACGGCTCTCCCCGGAGCGTGCACAGTCAGTGCTGAGCTGCATCCAGAGGCTCTCACGCAGCTCAACGGTCCCCCTCAAACAATTTCAGAGGCTCCTGGGTCACATGGCATCCTCAGCCGCCGTCATGCCGCTGGGCCTGATGCACATGAGACCGTTACAGCACTGGCTGCATACCCGAGTCCCAAGATGGGCATGGCGCCAAGGTTCATACCGGGTGCACGTCACACCCGTATGTCTAAAAACCTTCGGCCTTTGGAAAGACATTTTGTTTCTACGGGCAGAAGTTCCCCTAGAACAAGTGTCCAGACGCATTTTGGTTACGACAGATGCATCCAACACGGGCTGGGGCGCCGTATGCAATGGGTAAGCAGCCGCAGGGCTCTGGACGGGCCCTCGGCTGCATTGGCATATCAATTGCCTCGAGCTGTTGACAGTGTTTTTGGCCCTGAAGAGGTTCCGACCTTTGGTTCAGGGCAAACACGTGATGGTCCAGACAAACAGCACCGTGACTGTAGCCTACATCAATCACCAGGGCGGTGAACGCTCCTTTCGCATGTCACAGCTAGCCCGCCATCTCCTCCTTTGGTGTCGAAACAATGTCAAGTCTCTACGAACCGGGCGAACTCAATCGGGTAGCGGACGCGCTCTCCCGACAGACTTCGCTCCAGGGCGAGTGGAGACTTCACCCTCAGACGGTTCAGCAGATTTGGAGTCATTTCGGTCAGGCCCAGATCGACCTGTTTGCCTCGATAGAAACCACTCACTTCCAGTTGTGGTACGGTCTGTCCGAGGCGCCCCTCGGTACAGATGCACTGGCACACAGCTGGCCCCAGGGCCTTCACAAGTATGCGTTTCCACCAGTGAGCCTAATTGCACAGACCCTGTGCAAAGTCAGGGAGGACAGAGAGCGGATTCTGTTGGTGGCCCCCTACTGGCCCAACAGGGTTTGGTTCTCGGAGCTGGTGCTCCTCTCCCCCGTTCCTCCCTGGCGCATTCCCCTGAGGAAGGACCTCCTTTCACAGGGGAAGGGCACAATATGGCACCCGCGCCCAGATCTCTGGAACCTCCATGTATGGTCCCTGGACGCGACCAGGAGGACTTCAGAGATCTCCCACTGGCAGTGGTAAACACTCGGTTGCAGTCGAGAGCTCCCTCTACGAGGCGGCTGTACGACCTCAGATGGCGCAAATTCACAAACTGGTGTTCCTCCCAGGGGAAGAACCCACGGAGATGTGGCATCCGAGCAGTGCTATCCTTCCTCCAAGGAGGACTGGATAGACACCTTTCTGCTTCAACACTTAAGGTTCAGGTAGCCGCTATTGCCGCTAACCACGACCTGGTGGAGGGCAGATCGGTTGGGAAGCACGACTTGGTTATACGATTCCTTAAAGGTGCATGAAGGCTGAACCCCGTCAGACCGCACCTTGTCCCCCCTTGGTCCTCCGGGGCCTGCAGTCAGATCCCTTTGAGCCTCTTCAGTCAGTCGAACTCAGTGCTCTCTCCCAAAAGACGCCTCTCCTGACTGCGCTCACTTCCATCAAAAGAGTGGGAGACCTCCATTTTCCACACAACGACCTCCCTCCGGGCAGGGTGTGGTCTCTGTAGTGCCCGTTCCCCCCCCGGGGGGGACGAGCACTGGCCCAATGTTCTCCAAGATGTTCAACCAAAGGCGAGGAAAGGCTGGCTGTAGCTCTTGGGCATTGGAAGGTCACGCAGAGGTGAGTTGCATTTATTTAACACGTAAAACCTGTTACTATTTGCACTCCATACACTCGTGACGCAGTCCGCTGGTTGTGGCGTTTTCAACTGGGACCCCTAGTGTCGTCACTTCGACACCACGTCGAACGTGAACGACAGAGGGGGAACGTCTTGGTTACGTATGGTAACCCTCGTTCCCTGATGGAGGGAACGGAGACGTGGTGTCCCCCCGCCACAATCTCGGACTGCCTCTGAGTGTAGCCGAGTTGCTATTCGGCTCCTCAGATCTGAACAATGAGCAGTGCTTAGCCACCTCCTCTTATGCCCGGATGTCCGGGGCGGAGCTGGCTACGCAAATACTGCGCACCAATTTCATTGGCCTTTTCTCAAAGCTGTCAGAGGTGTTCGGGCTCCCTAGAGCGACCCCTAGTGTCGTCACTTCGACACCACGTCTGCGTTCCCTCCATCAGGGAACGAGGGTTACCATACGTAACCAAGACGTTTCTCATGTTGAGGGAACCACATGTTTTTCTTGTGGCCACGAGTTTAATGTATAAACAAAGCTGTGTGACTGACTATAGTAACCCGGGATTATCAGAGATGGATTTAGTAATATTTTATTATGAATTAAGAAATTGTTATATTAATTATTATAGAAATTAATACATTATTAAATGATTATATTAACCATAGGCATTGCTGTCTATGTGCGATGTAGACTGCATTTGATTAAAGTTTATCATGTATAATTGTTACATAAAATACATCAAATAAAACAGGCCTACAAGAAAGCATTTTTATCCATCCCACAGTGTTCTAAGTCCATTAACTTTCGTTTTTTCGAGTTTTTTCGTATTATTATTATTATTATTATTATTATTAGCCTATTAATGTTGGTTATATTTGTTAACCCTTTAACTGCCATTAACAGCCTTCCCGAACAGCTAATGGCAGTTAAAGGGTTAATATTTATGTTTTTCCCTTCATTTCGATCTCTTTACTTAACGTTCTGAATGTAAATGATAACTAGGTAAACAAACCTGTGTGACTGACCAGTATCCAGGTGTTCTAACTAATAATGCTACCTATCAGATTATGCTACCATTTTTCATACTGTAAGGTTAGGTTTAGGGTTGGGGTAGGTGTACACGTTGCTGCGGGGTGAGTTCAAAGAAGCCATGACGGAACTTTACAAACATGGACTTAAAACTGCTCTTCTCTTCCCAGCCAGACCACGCATCACACTCTCAAACGGCAAGAAAATGTGGTTGCTGTCTGCTACTGCAGCCAACAACTTTGTTTGGAGTTTAGATGCACAATACTTCACTTTAAAGCCTTGGACCGTGGCCAGTGGCTCAAACACCTTATTGACGTCAATTCACAGATTTTTGTTACAAATTGTTTTCATCAGGGTTTTTATATAAATGCATTTGTGACTTATAAGAGTTACTGTTGAAGTATTACACCAATCACTCTAGTTAGCTTTTATTTAAGCTACTTATTTTTTTATTTTTATGGATGACATCCCTCCGATATTGCGTTTTGTTGATTGTTGTACCTTGATTTGATGCCTTTGATTATATCTACATTGTTTGTTACCTGGGTACACAGTTTTCAGTGTTCTAATGTATATGTTTCCCCTACCAAAGTTCTGTTTAATGCATCTAATGTATGCAGATTGTTAGCTAATTTTTCAGTCAACTGGTCATACTGCTGCTTAGAGATTTTAATAGTGTTGGTATAAATATAACCACGTGGTTGTGAGGTAAAATGTGGGGAGGGATTGAAGTTAGGAAGCTTGCTGGTTAAACTGCTAAAGTGATGTATGATGTGGACGTACATCTTTTGTGGGTGTTATGCATGTGGGTTTTCGGTTTTTTTTTTTTTTTCTTTTTCTTTTTTCTTTTTCTTCTTTCATACATTGATTATTGCCTTTTACCTACACTCATTTACAAGGAAAGAATGTTGGTCTTTTGGCGGGGGTCTTTAGAGAGCTTTCATGCTTACTATTAGTATTCTATGCCTCCTGTGATCAGTGTTACACCACCTAGTGGTTTTCTTACCAGCTGGAATGTCAAAGGGCTTAACTCACCGATAAAACATAATAAAATTTAAAACCATTTAAAACAATAAAACTCCATAATAGCTTTTATTCAACAAACTCACCTTACAATTGCTGATCATTTAAAGATTAAAAGGGATTGGGTAGGCCAGCTGTACCACTCCTCCTTCTCACAGTCACAAGGCATGGCTATACTTATACATAGGTCAGTCCCATTTTGTATGTCTAAAGGCATTTCGAAAACCCAAATAGATGCTTCATCCTTATAACAGGGCATATTAATGGATTGTGTCTGGCAAATGTATATGAACCAAATGGGGACAATGAAGTTTTTTTTCAAGAATTTCCTATTCTCCCTCCCTGATTTAGACAACTTATTTTAGGTGGAGATTTTAATTGTTGCCTGAATCCTCTTCTGGATTGTTCTTCTTCAAAACCACAAGCTACATCAAAATCCTCGAAAGCTATTGAGCTGTTTATGGAACAATACGCAGTTTCTGATGTCTGGCGTTTTTTAATTCTAATGCAAAACAGTTTTCCTTCTTTTCACCTGTTCACCAAACCTTTTCTCGGATTTATTACTTTCTTCTTGATAATAAATGAATTCCACTTATCCAGGGCAGTCCTATTGTAATTTCTGATAATGCTGTGACTATCCTGGATCTCTCACTTCCTGGTGGGATAACTTCCAGGTCTTTCTGGCACCTAAATTCTTTATTACTTAATGACCCATATTTTATAAAAGTTATTAACGACTGGATTGACCAAAAAGAAACGACCAAGAGAGTAAGACCTTTTATGTTTTCCTAGACCCTAGATTTTTTTATTCACAAATGTCATGCCTGACACTTCAGCTGTCAGTATGGGAGGCATGTTAAGCCTTTTTGAGAGGAGAAATAATATCTTATGTGGCTTATCAGAGGAAAAAATGTCAGCTGAACAGAAATTTTCTTTAATTAGGTCACTGGCTGAGCTTCAATCCAGAGTGGTAGTTTTGCCCAGCTCAGATTTGCCCTGAACCATATTACTAAAATTTCTGCATCTTCTTGTCCCACAATCAATCCTCTTCTTATTAATGATCAGTTTAGAGATTTATATACCTCTTTGTACACTTTAGCAAGTTATACTGAAGAATCACACCTTGAAAGCTTTTTTAAACATTTTGACATTCCTATTATGAATCCTGATTTGGCCTCTAAACTGGATGAACCCCTTACTTTAGATGAAATTAAGACTTCATTGAACCTGCTGCAGAATGGAAAGTGTCCAGGTTCAGATGGGTTTCCCGTAGAAGGTGAGTCCCTTGAGCAAGGCACCGAACCCCCAACTGCTCTTTTCCCATCACACTTTCTCTGTTGAAGTACTCTGATAACATAATAATGAAAAAACAGTCTTAAAATTTGGATTCAGTTTTTGCATAATTTTGGCCTAGTTACTTCCCTGTCCTCCCCAATATATTTTAATCCTTTGTTTCCTCCTTCTACTCTGGATGGTGCTTATGCATATTAGAGGAATCAAGGTGTCCATTCTGTAGCTGATCTTTATATTGATGGTACATTTGCTTCATTTGATCAGCTAAATGTTTTGTATAACATTCCGAGAAGCCAACTTTTTTTTTAGATATTTACAAGTATGTGACTTTTTCGTAAAAAAAAAAAAAAAAATTGCCTAATGCCCCACCTTCCTCTGTAGTTGATACTATCCTATGTCTTCATTTCTGTGCTAAAGGCTCAAGTTAATCAATACCTTTGCTATTTTATAATCTTATCGGTTGATAGTTTGCGCTTCAGTTGGTCTTCAGACCTTAATATTGAAACAGACCAGGATACATGGGAGGTGGTTTTGGACAGGGTCCACTCCTTATCATTCAATGTAAGATGGTTCATAGAATTCATGGGGTAAAAATGTAAGCTTGCACGGATTGATCCATTCATTGACCCAGAGTGTGACAGGTGTCACTCAGGTTCAACCGCACTAACCCATATGTTCTGGACCTGTCCAGCTCTCTCTTGATTTTGGGGGGCAGTATTTCATTCTCTTTCAGCCATTACATCTATAAACATAACATCATCACCTATTATTGGCCTCGCTATGCCTTGCCCACTCATTTTTTACATTTTGTGGCCTTTCTTACATTGTTTGCTAGGCGTGCTATTTTATTAAATTGGAAGAGCCCCCAGCCATTCTCTCACGCATGGTGGATGAAGGATGTACTGTTCTTTATGAGACTAGAGAAGATTAGGCATTCTCTACAAAGGCCTAACAGAACTTTTACTAAAATCTGGAAGCCCCTTTCACCTGGACTTGATCTCCCCCGCCAACCCCTTTACATAATATGTCTGCTGGTTAAGTAGCTTGTTACCCTTTTTTCATCTGTAACTTGAATATTGGGATGGTTGTATATATGCTTAGATATATAGTTATTTGTATTGTCATTGACAAAATCAATATAATGCAATATTTCTAACTGCTCCAGGGTGGAGCAGACAGACCAGACGCCCTCCAGGGTGGAGCAGACGAAGCAGACACCCTCCAAGGTGGAGTAGGCAGAGCAGGAACAGCAGCTGTGACGTGCCTTAGTTTAGGAACAGCGGCTGTGACGTGTCATGGCTCAGGAACAGCGGCTGTGACATGTCTTGTGTTACGTCCCAGGTCTAGGGTCTAGGAAAACATAAAAGGTCTTACTCTCTTGGTCGTTTCTTTTTTTTTTTTAATTATTATTTACCCTTTTAAAATAACAAACAAAACTCAAACTACCCTTTTCCCCGAACAATCTTAGTTCCCTAAAAAGAAAATGTAAACAAAAATACAGGGGCGGATCTAACTCCCTGGCTAACCAAAAAGCAAGAGAAAACGAATATCATCAAAAGAACCCAACCCCTACAGCTTCCGTGCAAAAAGTTATTTACAATATGTACAATAACGGGCAAAACACGTTAAAAGAAGAACAAACAATAAAACTGTACAGCAGGAAAAGGTAAGACAAACAGAAAATGCAACTATCGAACAAGCTTTACAATATTTACACAAGAATCACTATACAGGTATTAACTTTCTGTTCTTTGCAACACACAGAAATCCCAACATCAACATCCCACACCCCTTTTTTGAAAGACACGCAGTTCCAGCATCGGCCAACCATGGCGCATGTACCGGTGCGTTCAATTAGGGCATGGCCATCTGTGAGGATGACAGAGAGAGAGATAGATAGATATATAGAGAGAGAGAGGGAGAGAGAGAGATGCATAGACAACACATACGTCTCAACGTAACACCCCCACCCGTAAGTGTCAAAATCCCAAACAATCATCAACAAATTTCTTGTTCAAGTTCTAGAAAGAGTATCTGCTATAATATTTTCAGTACCCTTCTTGTGGTGTATGTCAATGTTAAAACTCTGGAACACTAACGACCATCGCATTAGCCTTTGATTTGAGTTGGCCATGCGCAGGAGGAAGACTAAGGGGTTGTGGTCAGTGTAAACAATTATGGGCAGGGAACTACCACTGACATAAACCTCAAAATGCTGAAGGGCTAGTAGTAATGCTAAGGTCTATTTTTCAATGGTGCTATAACCTTGTTGTGTTTTTGAAAACTTTTTTGAAAAAAAACATACAGGGTGATCGATTCTGGTTTCAGATTCTTGTAACAAGACTGCACCTGCTCCTAGTGCACTGGCATCCACCTCAAGTTCGAATGGCCTCGAAAAATCAGGGGCAGAGAGCACTAGGGCACTACACAGTAGATCTTTGGCAGCATTAAAGGCGTTATCACATTCATGACTCCAAACGAAAGCTTTAGAAATGCCCAACAGGGGACACAACAGAAGAGAATTTTTTACAAAATGCACGGTAATACCCAACCATACCAAGAAACCGGCACAGCTGCCTTTTTGAATTGGGGACAGGGAAATCCACAATCGCCTCAACTTTGGCATCAACCGGACGCACCTGTCCTTGGCCAACCTGCTTACACAGGTAAGTGACCATGGCTTTCCCGAATTCACATTTTATTATATTCACTGTTAACAACGCTTTTGCCAAACGAGCAAACACTTCATGTAGAGAGTTTACGTGTTCATTCCACGATCTAGAATAAATTATCACATCATCAAGATACGCTTCGCAGTTTGCCACGCCAGACAATATCTTCTGCATCAACCTTTAAAAAGTTGCAGGGGCGTTTCGCATCCCAAAGGCCATTACGGTGTATTGAAGGAAATTATCTGGTGTTCAGATATCTGAGGCACGCTGTGTAAGTGGCACCTGCCAGTAACCTTTTAATAAATCTAATTTAGATGAGGCACCAACACGATCAACACATAAGTAATGGAAAAGAGTCTGGCTTGGTGACACTATTCACCTTTCTGTAATCTGTACAGAACCTAAAGGAACCATCTGGCTTCGGCACCAGCAGGCATGGCGAGCTCCACGGACTTAAACTGGGAACCGCTAGACCATGCGCAAGCAGGTAATCTACCTCTTTCCTCATTTCTTCTCTCTTCTGGGGATTAACACGATACGGATGCTGTTTTATTGGTGAGGAGTTTACAATTTCGATATCGTGAAACAGAACATGGGTCTGCGTGGGGCTCTCTGAAAAGAGAGAACTTTTCAACAAGTGAAACAACATCTTCACGTTGAGACTGTGGAAAATAAGATAAATGTGTTTCTATATTTTGCAATATTTCAAAATTAGACAGTCTAGTGGTGTTCATAATTTCAGGGGCAACCAGACCATCAACATCGGGCTCAACAGCAGGGGACAGAGGAGTAACTGTAATTACAGATGCCACATCAGTAAAAGATTTAACAGCCATTGTTTTATTTACATAAGATTTTAGTATGTTAACATGACAAATGCGGCTTTTTTTTCTATGCTAAGGAGTACGAATCAGATAATTTGTATCACTCAATTTCTTCTCCACCACATAGGGTGCTGAAAACTTTGCCTGTAACGCAGAACCTAGAAGTGGAAGAAGGACTAACACCAAATCCTCTGGCTGAAAACTTCTCGCTACACAGTTCTTGTCAAAATGCTCCTTCATGTGAACTTGTGTTGAAACCAAATTTGATTTCACGATTTCCCACACGTGACGAGTCTGGTGGAATCTTTCCAGCACACCTTGCGACTGGGGATGAAATGCGCTCGACAGTTGATGCCTAACAGCCAGTTCGCAGAGAATTTGGGAGAACAGTTTGGAGGTAAAATTAGAACCTTGATTGGTTTAAATAATTTTTGGAAGACCAAACGTAGAGCAGAATTTAATGATTTCTTTTACCACTGCTTTAGCCTTTATACTATGCATTGGAATGACCTCTGGGAAGCGCGTGACAGCACACATCAAAATGAGAATGTATTGAATGCCAATTTAGATTTCGGCAGCGGTCCCACGCAATCAATTATGATGCGTTCAAAAGGTTCACCTATTAAGGAATCGGATGTAGAGGAGCGAGAGGAATGTTTTGATTTGGCTTACCGGCTAGCTGACAAACATGGCACGACCAGCAGTGAGCAACATCAGATTTTAAACCAGGCCAAAAAAAATATCGTAGTACACAATCATAGGTCTTACAAATTCCCAAATGACCAGAAAGGACATGGTCATGAGTGAGATTTAAAATTTGGGAATGGTAACCCATGGGAACAACAACCTGATGAACATCGCCGTTTACCCACTGTCGCATTAACACATTGTCGTCAATAAAAAAAATTACTTTTTCATTAGGCACTTTTGTTTTGTCAGACACAGCCGCAAAACATGTTGCTAAGGACGGATCTGCCTTTTGTGCAGCCGCCAAGTGCGAACGACCCATCTGTAACGGGGTGATATCACCAGTAGAAGAGGTTCGTTCTACATACAACTCTCCTGACATATCCGCAGACTGTACAAAAGAGTCAGACATGTCAACTACATCTTCAATTTTACGTGCCTGGGCACGTGTAACCACACATGACGAAAACACCACTGGAAACTGAGAAGACAAGTCATTTTTTTCCTGTATTACGGGACTATTAACAACGATTGGGGGAGGAAAAACTACCACCCGCTAGATCGTTCCCCAAAATAATATCCACAACTTCCACAGGGAGCCCATGGCAGACACCAACACACACAATACCCTTAACTATATCTGTTTGAAGAAAGACATTGTGGAGAGGAACCTTGACACAACCTGCTCCTATGCCCCGTAAAATTACATCAGTACCCGTATAGGTTTTCTGCGACAAAGGCAGAGTATCAGCTAGCAACAAACTTTGGGCTGCTCCTGAGTCTCGCAACACAGACACTGACTTGGGAACGCCGTCAGTGCTGCAGGCTACCCACCCCTGCAACATGAATGGTTTATATCCTGAAGTTCTTCGATCAGGTAACGCATGTTTTGTCAAAGTTTGTACAAAACCTACACTCTTAGGCTTGACTGAAGCATTTTTTTTCTTCCAGGCTTCGCAATCTGCAATAAGATGGCTAGCGTCGAGACAACAGAAACAGACTCTGCCTCCCCCTGGGTGATACTGAGAACCTTTATGGCGTCCTCCCCTTCCAGACTTCATAGTACCTCCTGACCCTTTCCACTGCCCTTCAGTACCATGGACAAGAAACTTATCACTATATCACGTTTCACTATCCAACTTTTTTCCTGAACGCGGAAGTCTGGAATGCTTTACATTTCCGGTCTCCCGTTCTAGTCAAATTAACGTATTATCCAAGCCCATAATATAACGTTAAACATATTAAAATGAGTTTGAGAAGCAGATGGCGCCATAGTTTCATCACTTTAAAGTGTTGCAATGACTGTCTTTTTGCAGTAACTCACCTGTCATAGTTTAATGAGCAGGAAGGAGACGCGACGCGAGGTACTTTGAAAACAGATGAGTGCACATACAGCTCCCGAACGTTGCGAAGGTAGCTGGATTTTTGTCCACAAAACGTTAAGAGCACACATAATTTATTATTTCACACAGTATTTTAACTGAAGCTCTGCAAGCCATGCTCGTTTTCTTTTGTAATCATTTATATAAGGCATACAGAGTCTGACTTTACATAAATTCCTCCAGCTTATTGCTGTTGCGGTGGCAGCCAACAACAGCACAGCTTAAGCCGGCGCACATATTTATATTTAGTTATATTGAAAAGTTTCTGTTTAATTAATTCAGTCATCTTTGATACCCCTTTTTTAACATGGAATGCTATGGAGACCGGAACAGGAGAGCATCAAAACGGAAGCTGAGAGTCCTTAATAGCGCTTCATTGATTGCTCAGGAAAAAGGTGGATAGGAGAAAAAACTGTTCGGTGTGTCAATACAAATTCGTCAGCCAGCACAGCGGCTGCTGAGAGGGACATGACTTTCTGTTTGTTTAAATGTACGACCAAATGTTCAGACAAACAGCTCTTAAAGTCTTCCAGTAAAATTAACTCCTTTAAAGCTTCAAAGGTAGTAGTTTTATTGGTAGCACACCACTTGTCAAAAATACCTTGTTTTTCTCTAGCGAATTCCACAAAAGGTTGTTTGTCTGTTTTCTTATGGGCTCTAAATTTTTGCCTATATGCCTCTGGCACCAACTCATAAGCACGAAGAACAGTCTGCTTCACCACATCGTAATTTAGACTCTGCAGGGTTGCTGCAGGATTGTTAAGCTCAAATTTAAGACTTTTTAAGACCTTTTTTAAGACCTGCACAAATAAATTTAATACCATATGAGGGGGGTAGGGCAATGTCTGTGGTTAAAAATTAAACTGTAAAATGACTGTAAACTACTGTAAAAACTGATTTACAGTTCAGATAGAACTTTTCACAAAACATAAAAAGCTTTATTTAAATTATATACTTCACATTTCAGCCTTTAAAGTACCCATTTTTAAGAAAATGGATCAAAATCAAAAGTAATTAATCAAATTAATCAATCAAAATATTACTTATATAAATTTAAACAATTATTATCTATAAATTATATTAATTAAAAAACATACAAACACTTTTTACTTTTTAGATTTTTATAATGAATTACCTTCTTAACGATTCACCATTTCACATTTACATCTCTGAAACTCTGAAAAACTTTTTTACTTGATTAAATCTAATAAGTGCGCATTTAGAGTGCATTCTTTCACTGCATGCTTCAGTCTATTAAAATGTTGTTATTTTGTATTTATTTTATATTTTGTATTCTATACTTTTATGTAGTTAAACAATATCACATGAGGAGTGCTGTCTTTTCCTTCAAAAATCAGCATGACTACAAATGTGATATTGGCTTTATACAACAGTTCAATAAACAAGAAGTGAATATTAAAAGACTTGTGTTTTAGACAGCATATTTCCTGTTTTTTCTCAATTTCACCAACAAAAATCATTCCAAACACAGCCACAGTACTGTTTTGCGTCTCTGAGCAACATGAAGGTGCTTCGTTTCTGAATGAATCAACCGTTGAAATGATTCGGTTCAATCTCAATGACTCACTTATTAACAGCGACTTACTGACACCTACTGGCGGTTTTAATATCACATTCATACTATCTTTTTATGATTTTAAATATAATTGAATTTTCATGTGCAAATGCATCTAAATGCCACTTTATATGCAACTTCTGCAAAGATGAGTTTTATTTATACTCATTTAATTTGTTTAGTAACAGCCTAAATGTACTATTATTATAATTGACTGATTAAATGTAAGAAGTAGACTCAAAAGATGATTTTAGAAAAAATGGCTTTATAAAAGGTAAAAATGTCTATAAAAGTTAAAAATCATTTTAAACTTTTAGGGAAAAAAATCATTTTTATCACTGTTGTGAACTGACCACACAGAATATGACAAAATATCAAAAACTTTAGTCACTGTAGTCCTTAAGAACACACAGCAAAATATTGTCTAATTATCGTAATGAATAAAATCCCAGAAAATATTGACACAATATTTCCTTCTACATATTTCCTTAAAAAATATCCTGAATTGAATAGCAAGTGCTATAAATAGTATGAGCTGTTAATACATACAAAAATAAAACAATAATAATAAAATAAAATAAAAACTATGGGATCATAGAAATGCGGTCCTGAAACTACCCAGCAAACAGGGGACGTCCCCCGGACGTTGCGAACGTCCGTTTAGATCCGCAGTGAGTCCGCTTTGTAACGTTCGCTGGCGGACGTTCGGAGGACGTCCGGAATTGGTCCGATATGTAACGTTCGCTGGCGGACTTTTTGAGGACGTCCGGATTTGGTCCGCTTTGTAACGTTCGCTGGCGGACTTTATGAGGACGTCCGGATTTGGTCCGCTTTGTAACGTTCGCTGGCGGACTTTATGAGGACGTCCGGATTTGGTCCGCTTTTTGACGTTCACTGGCGGACGTTTGGAGGACATTCGCCCGAGCCAGTTTGCGAACGTCCCTATTTCGTTCCCCATATACCATTTTATAACAACACTTGAAAATCCAGTCTCTTTATCATAAGATCTGGCACCTGCATCTCAGACAATGTTCATTATAATAAAGACAAAATGAAACTAAAGTATAAACCCATATTGGATGTTGGTTATTCCTTAAAACAAAATCCCTTTTATTTAACTGTGATAATGGAATGCAAAATACAAAAAAAAAAAAAAAAAAAAAATTAGTTGTGTTTTGCAGATTGATATTATTTATTTATTTTTACTCTAATATATATATATATATATATATATATATATATATATATGCCTATAAACGGACCCTTTAAGACTATTTTCTAACTGCTTGTTTTCTTTAAAAAAAGAAAAAAATAATAACACTATCTTCTGTCTTTTTGCATTCTATTTGTTTTCTTTCTATTTGTTTTCTCTTTCTGTTTTATTAACAAAACAAGGCCTCTAACACTAGCTTACTCTGTTATTTTTCTATTCCATTTCTATTTATTACATAATAATAAAATCTTAGCCTACTACATGTACAACTCCATAGCACTTCCATATCATTGCTCTTTTGTTGATTTTGATTGCTTCCATTGTCCTAATTTGTAAGTGGCTTTGGATAAAAGCATCTGCTAAATGACTAAAATGTAAATGTAATAATTAATAATTATTATAATTAATAACTTTCATTTCTGGAAAAAGAAAATGTCATCAAATATGTTTTTAGCAGTTATATAAACATCAAAAACATGATGCTCTTCAATAATATAATTGAACATATGCTACAAATGGGCCCCATGCATTAAGAAAATTAGGTTGCTCTAAAAGTAGCCTATATAGAGTGATGAATGCAGCCAAGATGAAGAATGGAAAGGAACGTGGAAAATAACACCGGTAAGACAAATATTGTTTCTACATATTTACATATTAAACTGTAGGTAAGCCAAAAAGAAAAGTTATTTAGGAAAATTATTATTTTTGCATTTGAGACTGCTATACCACATTCAGACCAAAAAATGTTTATTACAATATAGCCACATTGGGAGGCTAAACCAAATGAGCGCGTGATCGAGTGACATCACTTGAGGGTACGCGCATGTATCCATGGCAACCCTCAGCTGCGGCGTGACCGTTAACGGTTCTCCGGTGATTTCACGGCCTTACGTGTTCGCTTTCGTCGGTCAAAAAGGTATTTATACTGTTATATTAGTAGACATTAGCTTCCGTAACCACTGTGTATCTCGTAATGCTGAAAAGTTCACCTTTCGAAACGTTTGTCCGTCGTGTACTGCTGCTGACGCGTTAGCCTATATTGAAGCTAATGTTAGCATGTAACGTTAACTAATGGTGAAACAATTAAATGTACATAATATTGACAGAAATTTAACTTAAATATTGAATTTTCATGTGGTAAAAATACACACAGAGACGTCAGTGCTTCAAAAAGACCATTTGTGACAGATATTCATATGAACGCTAAATTTCGGACCGCTTGGTCTAAATCCTAATTATCAACAGTCTTTACAAATTATTTTTCATTGGACAAACAATAGTCCTAGACATATAAAATCATAACGCTGCTGTTCATTTTGTTGTTTTAGGTTAGAAGATAACTGAGGTGAAGAATTGCCCAAACCCACGGATGACAGCAGAGACGCACACGGAAAAAGCGCTGCAACTTTACAAATGTTCAATTAAAATAAACGTATTTTGCTCTATACAACGTGTCTGTTGTCTTTGATTAGCCTATAAACACTTGTGAAGCTATAGTTAGCATGAACTTTTATTTAAAAGTAAAATAAAATGGCATTCAGAGATCTTAAAGCGAAAGTCCCCTAAACGTCCCGAATGGCCGCTGCACGTCCTGTGAACGTCCCTGTGAATGTCCGCAGGACGTCTTTGCGAATGTTCGCAGGACGTAAAGGGGTCCCTACACGCTGACGTCCGGGGGACGTTCGCAGAGGCCATTTAGGGGACCTCCTGGGGACCTTTTTTTTGTTAGCTGGGTACAGACTTCCTGTATTGCAGGGATACCCTACTCAAAACAACAGGCTTATTGAAAATGCCCACTAGAGGGCGCATTCGAATCTATGGAAATACATTTCCCGGGTAACGGCAGTAAACAAAGCAGCACAGCACCAGGCTTTGAACTTGCAGCGCTCATGTTGAATTAATTCATACCCTTTTGAAGGTTAATCATTAACTAAGCTATAATCGCAAATCTGATCTTCACTTAAACAAAATTTAAGACCCTCTTAATCATAATTAAGACTTTTTAAGACCTTTTAAGGCCTTAAATTTGATAAACTAAATTTAAGACTTTTTAAGGACCCGCTGGAACCCTGCTGTTCCCAACATCAACATCCCACACCCCTTTTTTGAAAGACGCGCAGTTCCAGCATCGGCCAACCACGGCGCATGTACCAGCGCATTCAATTAGGGCATGGCCATCTGTGAGGATGACAGAGAGAGAGATAGATATATAGAGAGAGAGAGGGAGAGAGAGAGAGATGCATAGACAACACATACATCACAACGTAACACTTGTCTCAGGAACAGCGGCTGTAACGTGACTTGGCTCGGGAACAGCGACTGTGATGAGTAGTGTTTCTGGACGATCAGACGTGAGGTGACGTGTCTCTGGTTGATCAGGTGAGATGTGAAGTGTCTCTAGAAGATCAAAGGTGAAGTGACGGGTCTCTGGAAGATCAGATGTGACGTCATATATTTCTGGTAGATCATGTGCGATGTGACGTGCTTCTGGGAGGTCAGAAGTGACGTGATGTGTCTCTGGATGATCAGACGTGAAGTGACGTGTCTCTTGAGGATCAGGTGTGCAGTGATGTGTCTCTGGAGGATAAGATGTGAAGTGACGTGTCTCCGGAAGATCCAGTGCAACTTGACTTGAGATTAGAGAGACAGTCCTGACTTGGCTTAACACTGGAAGCGCAGTGGCGATTACGCCAGAGTCTGGAAGTGCAGCAATGACTTGATTCGCCAGAATTCTTGCTGGTTGGTAGGTGATCAAATACTTATTTCATGCATTAAAATGGAAATTAATTATTTAAAAATCATACAATGTGATTTTCTGGATTTTTTTTAGATTCTGTCTCTCACAGTTGAGGTTTACCTACGATGAAAATTACAGATCTCTCCATTCTTTGTAAGTGGGAAAACTTGAAAAATCGGCAGTGTATCAAATACTTATTTACCCCACTGTATGTTTTCCTTTAGCTGTTTAGCTTAGATTTCTGCCCGTAGGAATTATTCACTGACTTATGCGATTTCACTTGTTTAGTGTAACACCAGATTTTTAACACCAGATAATTTGTGGCATGCTGCTTACTCTCAGGTAAATTCAACGTTTTGTGTTTGGGGCATTGAGGCAGCTGGGTTTAGTTTAACATGAAATAAAGTCAGTGTTTCAGTGTGGTGTGCCTTCAGTGTTCCCGCCAGTGTGGCATCACAGTTCTTCCCACTCACCCACTGACACACCCACAGAGAAATCTGATAAAAGTGCTCTAGTTATTGGCAATTTTATTCTATGGAACATGAAAATAGAGACACCGGCCTCCATAGTCCAATGTGTACCGGGAGCCAGAGCGCCTGACATCTTGGCAAATTTAAAAGGGCTGGCTAATGCTAAAAATAATTTTAGTAAAATTGTTATTCATATCGGCACTAATGTTCCGATGTCCCTGTGCGTGCACCCTGGTGTCCTTGTGGGTCCAGGAAGGGAGCGTCGAGTGAGGATAAGGACCACACCTGACAGATGGCAGATCCCCTGTTTATTTTGGACACTGTTATTTTTTCACCCTTATTTTATATTTGTGTTTAATAAAAGCCTCTCCGTGGCCTGATGCCACACCCACTGTGTCTGTCGTGTGCTCCTCCCACCACAATCATCTAAATAAACAAGGTGTATGTTAGATTCTATTCCATCTAAGCTATTAAAGAGGTGCTTCCAGGGAGATATCAGGAAACATGATGTTAGCTTTCACTGTTGATGCTGATGACACTCAACTCTATATTTCTTCGTAGCCCAGCCAAACATACCAATTTGAAAAACTAATGAAATGCATATATATTGATATAAAAAAACTGGATGACAAGTAATTTCTTACTGCTAAATTATAAAAAAAAAAACCAAACAAACAAAAAAAAAACAGAGGGGTTCATTATTGGACCTAACCTAAAA
This sequence comes from Cirrhinus molitorella, assembly GCA_033026305.1. Classification (NCBI taxonomy): domain Eukaryota; kingdom Metazoa; phylum Chordata; class Actinopteri; order Cypriniformes; family Cyprinidae; genus Cirrhinus; species Cirrhinus molitorella. The sequence continues at coordinate 20,502,036 of CM065120.1, read as the reverse complement.
CAGTCTAATACTTGATGGCTGCATGCTCTGTTAATTCTTCGTCATCAGTTAGGAACCTAGGTGTGCTATTTGATAGCACTCTTTCCTTCTCTTCCATCTCAAAAATATATATCGAAATTATGAACTATGCTCTCAATGTCAAATGCAGAAGTGTTAATTCATGCGTTCATGACCTCAAGAATAGATTATTGTAATGCTTGATTGGGTGGTTGTTCTGCATGCTTAATAAACAAACTCCAGCTGGTCTAAAATGCAGAAGCTAGAGTTCTTACTAGAACCAGAAAGTTCTGTCAACACTGCACTGGCTCCCTATTAAACATTGTATAGATTTTAAAATCTTGCTAATTACTTATAAAGCCCTCAATGGCTTAGCTCCTCAGTACTTAAACAAGCTCTTATCACATTATAGTCCCTCATGTACGCTGCGTTCTCAAAACTAAGGCAATTTGATTATACCTAGAATTTCAAAATCAACTTCGCACAGTAGATCATTTTCTTATTTAGCGCCCAAACTCCGGAACAATCTACCTAACACTGTTCGAGAGGTAGACACACTCAGTTTAAATCTAGATTAAAGACCCATTTCTTTAACTTGGCTTACACACAACACACTAACAAATGTCTAAAATTCAAATTTATTAAAGAATTGTTAGGCTGCATTAATTAGGTCAACCGAGAACACTTCCCATTACACCTGATGTTCTTGGTGCACAGTAAGAAGAATGGCATCTACGCTAATATTAGTCTGTTTCATTCTAATTCTGAGGTCACTGTAGCCACCAGATCCAGTCCATAACCAGCCCAGATGGTGGATCAGCACCTAGAGATGACCTCTACAGCCCTGAATGTCAGCGGAGACCACGTCTACTAGATGAGCCCCAGAGACAGATCCCCAGTTAAGACATCGTCACCTAGACAGACATCAGCGCAAGACCACAGGAACCTGATGAGTCCTCTGCATCTGATTTGCTGTAACATGGAACAAACTGCTGGTTCGTCTGGCCAGAAGAGAACTGGCTCCCCAACTGATCCTGGGTTCTCCCAAGGTTTTTTCTCCATTTCTGTCACCAATGGAGTTTTGCTTCCTTGCCACTGTCGCCTCTGGTTTGCTTAGTTGGGGACACTTAATTTCCAGCGATATTGTATACTATTTGACCTGAACTGAGCAGGATGATGACGTCACTGAATTCAATGATGAACTGCCCTTATCTGAAAATTGATTGTCTACTGTTGTTTTGCATTATTGACACACTACTGTCCTATTTAAAACTATATTAACTGATATTAACGAATGGGTTGAGGAAGCTAGAGCCAGTATGCGGGCCCGTTAGATCAGGCCTTCTTCCTTTTTGATAATTTCGAGGGGGAGGTGCGAGAAAAGATACTGCTCCATTGAGGTCTGCAGAGATCCTGGGAAAATTATCGAAGTACGGGCTGTATGGATGTTCATTGTCGTATGCAGCTTTTCAGGAAGCTTTTTTTCTCCTGGAGGCAGCGAGAGGGGGAGACACTCTTGGAGTTTTCTCTCAGCCTGATTCCACTTTGTTAGGTGCGGAGCCCTTCAAGGGATGCCTGGGGGTGCGAGAGCTGGAAGTTTATCTGTTCCGTTGGCACATGAAATTCAGTATGGAGTTCATGGGGCAGGTGGGAGCTCGTAGTTCGTCTCAAATGTGTGAATTGGGTGAGTCATCCAGTTCTGTGCAGCAGGTAAACTAGCTGGGCTGCAGAGCCAAAGCTTGGTTGGGAATTCTATTGGCTCAGCTTTGCCAAAACGTTTTATGCTATCGTCTTGTTTAATGTCCTCCTGCCCTCATCTTGTTGTGTCTGTAGGTGGAGTCCCTTGCTTGTTTGATACAGGCTCGATGGTCTTCATCATTACAAAAAGCTGTTTTCTGCAGCATTTTTAACCATGTGAGGAGTAACTTAGATCATGTCAGTGGTTACAGCTTCAGGCCGCTAATGGTCTATCTATCCCTTATCTTGGTTACTTGAAGCTGTATATTGAGCTCTGTGGCCAAGTTGCTCCAAATTGCGGGGTGCTTGTTGTCAAAGATCCTCCTGGTGGCTTGTGTGATCGGGTTCCGGGGGTTCTCAGAATGAATCTTCTGAAACTATGCTATTTAGTAGATGATACCCTGGTTTGACAGCATTTTCAGCAAATTCCCCCATCAGAGTATGAAATGGTAAAGGGCCATTTTCATTCAGGAAAGTTGTAGCCTATACGCTTCATAGCTCTGGTTAAAAAGAAAAACGGTAGACTGAGAAGGTCTACTACTGTCTACTACTACTGTCTACTGTCTACTACGACTACTGTCAACTTAAATCCAAATCCAAAACTAGGAAAGACGTGTTTCCCTTGATTAGGATTTGGACTCCTTGAGTGGCACTTACTGATTTTCATCCCTTTATCTGGCTGGTGGGTATAATCAGGTTCCAGTAACAGAGAAAGATTGCTTTAAGACAGCTTTTTATACTCCTTTTGGGCTCTTCAAGTGGAACCGTATGTCCTTTGGTTTGTGTAAAGCCCTGGGAACCTTTCAGAGGTTAATCGAAAGATTGTTCAGGGATCAACAGTGTCAATCATTGTTTTTATATCTGGATGACATGGTAATATATCCTACCTCTGTAGCTCAACATTTGGAGTGTCTGGAGATAGTTCTGGGTCTGTAAGAGCATGAAGGACTTCAGGTAAGCTAAGCAAGTGTGCATTTTTCAAAAGGGAAGTGGAGTATTTGGGTCACGTCATATCAGCTGGGGGGTATCGTCTGATCCCGCAAAGATTTAGGCAGCTGCAGGATGGCGACCCAGACATTTTCTGGGTTTCACCAAATATTATCGCCACTTTGTGGAAGGGTTTGCCAAATTGGCAGGCTCCCTGCATAAGATGGGAGCGGAGTGTGCTGGTTCGGGACCCCAAAAGCATACCAACCTAGGGTTTGACAGAGCAATATCAGGTAAACTTTGAGGGACTGAAGAACAGGCTTACTTCTGCCCCAGTTTTGGCATATGCAGATTTTTCCTGGCCCTTCATCCTGGAGGTGGATGCCAGCCATAGTGGGCTTGGGGCAGTCCTCTGACAGGAGCAAGGAGACAAGGTGCACCCTGTTGCTTATGCCATGTTGCTTAATTCTCAGGCCCACTAAGCAAAACATGACTTAGGGTGTACTCACACTAGGTTGCCTTGAACTGAGCCTGAGCATGATTATCCCCTCTCCCCACTCCCCCACTGGTCTGCACTCACACTTGCATTAAACTTTCCGGGCCTGAGCACGCTTACGTTATGCACAAGACAACGGAGAAAACCACTTTCGCTAATATTCTGCCTAATAATCAATAATAATTAATTTATAATTTATGTTGTGTGTTGATTTTCACTCGTATGTATCAGAGAATTATTACGGAGACAACTAACGTTAATGAAAGAATTTGCTACTTTACTCGCAAACTACAATTCCTGTTCATCAGTAAGGTGAGAACCAGACCCATTATAAACTTAAAAATACTTGTTTGAATTAAATTAATTGAATATTGTAGTGTGGTAGTAATAATAGAACATGTTTGCGGTCATAATGATGACAGTAGTGCACACAAAATAGTATCTGTTGCATGCTCTGGCGTTGTTAGTGTTCACACTGCATGCAAACCGCGCCCGAGCCCAACTGAACCATGCCCTGGCCCACCTCTTCCAACCAGGCCAGGGCCGGCTAAACGAACCGTGCCCAAGCGCAGCAAGCAGTGCTCACACTAGTCAAACAAACCACGCTTTGGGGGTCAAACACGCTCTGGCACAGTTCAAAACGTCTAGTGTGAGTATACTCTACCTATAGCTCAGTGAAATAAAAAAGAAAAAGTTGGAAAAGTTTAGGGAATATCTGCTGGGTCATAAGTGCATTGTCTTTACAGACAATAATCCCTTTAGTCATCTGACATCAGCCAGACTGGGAGCTACTGAGCAAAGTTGGGCTGCACAGTTGGCCTTTTTTGATTTTGAGCTCTGGTATCATTCTGGTAGGAGCAGCTGGAAAGCTGATGCTCTCTCTAGGCAGAACCAGTTTTGTCAGGAGACCAGGGACCGCTATCCTGGCAGTGGTGAGGCAGGCAGCAGAGGCAGCCATTACTCACCAGCATTTCCCATCTTTTCCCTTGATAATCTGCATATACTGCAGGAGGAGGATCCTGATATTCAAGGGGTGCTAACATTTTGGGAGCAGGGCTCATTTCCCATCTTTTCCCTTGATAATCTGCATATACTGCAGGAGGAGGATCCCGATATTCAAGGGGTGCTAACATTTTGGGAGCAGGGCTCATTCCCCAGCTTTGGGGAGCGTAAACACCTCCCTAACTCTGTCTTGACTTTGCATCTGCAATGGGACGATCATTTAAAAAGGACAGAGTGCTTTATCGTTGTGTGTCCCACCCTGATGGAGGTGAGAAAGTGCTGCAGTTAATCTTGCCTACAACTTTAAAGCATGGTGTACTACTCCATAAGTTTCAGTCAGTGTTCATTACCATGGAGGGAGACTTGGGGTGTACCAATTTGATTTCCCATGATATCTCTTTGGTAGATGAGACCCCGGTTTGGCAGCGTTTTTAGTTAATTCCCCCATCAGAGTATGAAATGGTAAAGGTATATATAAATCAGATCATTCAGGAAAGTTGTAGCCTATACGCTCTGGTTAAAAAGGAAAATTTTTGCCTCCATTTGCTGGAGGCTGACATCATTCGGGAAAGTTGTAGCCCATATACTTCATCAATAACTCTGGTTAAAAAAAAAAAACGTTAGCCAAATACATTTTATAGTTTATCATCGGGACGATGACACAAAGTAAGGGGTAAAATGTAGTGATGCCGGTGACATGTTTAAAATGTCACAATCATTAAAAATGTGTCCAATGAATTAGTGCCCCGTCATAGTATATGATGCATTCTATAAGGCATAAGCCTGTTTCTTATGCCTTATAGAATGCATCATGGTCAAAAGCCCACCACCTTCCCACCGTTGCCATGGACTATAGAGGTATGTGTTTTGCCGTTCAGTGTTTTGTGCTTGGGACATTGAGGGAGCTCGGTTTAGTTTAACATGAGATGGTCTTTTATTTTTTCCCCTTAATGTGAGTTCTTTTTGTGTTTCTTGTAGGAGCTAAATGCTTCCCTAAAATGGCTTATTTTTGGCTGTACCGTGAGGCATTACTTCACCATACAGCAAAACCACCAGTGTTAATTAAACCCTAAAACTCTCACACTCCTGGTGTTTATATGATTCTCACTGCCCAGTGATAAATTAACATTGCCTCAGAATTCAACACTTAACCCTCAGAGAGTTAATCCGACATCTCTTATCAGTGTTAATCTAACTGTTCAGAGTAAAGAACACTACCTTAGATTTAAATAAATAACAATATTCATTTGATAACTCCTAAATTCATTAATATAACTCTTAACTAAGCAAAGTGTAAAAGGAATTAAGGAGTAACAAAACAGTTTGTAAAAAAAAAATTGTAAAAAAAAAAAAAAAAACACAAAACAAGTTTACTTTTATTAAAACATTGTAAAGCAAGCACATTAATTTTTTTTTAATACATTCAAACATGTTCTTACAACAAATAAACCCATCCATATTTTATATATTTCAAAATATACAAAAATGGCCAAAAAATATATTTGTTAAATAATATACTTAAAAATATATTTACATACAGTGAGGGAAAGATAACTTAAAAAAAATAACTTCTGTGTTTTTTTTTTTTTTGAAACACTCACTACAAACACATATGTTTTCCCACAAAACTTTTTTGGTTTTGGAGGTTATCCAAATTCCAATTTTTTACTTTGATTATATCCTTGTTTTTATTAACAAGTTGGGCAAGAAGTAACAGCTGTTCTTGCGTCCAGTTTAGTTTTCATGTACATTTGCATGTTCAGAGACTAATCTATTTCAATATGCTGATAATGGTATAACTACAGGATACATGTTCAGATATTATCAATGGCTACTGTTTGTATTTATCTGTTTTTTGTTTATTTGTTGTGTAAAACTTTGATTTAAAGTGGCAGTTATTGTATATTATTTAAGTCAAACCTATAAAACATAAAACATAAACATATAAAAGCCTGATCAGTGACATAAAAGTCATCAGAATGCAGCTACTTTTTTACTCATTGATGCGTGAACTTTAATGCGAAACTCTGCGCTAAGCCGCCTTTCCACTGCACAGGACATTCGGACATGACTGTCGCATTTCTCCCCCTAGTGGCAGCCGTACAGAACTTTCAAAGTGGTCGTGCAGCTACCGTTACCTCTGCATATTCACCTTGCTCAAATTAATGATTTCAATAAATATAATCAATGTATGTGTGACGAACGGGATGGAGACAGTAGGATCTAAATGCAGAGCTATATTAATAACAACTAGACAAAAAAGTTCGTCAAGACAAACTTTAGGTTGGCTTGAGAAAGCCTGACCAGAAAGTTTTTAAATGTTTGACAGTTTTCAGTCTGAAATAGTTTTAAGTTTACAGAAGTTTTAAAGCATAAAGCATGAATGTTTTGAAGGCAATAGAGTCAAATAGATAGATAGATAGATAGATAGATAGATAGATAGATATAAATGTTTAAGTTTCAAAAGTTTTTAAGTTTGATGATTTTAATTCTGAAATATTTTGAAGTTTAAAGTAGATTTAAAAGTTTAAGGTTTGATATAAGCAGATCAGCAGATAAATGCTAGGCTCTCAGTGTTTCTATGGTACCTCTGTATGGTACCTGGGATGGTTGCTAGGGTTTTGCTATGCGGTTGCTAGGGTACTTGGAGTGGTTGCTAGGGTGTTGTTATGCGGTTGCTAGGGTACTTGGGGTGGTTGCTAGGGTGTTGCTATGCGGTTGCTAGGGTAACTGCGATGGTTGCTAGGGTGTTGTTATGCGGTTGCTAGGGTACTTGGAGTGGTTGCTAAGGTGTTGTTATGCGGTTGCTAGGGTACTTGGGGTGGTTGCTAGGGCGTTGCTATGTGGTTGCTAGGGCACCCAGAGTGATTGCTAGGGCGTTGCTATGCGGTTGCTAGGGTACCCAGGGTGGTTGCTAGGGTGTTGCTATGCGGTTGCTAGGGTACCTGGGGTGGTTACTATGGTGTTGCTATGCAGTTGCTAGGTACTCAGGGTGGTAGCTAGGTTGTTACTAACATGTTGTTAGCATGACTAGCATGTTACTAGCATGTTGTTAGCATGATTATCATGATGCTAACATGATTCTAGCATGATTAGCCAGTTACTAGCATGTTGCTAGCATGTTTCTAGTATGATTAGCAAGTTACTAGCATTATTTTAGTATGATTAGCAAGTTGCTAGCATGATTCTAGTATGATTAGCAAGTTACTAGCATGATTCTAGCATGATTAGCAAGTTACTAGCATGGTTTTAGTATGATTAGCAAGTTACTAGCATGATTCTAGCATGATTAGCAAGTTACTAGCATTATTTTAGTATGATTAGCAAGTTACTAGCATGATTCTAGTTTGATTAGCAAGTTACTAGCATGATTCTAGTATGATTCTAGTTTGATTAGCAAGTCACTAGCATGATTCTAGTATGATTGTAGTTTGATTAGCAAGTTTGCATTGCTTTGACACAATGCAAATTGTGTCAAAGCAACTTTACAGTATCAAATGGTAAAGTAATATATTAATAATTCAAAAAGAAACTTTAAACAATTTTAGTTTGAGGAAATTAATCAATAGTTCCAAATTAATAAACTGTCCTCAATTTAGTTTTCCCCAATTTAGTTGTTGTTCCCAACTGAGCAAGCCAGTTCTCTTCTAACCAATAAACAAGTAGTTTGTACTCCCATACAGACCTGTAGAGGTGGTCTATATGTACTGACCCACCATCTGGATACAGACTGGATCAGGGAACTGCAGTGGCCAACTCTTCAGGATTCATACTGGATCTGACCTCGGAATAAGCAGGAGACAGACAATATTAGTATAGATTCCATTTTTCTTGCATCAGGTGTTATGGGAAGTGTTCCCGGCTCCGGCTGACCTAATTAATGCAGCCTAACTATCCTAACGGATTTGAATATTAGAAATATTTAAATGTGTGATGTGTAGGCCAGGTTAAAGAGATGGGTCTTTAGTCTAGATTTAAACTGATTGAGTGTGTCTGCCTCCCGAACAGAATTAGGTAGATTGTTCCATAGTTTCGGTGCCAAGTAAGAAAATGATCTGCCACCCGCAGTTGATTTTGATATTCTGGGTATTATCAGATTGCCAGAGTTTTGAGTACGCAGTGGGCGTGAGGGACTATAATGTGATAAGAGCTCCCTCAAGTACTGAGGAGCTAAACCATTGAGGGCTTTATAAGTAATTAGCAAGATTTTAAAATCAGTTACAATCTTTGTTGTAAAGTAATTCATAAAGTCATTACTACTGTGCTGTTTGGAAAAATCTGTTGGTGCTTTATTTTTGGTTAATTTTGCCACTGTATTGAATAAATACCTAGGGTTATGTTTGTTTTCTTCTAAAAGAGATGAGAAGTATTCGGTTCTAGCAGTTTTTAATGCTTTTCTATAGGATATGGTAGAAGCCCCCCAGGGCGGAGCAGACAGGACAGGAACCCTCCAGGGCGGCACGGAAGCCCCCCAGGGCAGAGCAGATAGGACATGAGCCCTCCAGGGCAGCACGGAAGCCCCCCAGAGCGGAGCAGACAGGACATGAGCCCTCCAGGGTGGCGCGGAATCCCCCCAGGGCGGAGCAGACAGGACAGGAGCCCTCCAGGGTGGAGCAGAATCCCCCAGGACAGGAGCCCTCCAGGGCGGAGCGCAATCCCCCCATGGCGGAGCAGACAGGTCTGTAACATAGAGCATAGACGGACACAGAGAGAGAGACAGAGAGAAAAAACTCAGAGCCCAAGGTTCTGGCTGTGTTTGGCTGGACTCCCAGCTTTCCGAAAGGCCTCAGTGGCCAAGTCAAGACGGGGTGAGAGCTCTTTGGAGTGGCGTGGGTTGCTGGGTGCTACCTCCGTGCAGGGAGCAGGTGCAGCACTGCTGACAGCGAAGAACAGCTGTGTCTTGACGTGGCGCTGGAGGAACAGCTGTGGCTGTACTTGACTCTGGAACATCGGCTGGCCTTGACACTGGAACAACAGCAGTGACTGGACTTGACACTGGATAAGCAGTTGTGGCTAGACAGGACTCTTGACTTGGCCTTGGAATGATGGCTGTAACTTGACTTGGAACAATAAAGCTGCTGGATCCAAGGGTGGCGAAGTTTTCTGTGACGAACAGGACGGAGACAGTAGGATCCAGATTTAGAGCTTTATTAATAACAATAATCGTAGTCATACAGGCCGGGTCAGGCTTGAACAAACACGGACAACGAAGAACCAACAGGGAGCGGTCAATATCTGAGCGAGGGGGTCTAGGGCCAGCAGCGAGCAAACAGAGTAATCCAAGGGCAGGCAAGGGTCGATAGGCAGGCGGAAAAGACTCAGGAAACCAGGGAACAGATGGAGACGGCAACGGGAAAACAAACACGGGAAATAAACACTCGGAATTGGGAACAGGGAAACTAACTCAAAACTTTGCAAAGAAACTGTGGAGAAACCGGTCTATTTATACTGTGAGTGAAATGAGCAAGATGGCCGACAGGGGTGAGAGGTGAGAGGTGACAGGAAGTCCATGAGAATGGGGTTATGGGAAATGTAGTGAGTTAAGGTCCATGAGTCCATGTGAAGGCTCCCTCTAGCGGAGAGAAGAGGGAGCCACAGCTGCACAGTTTGTGACAGTATGAATGTATCGTCACAAAACAAATGACCCCCAAAATAAAAACATAGTAGATTTTATGGGGCCAATCAACTTAATAATGATTTAATAATTAAAATAATTATTTCTGCCTTAATTATTCTAAAGCACCTGTCGTGAATTAGCTCAAAAGGGAAATATTAATAATTAATCATAACTCGTTATAATTAATTATAATATTTGGATAATTCAGAAGAATTATCTTGATGAAACAAAATTCACATTACAATCAATTGACCCATTCGGTCAGCGAACATTCATGGTAAATTCCTGTGTATTCACAGAAAAACTATTTTCTTGGTCGCAGAAAATAACTTTGTTAAATGCTGATGCATTAGAGCATGTAGCTTTGATCGGAAATCGTAAAGTGACATTTTGCAATGCAGAATCAGAAACTCATGTAATTTGTGCACAAGAACTTTATTAACTACAGACTAACACGTAACTAATCTAAACAACACATATACATATACATACACACACACACACACACACACACACACACACACACACACACACACATCAGGCATACATGGTAAGGCTAATGATAGGTACGGAAAGAGGGAAAGGGGAGAGTCAGAGTTAACCATCTCTAAAAACCATCCGTTTCTAGTTCAAAAGCACAGTATACGATAGCTTAAATCAGACCTCTGTCTGGTACAAGATATTATACTTGCATTTGACCTGGCTGTGGGACGAGGGTCTCGAGGAGCCTTTGAAACAGGTCCGGATGGTTCCATTTGATGGCTGGAGTTGCAATTCATTGAAACTCTGAGGTTGTCCTTGAGTTTGTTGTGCTCAGGAGAATCCTCCCTCCTGGGGGAGCACATGGCTTTGTGCGAAATGGGGTTTGCTGGCATTGTGGGACGCAGTGGATGCGTAGGCCACAATCCAGAGATGAAGATGTAGAGAAAGGAAGGTCTGGTCGAGGACATTTCCATGATGAGGGGCTCCAGGGTTAAGTGAGAACAAACTCCAGTGTTGTAGGTTTGAGTCTTGTGATCAAAAGCCATTTCTATGGTTAGGAAGGCCACATGTGGCTGGGCCACAGGCCCGTGGCCTTGTCGTGGAGGGCCTCCACGCAACAAACAATCTGAAGATTTTGCAGAAGAGAGGGCAGAACTGTGCGTGAGCCCTTTAAAGTCTGGAGAGAGTCACACCTTCCCAAATGGGTTCGACCAATGAGAAGGCTGACTTTCTCAGCGGGAGGTCAGAAGACTGGGTCCTTGTTTACGACCCCTTTGTTTCCGAAGCATGGCATTTTGCATATGTAAATCAATAGGGGTTCAAGCCAAAAATACTAAAGATTCTTAGAACACTAATATGTTGCGCAGGTATCAACATCTAATACACACCATCTTTTAGATAATCAAAATACAAATTCAACAAGACCGAACACGATTATATTGCATAGAAATCTACCATAAAACACATAAAACAGTTAATAAAACAGAAAACAAAGTATCTGAACAGTCATAATATACATAGTTATCTGTGATTATTTGTGTGTTTGTCACAGAAAGGTTTGTCTAAGAATTGACAAAATAAGTCACTTCCAATATTAGTACGTTTGCTTTAGAGGCAGTCAGGATGGGGGGAAGTCTCTCTATACATACTTTTGGATCGTAAAGTTTATCTAGTCTGCCAGAAGTGCCCTGGTAACCGGGCCCATCTAAGACTTTGCGGCACCCAGTGTTGGTTTGGGTGAGGGGAAGTCTGTGCTTAATTGTTAATTCAATAAACCACTGATTTAGGTAAATCTAATGAACCATTGTCTGATTGGCCCATACGCTACACACCATTTTACAGAAATAGTGTTTTTATGTTAAAGTGATCAAAATACTAGTAATTCTAACCTTATGCTCATAGTTTTTCATAAAATACATCACATCCGGTTGGGCAGTTGCATAAGGTCTAGCCACAGAAGTTTAAATATTCGAATGCATCTGCAGCTCTAATTTCCACATATGCATATGATTGGAACTCCATGCAGCACCGCACTACTCTCCATTGGAAATCAATGATTTCTGTTCTGTTGCTTGTCCTTGGTCAAAAATAGTGGAAAGGTGGCTTTAAATTTGACAAAGCGGTTTAATAAAGGAAGTACTCCTCTCGTGAAATAACTTATTTTACTGCCAATATTTGCCAATATTTTTTTAATTGGCTGTTAAAGTTTTATATGGGAATATTACATGACACGCCAATGCATTGGCACAAAAATGCACCTTGGAATTTCGCAACATGATTTTTCAACTCCCACAAATACTGACCAAACAAAATGCTGATTTTGAGCACTTTTTTACTGTACCAATATTTTAAATTGGTCTTTGAACTTAGCTTTATTGCAGGGTTGCAAATAAAAAAGTGTTACCTTGCCAAAGCACAAGCACAGCCCATTGATCTAACGTTTTTTTTTTTTTAAAAGATTGTTTATAAATATATATTACGTTTTAAAATAAAGTTCTAAATGTCCATTCAGTAGTCCCTTTAACAAAAAGCTTTAACACCCCTTTGAACTATCTGTTTGGTTTCCCCCGTTTGTTTGCCCGGTTTGAGTTCATTGTCTGTTTGTCCGGCTTTAAAGTTAATAATGATTGTGCGTGTTCTCTGTCTTGTGGATTACCCTTCTCTGGATTATTAAAGGGGTGGTACAATGGTGTTTCGTATATTCAGAGTTGTTTACAGTGTTAAAGAGTTGGATTCTCATGCTAAACACGTAAAAAAATAATTTAGACGAATGATGGAGAATTTCTTTGCCGAAAATCTGCACTCAGTGCACTGCTGCAAGGGATTTACTCGAGGAGAATGTCTCTAAAAAAGTGTGGGTTTGGTTATAAGGCAAAGATAACTTTGCTCAGCTTCCCGAAGAACCCAGCGTTACGTGAACAGTGGATGCAGTTCCTTTTTCCGGGGCAGCAATGGAGTTTAGTGTTTGTTTGCTGACGAACGTTTCATATACAAGGCCCAGTTCGACGCTTGATTTGCACATTGTTTGATACTGAAAGATGGAGCGGTTCCAGGTCCTCGAGAGATCCTCTAGACTTACATCGAGTGGGTGCTGCCAGCCCCACTCCAGACCCAGTGCCCAGCCTTCCATCACTCCATTGTGCAGAGCGTCACCCTGAGCCCACCGTGGATGGAGAGCCAAAGCCCAGCGCGACCAACAAGTCATCGCCTAGTGGAGCAACAGAGCTGAGGATCGCCTCGGAGCCAGAGCCTGTCACGTCTGACCAAGTGCAAGAGCCGGCTACAGTGCCCACAACAGTCAATGTGGAGCGAGAGGGGGCTATGGAAAGGCCCGCCCACTGCACCAACACTGAGAGTGAGCTTGAGCAGGACACTGTGGACTTAATAGACTTTACATCAGAGGTCATCACTAATATCAGCCAAGTTTTCCACCCACCCTCCCTGTCTTGCCTTGTCCATTCAGCCCTGTATCAGCCATGCCACCGTTGTGTCCGGGCAGCCCCCCTGCTCGCCCTCAGCCCACCATCTGTGCAGTGGGCTTGCCGCCGGTCTGCCCATCTCCACCGGTGTCATGGCTGGAAGAACCCTCACCTTCGCTTCCAGACTCCGCCTTGGCCCTCTGACCCAGCAGCCTCACCATGTCACCTGGCACCTCCAAGGTCATCATAGCGGATCCAGCTCAGATGGTGGATCAGCACCTAGAGATGACCTCTACACCCCTGAATCTCAGCAGAGAATACGTCTATTAGATTAGCCCCAGAGACGGATCCCCAGTAAAGACCCTGTCACCTAGACGGCCATCGGCACAAGGACCACAGGAACCAGATGAGTCCTCAACAACAATCTGACAAGACTATTCTGACTTAGCACTTCAGGGCTAAGAGGCAAAATAGAATGCCTGTCCCAGGGGTCAGTACAGCCTCGGAACTCAACAAAGGGCCAAGAGCGCATCGAAATGGCAATGCCAGTACTGGAATTAAACTAGTCCATTAGGCAGAAAGGACTCTGGCCTGCAAGGCCGGGACATCCAGATTATAGAACCTGGTAAATGTGGACTGAGAGGCACAAATATCTGCCATGGACACCCCACTAGACAATGCTCAAGACGAGGGCACACCTCTAGTCGAGTTGGCCCTTACTCCCAAGGGCAAGAAAGGCCTAAGGATGAGTAAGCTAGCATGATAGCCTCAACTATCCATCTGGATAGTCTCTGCTTTGTGACCAGAAGCCCCTTGCTACAGCCGCCAAAGCAAACAAATAGCTGTTCCGACTGTCTGAATGAGGCGGAATGCTTGACATAGTTTCCCAATTCCCTAAAAAGTCCTGATCTTGCTCTGAAGGAGGAAGAGCCAAAAGGGTAATGATTTGAGCTCTAAACGGAGTTGAAGGTACCCCAGGTATGTAATCTTGTCTGGTTTCAGGGTGACTTTAGAGTCGGCCTGAATTCCAGACAGGCTGGACTCGTAGAGAGTGCCTGTAGGTCACCTAGTGCCAGAAGCAGAGTGGTTTTACACATCAGAGGGTGGGGGTCAGCAGACTGTAGCGGCTCAAAGGGAGGGCCCTTCAAAGCCCTCAGCACTGTGGGTAGGCCCCACGAGGGGATGGTGAGGGGGCGAGGCGGGTTGAGCTTCCTGGATTGGTTCAAAAATTGAACAACCAGGTTGTTCTTTCGTTTAGCTGGCTATAGGAGCATGCGAAGTTGCTATGGCTGCTATGTAGACCTTGAGCTGTGGAAGAGGAACAACCTTTTCCCAACAGCTCTTGAAGGAAGGACAATATCAGTGATATGTCGCAGGATATTGGAACACCAGGTGGCGAAGACAGATCACTTGAGACTATAGAGCCGTCTTGTGGATGGGCCTCTAGCCTGAGATATGGTATTTATGACATTCTCGGGGAGGTTTAAAGGCTCCCATCGAGAGGCCATAGATGCAGAGCCCACAGCTCCGGCTGGGGGTGCCATATCGACCTGTTCACCAGAGACAGGAGGTCTCGTCTCAGGGGGATGGGCCAAGGGGCTGCTGATAGCAGCTGAAATAGGTCTGTGAACCAATGTTGGTTCCTCCAGAATGGGGCAACTAACAGAACCTTGTGTTTCTGTGCCCTGAAGGAGTAAAGGAGGAGGTCAGGCCAGTCGTGCGCCAACGTATCCTGGTCTTTCGAAAAGTAAATTGGGCAGTGTTGTCTTTTGAGGCAAAGAGGTCGACTCTTGCCTTGCCTAAAATATCCCATATTTTCTGAACTGATTGTGGGTGGAGCATCCACTCGTCCGAGG
Source organism: Cirrhinus molitorella (assembly GCA_033026305.1). Lineage (NCBI taxonomy): Eukaryota > Metazoa > Chordata > Actinopteri > Cypriniformes > Cyprinidae > Cirrhinus > Cirrhinus molitorella. The sequence continues at coordinate 20,487,003 of CM065120.1, read as the reverse complement.
TGGATGTTGCTCTGAGACAGCATGTCTGCACCTTGCTTCAGTCTGCCCAGCACATGCGTTGCTCTCAAAGAAAGCATATCTGAGCCCATTCACTAGAATGAAGAGGCGTCTTGAGGAGAGACCACCCTGGCAATTATGTAAGACACCACTGCCATGCTGTCTGAGCAGACTAGGACGTGGTGTCTCTTCAGTTCTGACAGGAAGGCTTGAAGGCCTAAACACACTGCCAGCATTTCCAGGCAGTTGATGTGGAGGCAGCTTTCTGTTTCCGACCAGTGGCCGAAAGCAGGTCTGACTGTCGAGACCACCCTATGTCTGCACGCCAAATCCAGGGGAACATCCTGTTCCATCCACTGAATGTCTTTCCAAGGGGCGAGGGCTGTAACACAGGCTCAATTCACCTAGATACAGAGGTGCCTGTGATGCCATGCATGGGATGAAACTCTCTGTTTCAGCCAATACTGAAGGGGCCGCATACGAAGCAGGCCCAACTGAAGTACTGGGGACGCAGAGGTCATGAGGCCTAGCATCTTTGGAAAAGCCTTGAGAGGGCGATAGGCTCCTATTTTGAATGAGGCCGCAAGCTGCTCAATGGCCAGTGCTCTTTCTGGTGTGACTACCTGAGTCTGAAACTGTTCGCTCTCTTGGCGAAATTGACCCTAAGTCCCAGGCACTCCAAGTGGCTAAGGAGGAAGGATCTGTGAGATACTAGCTCGTCCTCCAACTGGGCTAGGATGAGCCAGTTGTCAAGGTAATTCAAGATGCAGAATCCTATCTGTCTCAGTGGGGAAAGAGCCATGTCCATGCACTTCATAAAAGTGCGGGGAGCTAGGGACAGCCCAAAGGGAAGGACTGTCTACTGATAAGCCACTCCCTCAAAGGCGAATCTCAAGAATTGCCTGTGGAGGGGGGGCAATCTGGATATGAAAGTAAGCATCTTTCAGATCCAGTGAACAAAACCAGTCTCTGGGCAACTTGAGAGAGGATCTGTTTTAGTGTAATCATCCTGAATGGCTGTCTCATGAGGGTGTGGTTCAGACGACTAAGATCGAAGATGGGTCTTAGACCGCCATCCTTCTTGGGGACGAGGAAGTAGCGTCTGTAGAAGCCTGACTCGGTCTGAGCTGGGGGATCCGTTTCTACGGCTCAGACACCAGTAAGTTTCTCACTTCGGTGCGCAGGACGTCCATGTCCTTTGCTTCATGTCCTTGCTGAACTGAGGTGGAGACCACGCCTGTTGAATTCAGGTGTCTTCGAGCAAACTGAAGAGTAGAGACTCATTCTATTATCCCCAAAACCCAGTTTGACACTCCGGGGATGGCCTGACAAGCCTTGGCCTGCATGACAAGGGGTTGGATTGGACCGTCTAGAGTGGGATTGCTGCTCGTGATAAGTGGAAGAGACACTACGCAGTGTCTCGTTTTCTACTTTCAGGGAACCAAGGTTACGTATGTAACTAGAGATGTTTTGTGATGCTATGAAAACCAGAGTTCAACGTCATGATTGACAGCTGAGATTGACCTCTTCTCTTAGTGATCTGAGGCGCCAACAGATTTTTCTGGGAGCCCTCTCTGGGCTGGACGTGGGAACAGGAGCCCTCTCTGGGGCGGATGTGAGAACAGGAGCCCTCACTGGGCTGGACTTGTGAACAGGAGCCCTCTCTGGGCTGGACTTGGAAACAGGAGCCCACTCTGGGCTGGCCATGGGAACAAAGCCCATTTCTGGGCTGGACGTGGGAACAGAGTGCCTCTCTGGGCTGGACGTGGGATCAGAGAAGGTGCTTTCGACTTAACGCAGCACTGCGCAGTTCGATCAAATTCTGACTTGAATCAGTGTATGCCGGTTAGAAATTTTGTCAAACTTGAGATGGCGCCGACGACATGTGAGTGTCATGAGTGGCTTTAGCGATTTGAGATCAGCCGGCTAACTCAGTTGCTGCAGTTTCTCAAGAGCGGCTGAAGACGTAACAGCTGTTTCACGATTGGCCAGATTCACGGCATGACAATGATCACATGTGTTTCGTGTTTATTCGTGTTTCGTATTTTAAATTCCAATAATGGCCACAAATCTGTGTTTTTTATAAGCTCTTTTACTGTAGTCGCAATGTTATATTGAGTCACGTTTATCATAAAACAAGGAAAAAATCATATACACCCTGCTTTATTAGTATTTAAATAGTAAAAGTTTATTCTTGAACAGATGGCGCTGTATTAAGCAGTATATAAAAAAGTGTTTCTGTTGCTCATGAAAACATTTCTGAAACATCTGTGTATTTGACAAATATTGCATTTTATTTACTTCATCTGTGATAGAGTACGCAAACACCGCGTGAGTGTCACTACCCAGAGCAGAAAGTGTCCAGCTTGACTTGTACGTTTTCAACTCCGCCCCGACTGCAACCGGCTGATCTCGTTGTCTGCCGTCTGTAGCTGTGGTTCAAGTCGAATGTACCTAGTCTCTCTCTGAGCTGGACTTAGAAACAGTAGCCCTCTCTGGGCCGGACTTGGGAACAGGAGCCCTCTCTGGGCTGGAAGTGGGAACAGGAGCCCTCTCTGGGCTTAACTTAGGAACGAAGTCCCTCTTTCTGGTCTGGACATGGAAACAGGAGCCCTCTCTGGACTTAACTTGGGAACAGAGTCCCTCTCTGGGCCAGATTTAGCAACAGGAGCCCTCTCTGGGCTTAACTTGGGATCAGAGTCTCTCTGTGGGCTGGACATGGAAACAGGAGCCCTCTCTGGGCTTAACTTAGGAACAGAGTCCCTCTCTGGGCTGGACTTGGGAACAGGAGCCCTTTCTGGGCTGTGTGGACACACAGCCAGAGCAGTTGGCAGCGGTGCCCTGGATCAATCCAATTCGGGGCCTTGCTCATTTATTTATTTATTTTTTACTTTACTTATACCCACTACCACTGCCATTTTGTAGTGAATGCGTAAGTATTGTGTGCGTGAGTATTGAGGGTGGAAGAGGTTATTGAATTTTGGGTATTGAGTGTGGAAGAGAGTGCTACATTTCCTGCTGGTTCTGAGAATCGAACCGTACTTGGGTTACAAATTTGACACTTTAACCATAAGGCCTTGTAATTGTTAGAGGCCTTGTAATGGTTAGATTCCGGACCTGTAACCCGAAGGTCACAAGTTCGATTCCCAATTGTCCCCCGGGCAGCATAGCAAATGGCTGCCCACTGCTCTGGGTGTGTGTGCACTTGGATGGACAAAAAATGGGTATACTTGGGGTTTACACATCACTTAAGTAAGTAAAGGAAAATAAAGAAAATAAATAAATAAAACAATGCAATGATGTTTTGCACCACATGTGGATCCAGAAAATCCCAACCAGATGTTTTATCCTGGAAAAATGCAGTATGTTCACCCTATATACTGTACCGTTTGATGATATTAAATGACTTAAGCCATGATGTAAGATTTTTGAGCTATTCATTCATTGACTTGCACAACTCAAAAGCCTCAAAGCTTCTTCCTTGCTTAAGCCAGAACTCATTGGCTCTATCTGAATTAAAACACGCCCCCCCCCCCATTACCTTATGAACAAATAAGTGTAGAAATAAATAAATGTGAAAATAAATACATGTAGAAATACAAGTGTTGAAAGAAATAATGTTGTTTACATGAATACATAAATATGGAAATATATTTATAAATAAATAGATGACAGAATAGGAAATAACAGTAAAAATACTAATTTATTGTATTTATTTATTTATTTATTTATTTTTGCATTTCTTTGTAGATTTATTCGTGCATTTATTTTTTCCATTTTATATTTATATTTATATTTATTTTATTGTTTATATATTTATTATTTTGACAGCTTTGACACTCCATATAGCCTATTATATTGGACAGGCACAACTTCACAACATGTATACAAAATATTTAATAAAAAGTTTGAATAAAGTGCCCGTTTTCCTAGATCAAACATAACTTTTGGCCATTACTTTATTAAAAACTCACGTCACAGTCTTCTGAGCCAGTTGACCTCATTTATGCCTTCTAGGGTTAGGCTATGCATTCAGGCATACATTCAACATTTTAAGTTTAATATTGATTACTCTTGTGATTTTTGTAACAGGTCCTTCAGTGAATTTGTTAGTGTATTTATGCCTTTTTTACAGTTGGACATTGATACATTGATATATTTTGCTTGGAGTAATAGAGTAATATAAAGTAATAAAGTAAAAACTTCTAAATCTTTTCACTTATAAAATGAGTGCGATATTAATAAATAAAAGAAAACTTTAAAAATGGTATTTTGATATGTACTCTCAGTAGTCACAACAACCTGCAAACAACAACAACAACAACAAATAATAATAATAATAATAATAATAATAACAATAATAATAATAATAATAATAATAATAATAATAATATAAAGCAGTAGGCAAACCCGTGTATACTTTACACTTTGAAACATCATAAGCCAAATAATCATATTTTATGTATTTCTTGCAAAGCGAAAGTGCTGGTCTGAATCAGCAAATTGGTGTTAGTCAACTGGTAAAATGATGGAAGGAAACCGGGACGAAGCTGAAAAATGTTTAAATATCGCTACCAAAGCCCTCGAGGATGGCAATAAAGACAAGGCTTTGAAATTCCTCAACAAAGCAGAAAAACTCTATCCAACCGAAGAAGCAAAAGGTAAGTTATACATTGCTTATTAACAAATGGCACACGGGCTAGTCTAACACAGAAGCTAGCTGAATATCTGTTTATCTGTTATTTTAAAAAGCACAAAAAATATTTAAACGCTATTCAACACACAGAGAGCATAAACACACACATTATAAACAGACTAGCAATTAACGCATTAATATACTTTAATAAACAGATATAGGCTAGCAGAGTGTATAAACATAATACGTATTTAATCAAAGTGGTATTCTACAATAACATGTTTAAATTACTAAATGCATATATTTGTTGCTATTGTGTTTAATGATCATCAGGACACAAAGCGGTATATTGTGTTGATTTGGTGTGCGTTTCCCAAAAGCATCTTTAGCCTGCGAGGTAAAGTTGGCTTTATGCTGGACATTCTTTCGGCATTCGCCGAGCAAATTAAGGGACTGTCTCAGAAGTGCATAAAATAATAAAAAAGATATGCGTTTCAAGATTCGAAAACATGCAAAGCATCATTATTAAGAATATGCATTAAGTGGTAAACCATTAATACATAATTTAAAGCTATGAATAAAATCGTCACTATGAATTGTTACATTATCACATTGTACACCAACATTTCTTTCTTCCGTGAACTTCCTGGTCACGTGACCCGATGATGTCTCACCAGTTGTGATGTGGGAAATGTAATTTGCTGCGTCAAATGTGCCTACTTATACCCTGCCCTAAAAGCATGTACTCTTTTTGGGAAGAAAAAGTACATATTTTTGAGTATGTAGCAAAATAGTAGGCAAGCTTTGGAACATACTACTTTGTCATAACTGTGTCTTTAACGGACGCTCTGTTGCTTAGTAATGTGCATCCTGTCACTGTTTAAAAGGCCCTGTAAATCATCTTGTCACAGTTAACATCATCCACATTTCGTTTGTTTTGATTACCTAACATATTTTTTAGAGAAATGAAGAGGCAAGTTGATCTGCCAGTTGAGGGTCTTTCAAGAACTCTGCTTATGTGTTTGCATAATGCATTTAAAAGTTAATGACCAAACGTGTCATTTGTCGTGGAAATTCAATCTGACTTCACCACCAACAATTTAAACAACTACCAGTATCTCAAGTGAGTTCCCTGAACTCCCTGAATACTTCTAAGAACTACAGTATCTCGAGCTAATTCCCTGAATTCCCCGAATACTTTATACAATCCAATACTTCCCTGAAGTATGGTGACGGCGTCCCGTCAAGAAGCTACTATCACTACCCCAATCACACATAAGCATGCAGGTCTTTAGCATCTATACACTCTCACCGCCCTTCTCAGCTGTACGCTGTTACCTCAGCTCGAGAACGGCTCTATAGTCTTCCAACACTATCACTGTCTTTGCGGTGGTCTTTCGAGCATAGAATCTTTAGTACTCCTATTCCTCAGCAGCGCAGCATATACCAGACACCACTCCCAAGTTGCTCTTTGCAGGAATGAAAGTTTATTCACGGCCGGGAGCCCACTGGTCACAACAACCAAGAGAGACTCCCTGAACAGAAGGATACATGTACATTTATACCTTGTAGTTGAGTAAAAATCAATATCACTCAAGTCTTCTTCACTGTAATTGTTTGTACTGATCTGGTCATTGGTTTGTCATAAGACTTAGTTCTAATGCTGTAAGCACTTTTTTTGTATAAATATAGATTCTTTAATCAGAGAGACATGGTCTTTGGTCTGAGCATCCTAAATCTGCACTTTTCTGAGCATTCTATGTTGAACACACCTTGTTGACATATTCTAAGGCCATTTATCAAAAATTTCCTTCACACATTATAACAGTTCACAGTGTTGCTGCAGATGAAACACGGAAAATATTAGGGTTATTCTGTGTCAACTCAACCAGAGGTCCTCGGCCCAAAAGATGGCAGCATCATAATGTTATTTTTACACAGAGATTGATAAGTCTGTTAGTAAAATCTGTTGACTGTAGCAATCTTTGTTGCATATGTGCCAATGGTGGCCATTCAAAAATGGGGAAATAGCACTTTTAGATTAAAGTATTAAATATATCACAATACGATTTTAGATTCCACTTAGGGCTGCACAATTAATCAGATTTCTAATCGCGATCTCGATTACGGATGCCACAATTACGTAAACGTTCAAAGCCACGATTACCAAAAAAAACAACAAAAAAAAAAAAACTTCAATTATTCTGCATGCTTAAGAGGTGCGTTTAGATCATGTCACGTTGTGAGAGGCAAATCATGACTAGATTAATGAATATGCACAATCGTGTTATCGTGGTCACTATGAAAGCTTATGGGTAGCGAAATTCACTTTGAAATGTAATATGCAAAATGGCAAATGCAATTTGTAAAATGGCAGCGTATTTCTGTATTTAAATTTACATTTTCCCATACATATGTGCAACATTTAGTGCAAAATGAAAAGTTAATGATATATAATGATATTATATAATTTACATTTGCTATTTCCTAGTTTTAATATGTAAATCAAAAACATATTTTAATGGTTTAGAAGTTATTAAAGGTATTACCAAAATTGATTGTCCATTTTCAAGCAAAACCTGTAGCAAAATTATCATTTAAATAGTGTTTTTCCTAAATGCATTTAGACTTACGGATAGGACACGTGGGTTTGCATTTTCATCATAATACTTGATGATAATTGTAGCAAACTTCTGTGAGAATTCCAGAATGCATTCTAAGCCAAAGGTGCAGCAACAGGGTAGCAAAATGCTGATTTAAATGTCTTTTGTTTTCCTTAAATGTGTGATACGTACATAAGTGACATTTCAATTGCATTTTCATTAAAAACCCCACAATGAATTTGAAAATGCATTCTGAGCCGAACATGCCCCCGACCTGTCAATTATTACATCAAGCCGGGGCTCGGCAACATGACGCACAACAGGTCAATATTCACCCTTAACCAAACGCATTTCACCTGCCTAATCTCTCAGTTTAGGATACACTATGATTGAGACTAAATAAGCAAACAGACCTTACAGTTTACACTTACTTACTAGGGCTGGGTATCGATTCAGATGTCTCAATTCGATTCGATTTCGATTCTCAAGCTCTCGATTCGATTCGATTCAATTTTCTATTTTGTTTTTTGATTACATTCAGTGAATATAGTTTTAATACAAATGCTATTGATATTTCTAAAAATATTAGTATCAATATTTTTCTGCTCTCTGTAGTCTATTCATAAGATTATATATTTAAATCAGTTTCAAGTATATTTGGAACAAGGTGTTTTGTCATTTTAACAGCTTCTGAAGCTACCAAGTGTTTAAACATGCAGTATTGTAACTAGAGCCCGTTTTACCTATATTATTGGCCAATATGAGCATGTTGCAGATATATCGTATCAGTGAATATGCCGCAGATGAGGGGGTGGAATTGAAAACGTGCAAATGGTCTTAAGCAGTTAATTAAATAAACTGCGGAAAGATTGATTTCTAAAATATCATGGACGGAGTGGCCCTGAGAGCGCTGTACGAGCTCACGGCGCCATCTGCAGGACAGTTAATGTTGAAAGCGTTCAAATGATTCAAAGCGAGTAGAATCACCGCTAAAATGTTTTTGACTCAGTAACATTTTATGAATGTCGGTGAGAATTTGATATTACTTAGTGCTGTCATAAAAATCGCAACGGTTGTGATGTAATTATATAAAGACACTAGTCTGACGCGCTACATGTCTGCTGTTACGATCCTTCCCCGTTGTTAGCCGTCTAGGGATTGGGAATGGGAACATCGGACCAGTTCTAACCATTTGCCGACCCTACAAAAAAGATTATTTACAAAAAAGAAAAGTAATAACGAAACACACCGGCAACTTTGTGTCGGAGAACTGGGGAGGATGAAGGGTACCTGGATCGTGCCAAAGGAATGAAAATAACAAAACCAAAAAAAAATGTCTTACTAACCCGATTTAATTTAACTCAACTAACATAAAACAAAATATAGAAAAAAAAAAACATCTTCAACGTCCGAGACGTCCTAACTTAACTACACTAACTAACCAAACCAAAAATACAGAGGGTGGCACGGATCCCTAACCTAATGTGTCTAGACAGCAAAAAATAATTCTGAGTGTGCGCCATGTACGTCACGTGACATAACTTACCTATACCTTTCACCGCCATCCAGTTTTAACATATCTTTAAAAACCTTTTAAGACACGGATAAGGAGTTTCAGGAAAAATGAATAGATAAGCTATCGTACATGGCCAGAGCACATTACAAACTAAACCAAAAACAACAAAAAGAAAACAAGGAAAAGAAAAATCACAGTTCAAGTTCACAAAGGCCGGCTGGACACTGCGTTGGAGTTTTCCTTATATAGTACGCCGAACACCAATCCGGGAGCACAACAGAAGAACCACGCCCTCACATCATCACATCCAATCGAGTTGTCCTGAATGATTGACAGGTACGACAGCCAACCTGCGAAAAGTGAAAGTAGTACAAAAGAAGGCGGCACAGAGAAACAGCTGAAGAAAAACCCAGAGAAAATACAAATACAACTTAACTACTCAAACCAAAACTCAACGTCACACAGGGACGTAACACTGCTGTTACAGTACTCTTTTTAGTTTCGATTCAATATTCTATCACTGGTTTTATTTGCATTTTGGAATGCAACATTCGTCATTATAAACGTTTATAAATCGGTTGTTTACAAACAGAAGTTTCAGTGTCACGTAATCCTTCAGAAATTATTCTAATATGCTTTATGTTTTGCTGCTTAATATTTTTGTGGAAACAATGATAGCTACCACTCAAACATTTGTATAAGATTTAAAAAAGAGAAATAAATAATAATAATAATAAAAAAAAAATCATAGTGCATGAAACCGATTAAAAAGTGAAGACATTTAAAATAATTTCTATTTAATAAATGCATTACCACATTTAATTAATATATTTGATAAATGCAAATAAATGTTGTTCATTAACTTTATCAAAAAATCCTAAAAAATACAGTGTATCACCATTTCCACACAAAATATGATGCAGCAAAATTGTTTTCAACATTGATAATAATCAGAAATGTTTCTTGAGAGTCAAATAAATTGTAATGATTCCTAAAAGATCATGTGATTCTGAAAACTGGTGTAATGATAAAGAAAACTCTGCTTTGCATCATAGGAATAACATTACATTTTATAATATATTCAATTTGTAATAATATTTCACAATATTGCTGTTTTTTTATTTTGATCAAATAAATTTAGCCTTGATGAGCAGATATTTATGGATATAGAAGATATTTATTTCAAAGTCATTGATAATTATATTATAGTACTTTATTATAATGTATTGTTATATGATGATTATTAAATGCTGCTTTTTATATTTTTACAGGACATTAGTATGTATTATTATAATATAAGATATCATTTAAGTAGATAATAATAATAATAATAATAATAATAATAATAATATATAATATATAGTGCTGGGGGCATGGCCTGGGGCGTGGTCAGATTTTCCTTCTTTTTTACCTCTAGCTGATCACATGCCTGATAGACCTTTTTCCTGAGTAAACGATGAGTGCCACCATTACGCAGATGAAATGATCCTAAATGGTGTAATTACTTAGTTTGTCCAGCAGAGTGCGTGCCATTGTTTGTTACTGGCATCCCATGTCTGTAGTGTAGAGATACTCAGATGAGCTCAAACTGAAGTCTGCTGCTTAAAATTATCCACGCGCCACCCACCCGCATCTATATTTGATTATCACATTACACTAATTCTAATTATTAGTTTTGCATGATGACATGATGAATGAATGGCTATATTTTTAACAACAGATGTTAGAGCTGATCTGCGCATCACTGCACGTGAATGTGGTATCCGGAGCTGATCACAGGAGTGTTTATATCAGCCATGCCGCATCCCAGAACTTAGTAATCCGTAATAATTGTTACTCTGCGTGCCTCCTCTCGAGAATGAACTCGCAGTATCTAGGTGGAGGAGCGAAAGGGAAATAACGGAGCGGGCACGGGCGCATCAGGCACGATCATCAAACACATTTCAAAGGAAGCCGGCGCTACAGTCCTGACCGCATCACTGTATTTACTGGGTGTCTATATATATATATATATATATATATATGTATTCTGTTTAAGTATATATTGTATTCTTGCCTATTCACAGTCCCAGTCAAAAGTTTGGGGGAAGTGAAGTTGCTTTTTCAACACATTATATTTACAGCAGTAAATCAAAGTTTACCTCACTTGGATTGATTATTAGATTTTCTTTATCTTTTTTTATTGTTATAAAATATAACGCATAGTCATAGATCAAGTAGTATGTACTTCTAAAGGGAATATCTGACAGAATCACTGATATTGCCTCAAATATTTAAGGTCTCATAAACTTGCAAAAATGAACACTGGCTAATTGACCATATACACGGATTACTTCCTTGTTTAGACAAACCAGCTCATTCATTTCTGGTCACATTTTTCATAAATTATGAAAACATGTTTTATTTATCCTGAGATATTGAATGTTAAATGTCAAAATTTTGAGCACTCAAATCAACATGACAATATTTAAATGGAAAGATTTTTTTTCCCAAAAATATAGAAAGATTTCTATCAAATGATACCTACCTTGCAACTTTGCTTGCTAGAGTTGCCTTTTTCAATCATGCAGTGAAATTTACATTTACATTACATTTACATTTAGGCATTTGGCAGACGCTTTTGTCCAAAGCGACATACAGTTGGGAGAACATAGAGCGATTCTTCTTAAGGAGACAAACAGACACAGGGAGTGCTATAATACCAGATTTCAAGTGGTGCTTCAGACAAGTACAAGCTAAAAAGGGAAGGAATAAAGAGATTAATAATTTTTTTTTTTTTTTTTTTTTTTTTTATGGTAACAGCAAATAGAGTTGAAAGAGATGAGTTTTAAGCTGTCGCTTGAAGCTTGTCAGGGAATCAGCATTCCGGATAGGGGTAGGAAGATCGTTCCACCAGCCAGGAACAGTAAAAGAGAATGTTCTGGATAGTGATTTAGCACCTCTCTGTGATGGTACCACAAGGCGTCGCTCACTAGCAGATCTCAGAGTTCTGGAGGGGGTGTAGATTTGCAATAGCGAGTGCAGATAAGCAGGTGCAGTAGCTGTGGTTGTCCTATATGCAAGCATCAGAGTCTTGAACTTGATACGAGCCGCAATTGGGAGCCAGTGCAAGGAGATAAAGAGAGGTGTAACATGGGCATTGCAATAGTCCAGTCTGGAGATGACAAGGGCCTGGACAAGAAGTTGTGTAGCCTGCACTGTTAGAAAGGGCCTGATCTTTCTGATGTTGTGCAAAGCAAACCTGCAAGATCGAGTAGTCTTTGCAATATGATCTTTGAAAGACAACTGGTCATCAAAGATGACACCCAGATTCCTGATTGAGTTTGAAGAAGTGATTGTGGAAGAGCCCAGCTGGATGGTGAACCCATGCTGTAAGTTTGGAGTGCAAGGAAAAACAAGAAGCTCAGTTTTTGCCAAGTTAAGCTGGAGGTGATGTTCTTTCATCCACGTTGAGATGTCCGCCAAGCAGCCTGAGATCCGTGCAGGTACTGTTGGATCATCTGGTTGAAATGAAAGATGGAGTTGTGTGTCATCAGCATAGCAATGGTAGGAGAAGCCATGTGACTCTATGATGGGACCCAGTGATGTTGTGTATATGGAGAAGAGGAGAGGACCAAGAACTGATCCCTGAGGAACCCCAGTGATCAGTTGATGTGTTTTGGATACCTCTCCTCCCCAGGTTACCGTGAATGACCTACCGGTGAGATAGGATTCAAACCAGCGAAGCGGCGTTCCTGTGATGCCCAGCGATGAGAGGGTGGACAGGAGTATCTGATGGTTGACGGTGTCAAAAGCAGCAGATAAATCAAGGAGAATTAGAACTGATGATTTAGAATCAGCTTTTGCTGTCCGCAAGGCTTCAGTAACTGACAGTAGCGCAGTCTCAGTTGAATGGCCACTCTTGAAACCTGACTGGTTAGGATCCAGTAAGTTGTTCTGTGAAAAGAACAATGATGCCTGGTTGAAAACAACTCGTTCGAGGGTTTTTGCTATGAATGGAAGCAGAGAGACCGGTCTGTAGCTGTCAAGAAGTGAGGTGTTCAGTGTTGGTTTCTTAAGCAGTGGGGTTACCCGAGCCTGCTTAAAAGAAGTTGGAAAAGTGCCTGTGAGGAGTGATGTATTTATGATGTGTGTGAGTGCTGGTAAGACAGTAGGAGAGATTGCTTGAAGAATGTGTGAGGGGATGGGATCAAGTGGGCATGTTGTAGGGTGGCTGGAGAGGAGAAGTTTTGATACTTCTGTCTCAGTGAGGGGACAGAAGGAGAAAGTGAGAGTGTTCGAAGTGGGTGTGGTGGGTTGTAAGTCATGTGTATGAGGGGCTAAGAATTGTTTGCTGAATTGTTTGCAGAGACATTAGTTTGTGCAGTGTTACAGAAACAAACCAATGGATCTGCAGCGGTGTTGCACGATCCTATGGTGATGAAGCCCACCATAGCCCGCCAGAATCCAATGTACAGTTGAAGACAAAATTATTAGCCCCCCTGTGAAATTTTACATTTTTTTTTAGAATATTTCCCAAGTGATGTTTAACAGAGCAAGAGAATGTTTTCACATTATTTCCTTTTTTTTTCTTCTAGAGAAAGTCTGGATTCTAATAGTTGCTTGAATAAAAATAAATAAATAAATAAAAAAAGTTAAGGTCAATATTATTAGCCCCCTTAAGAAATTATTCTTTTGATTAGTTATAGAACAAACCACTGTTGTCCAATGACTTGCCAAATTAACCTAATTTGCCTGATTAACGCAACCCAAGGCAACTATCACACCTGTTTCACACATACTCCGTCTGCAGTGCGTATGCAGTCTGTGTGCGTTACGAATGTGGTGCAGAAGCAGCACGGACTCATTTTGCTTTCACACAGGGCGCGTTTGCAGTCCGCTCCTGATCTGTGGCTGTTTATCACAAACACAACATTTATCCGGTATTTTGATTTCAAATCCAAACGTGCAGCATTTCAGCATTGTGATCCTCTTTTATCACAGCACGGTAATACAATCATTCATAGATTTATTCACGTTTAAAATCAATAAATATAAAGAACGTATTATTTAATGAACTTGACTTATGTGTTTAGCTCTGTTTCACACGGAAGACGACGTTCAACCTTGGCGTCCGATCGCAGGACTTCCCGCTCCTTCAGTTCTCTCCAGCGCTGCAAAGCTAATCCTATATTCACACGGGTCCTACTTCTTGCCTTATCGTAAGCCTTTTTTGTTCCACAGACGACTTTTTCTTTTCTTTTTTACCCATCATCTCAATGTCGGTTGGTTAGGCTAATGTCACACATGTACACAGAGCGCTTTCTCCACCCCATTATTTGAAGGCACGTCTGTAACTGCTGATTGGCTACACGTTTGTTTTCTAATCGGCCCGAATCAGTTTTCCCAATTTTTTTTTGAAAAATCATGGACCCTACCTTTAAGCTGAGGATTAGTAAACTAGTAACTACTAGTAAAATCGTCATCAGGGCAAAGACAAAAGAAATTAGTTTGGACTTGAGAGAAAGAATTGTTAATGCTCATAAAGATGGAGAAGGATACACACGTTTATCAAAGCCTTTTCAAGTGTCAAGAACTGCAGTGAGATGCATTATCAAGAAGTTTAAAGAGACCAACACAGTGGAGAACAAGACGGGCAGAGGCAGGAAACAAAAGATTTCAAAAACTTTAGAAAGAAAACTAGTGAGAGAGGTTTCTAAAGACCCAAGAACAACTGCCAAGATACTAGTGAATGACCTAGCCAAGTCTGGAATTAATGTCTCAACGAAGACAGTCACTAGAGCCCTGCACAGGAATGAACTGCGAGGTTGCCGACCAAGAAAGACTCCACTTCTGAAGAAAAGACACCTCCAAGCTAGAATGAAATTTGCGAAGGGCAACCTGGGGGAGTGTGATGCATACTGGAAATGTGTTCTTTGGTCAGATGAGACAAAACTAGAGCTTTTTGGCCATAGAGATGTTGCCTATGTTTGGAGAAAGAAGGGAGAGGCATTCAACCCCAAAAACACCGTTCCCACAGTAAAACATGGTGGTGGGAGTATAATGCTGTGGGGAAGTTTCAGTGCGTTTGGAACTGGGAATCTCGTCAGGGTTGCAGGAAACATGAAAGGAAGACTGTAAGAAGATTTTGAAAGACAAACTCAGACAGTCTGCAAAAAAACTTGGTTTGGGTCGACATTTTGTCTTCCAGCATGATAATTACCCAAAGCATACCTCACTTTTGGTGAAGAAATACCTCCAAATGAGCAAAGTGAGTGTACTTGACTGGCCTGCACAAAGCCCAGAATTGAATCCAATAGAAAATCTGTGGGGCACATTTAAAGCCCAGAGTTTGTGCTAGAAGACCAACAAATCTGGAGAAGCTTGAGAGATAAGAGACATGAGAGACATGCTTGAAACTTGTTGAAAACTACAGCAAACGACTAAATGCTGTTATCAAGCAAAAGGGATACACTATTGACTATTAACATCAGAGGGCTAATCATTTTGACCAGTAGACTTTTTTAATTCTTGGTTATACATTTATTAAGCCCTATTGTTTCCATAAGGATTATTAGGGCCCGGGCCCAAACTGGGTGAAGGCCCTATTGTTCTTCTAAGGATTGTTCTTTTTTAGGGCCCGAGCCCAAAATGTGCGAAGGCCCTATTGTTCTTCTTTTTTTTTTTTTTTTTTTCAACCTACCGGGGGGTTTTGGGGGGCTTAACATGCTCAAAAACCCTTGAAATTTTGTGCACACATACTTCCACGTATTCATATGAAACTCGGTACACATATAGATTTCACTAAGCCAAACAACTTTCATACTCTATGTCATAAACTATGCCCAACAGGAAGTGAGCTATTCAGGGCTGTTTAAAAAACTCATGCTCTGGAATTTGAAATACTCCTCCCAGGATTTCCATAGGATTGTCACCAAACTTGGTCAGCATGATCTAGAGACATTGGGGATGCAAAATTGCCAGGAGATTTTTGATATCTCGAATGGTTTGGCCGTGGCGAGGTGACGAATTTATGGCGAGAAATGAGAAACAGGAAGTGTCTAATAACTATTGCATATATTGTCTGATTGTGATGAAATCATTTTCTAAATGCTTTAAATTCAAGATCTTAATTTTGCTCTATTTGCTTCAGACTGCATCAGTATAATGTCAAAACATGGCCGATAACAATCTGTAAACGGGTTGTCGATACATTAAATGCTGTTTCCATGGCAACGTGTCAAAGTTTAAAATTTGTTTCCTGTGTTTTTGAGGCAGTTAACGGGCTTAGATTTCATTGAAACGCAACACACATATCAGCATTAATGACAGTTAGACACTGGCAAAAGCTCATAAATGGGCGTGGAGGAGGCACTCTATAGCGCCACCTTTTGACAATATTTGGGGGTTAAATTTTGCTACAGTCACCAAACTCAGTACATATTTTGTTCACTTCAATCCGGACAACTTTCTAATTTACATCCATTAGCTACGACCAACAGAAAGTCAGCAATTTTGGTTTGAATGTGGATTTTTGGAAAAATCAGGCTGTGGAATTAGGAAAAATAAGAAATCCACACCAAACTTTTTCTGCATGATGCCAAGATATTGAAGATGCTAAATTGCGAGCGGATTTGGGATATCTTGAATGGTGTTGACGTGGTGATTTATTAAAGGAACAGTAAAAACAACAACCATAATTTTATTATATCTTTAAAATGCAGCAAAACTCTTTCAAACTTTTTTTCATACAGAGAACTAGTCATTCTGAGGAAGTATGCAAGAATTCAAACAAATCCAAAGCTCTATGAATTAAAGAAAATTAAAAAACAAATAGACATGTCATCTCACTCTGCTTCTATGTGTGTGTGAGAGTCAGAGTGTCAGAGTGAGTGTGGGGAGGGGGGATGGGTGGAAAGAGAAACAGAGTCAGAGAGGGAGAGTGGGGATATTTAAACTCTTTGTAACAGAGAGATGAAGATTGTAATACCCAGGATGACCACCGGATGGAGTTATATGCTAAGATATCTTTTAAACCATCAGAAAATAAAATACATTCACAGAGTCAGTTGATATGTAGTTTATTACAGAAACAAATACATAAAATAAGTTAAAATGTCCCTTACTGGTAATATAGTTTATATAATTCACATTCACAAATGCTTATAGATCACAATTTTATTTTTTAAATGGTTATGGATCATAAAATGTGTAATTAACAATTTAAAATGAGGTCTCTTTTTTTGGTTAACATTAATTAATGCATCAACTAATATGAACTAACAATGAGCAATATATTTTGACAGCATTTATTAATCTTTTTTACAGTTAGTTAATAAAAATTTTCCTGTTCATGTTAACTCACAGTGCATATAAACTAATATTAAAATACAACTTTGTATTTTAATTACATAATACATGTTGAACTTAATAATAATAAACATTAATAAATGCTATCTAATTATTTTTCTTGTTAACTAATATAATTAACCTATTCACAGTGGACAGATATTTGGAAATATCACACTGGTGGACTCACCATAGGGTGATTCAGCCTTTTGTATCAATTAATGACCTTACTATTCCATGCTAACTTGTCATTAGCGGTTTTTAAGAGACATTTCCATAATTTTCTATAAAGATAGATATGCACAGTTTCCCTAAAGTTGTATTTATTTTTTGTGTGTCTGTGTGTGTTTAACTCTGTTGATGTCGTAGTATAACCCTTTCATTGTTGTAACCCTTAAACCAGACAGCTAGAGCGATACTGTAAATCCACGTGTCTGCTGTGCACCATTTTCCTGATTACACCAGGGTGGCGATTGCACTGAGGGCGAGGGCCCGCCCATCGCTGCTTGCAGCTATATTTCTTATTAGGGCCCGAGCACAGAGGAGCAAGCCGGAGGCTTGCACCGTAGGTGCGAAAGCCCTCTTGTTTCCGTAAGTATTCTTCTTCTTATTATTATTAGGGCCCGAGTACCGAGGAGCAAGCCGGAGGCTTGCACCGTAGGTGCGGAAGCCCTATTGTTTCCGTAAGGATTATTAGGGCCCGAGCACTGAGGAGCAAGCCGGAACGGCTAAAAAAATCTTTTTTACAGTTAGTTAATAAAAATTTTCCTGTTCATGTTAACTCACAGTGCATATAAACTAATATTAAAATACAACTTTGCATTTTAATTACATAATACATGTTGAACTTAATAATAATAAACATTAATAAATGCTATCTAATTATTTTTCTTGTTAACTAATATAATTAACCTATTCACAGTGGACAGATATTTGGAAATATCACACTGGTGGACTCACCATAGGGTGATTCAGCCTTTTGTATCAATTAATGACCTTGCTGTTCCATGCTAACTTGTCATTAGCGGTTTTTAAGAGACATTTCCATAATTTTCTATAAAGATAGATATGCACAGTTTCCCTAAAGTTGTATTGTTTATTTTTTGTGTGTCTGTGTGTGTTTAACTCTGTTGATGTCGTAGTATAACCCTTTCATTGTTGTAACCCTTAAACCAGACAGCCAGAGCGATACTGTAAATCCACGTGTCTGCTGTGCATCGTTTTCCTGATTACACCAGGGTGGCGATTGCATTGAGGGCGAGGGCCCGCCCATCGCTGCTTGCAGCTATATTTCTTATTAGGGCCCGAGCACAGAGGAGCAAGCCGGAGGCTTGCACCGTAGGTGCGAAAGCCCTCTTGTTTCCGTAAGGATTCTTCTTCTTATTATTATTATTAGGGCCCGAGCACCGAGGAGCAAGCCGGAGGCTTGCACCGTAGGTGCGAAAGCCCTCTTGTTTCCGTAAGGATTCTTCTTCTTCTTATTATTATTAGGGCCCGAGCACTGAGGAGCAAGCCGGAACGGCTTGCACCAAGGTGCTAAAGCCCTATTGTTTCCGGCATGTTTTTTCACTATTATTATTATTATTAGGGCCCGAGCACTGAGGAGCAAGCCGGAACGGCTTGCACCGAGGTGCTAAAGCCCTATTGTTTTCGGCATGTTTTTTCACTATTATTATTAGTAAATCCACGTGTCTGCTGTGCACAGCTTTGTGGGCTGATCGCATTGATGTGGTTAGTGTAGGTCATAGCTGTAGCTCCACCAACAGGTAAAATAAAGTAAGATGTTAAATGGAGACTGGGGCCAGGATGAAGTTTCTCCGATCTGCACGAAACTCGGTATGGTCATTGGTGACGTCATGATGGGCTAAGATCATTTGGTTTTATCTGACTCCGCCCAACAGGAAGTCAGCCATCTTGGATTGAATTTGCCATTTTTAAATTTTCACACGCCATTTTGAGGGACTTTCCATGTTTAAAATTACACAAAAGTCAACTGAAAATTTTGTCTTATGGTATATTTTGATTTAGTAGTGCAAATTTGTAAAGACGTGCTTCATCAGCTCCATAGCGCCACCTAGTATGAAAATGCATGTTTCATACCTTTGGAATACACGAAAACTCACGAAAATTGGCACACTGGTAGAAGCTTAGCCACAATATTTAATTCTGTGGTCATTTGTTTTGGGTGTGGCCAGTGGACGCTGTAGCACCCCCTACAATTTTCAAATTTTATTTATTGCTGTGGTTGCCACAGACTTTGTCTGATCCTCACGAAAGTTCATAGGGACATTGCCATCATCATGACAAACAAATTTCCAATTCAAATTTTTAGCTCCACCCAAGAGGAAGTCGGCCATTTTGGATTGTTTGAAAATGGCATGCTGTCATTTTCGAAATACTCCTCCTAGGGGATTCATGTAAATGGCACCAAAATTCGGTACAATCATGTCAAGACATAGGAGATGTTAAATTGCGGAGCTTTTTTGATAGCTCAAACAGTGTTGCCACGGCAATGCGTAAAACATAATAGTGAAAAAACATGCCGAAAACAATAGGGCTTTAGCACATCAGTGCAAGCCGTTCCACTTTAAATGCATAAATTGGTCAACGTTTGCTATGTTTCTAAAGCTACCGGTCGGCGGTGAGCCCGTGCGAGGGCCTGCTTATCGCTGCTTGCAGCTTTAATTAGGGCCCGAGCACCGAGGAGCAAGCCAGAGGCTTGCACCGTAGGTGCGGAAGCCCTATTGTTTCCATAAGGATTATTAGGGCCCGAGCACCGAGGAGCAAGCCAGAGGCTTGCACCATAGGTGCGGAAGCCCTATTGTTTCCGTAAGCATTATTATTCTTATTAGGGCCCGAGCACCGAGGAGCAAGCCAGAGGCTTGCACCGTAGGTGCGGAAGCCCTATTGTTTTCGTAAGGATTATTATTATTAGGGCCCGAGCACCGAGGAGCAAGCCGGAGGCTTGCACCGCAGGTGTGGAAGCCCTGTTGTTTCCGTAAGGATTATTAGGGCCCGAGCACCGATGGTGTGAGGACCCTCTTGTATTTGCTCAGTTTATTATTATTATTATTATTATTATTATTATTCTCTAAGATTCGTTGCATTTTTGAGGGCCTAAACGTGCTCAAAAAGTCATGAAACTTTGCACACGTCTCAGAACTGGTGAAAATAGTCATCTGATATAGGTTTCAGAAATGGGTGTGGCAAATTGCCTCGACAGCGCCACCTAATCTCATTCAAGGAAGTGCCACGACCGCTACGTTTCACGCACATGCACGAAAATTGGCATACACATGTACCACTCCAATGCCTACAGAAAAGTCTCTTGGGGCGAAATCTGAAACCCAACAGGAAGTCAGTTATTTTTAGTAATCGGAGCAAATTTTGGGTCATTTTTGCCATTTCCATGCATCGTACTTGAACGAACTCCTCCTAGAGATTTCTTCAGATCAACACCAAACTTGGTCAGTCTAATCTAAAGGCCCTTGTGACGTTAAATTGCAAAGATCTAGACTTTTCGTTGGAGGGCGTGTCTGTGGCGGCCGGTCAAATTTCGACGTTTCGCCATGAAAAAGGAAGTTGTTATAACTCAGCCATACAATGTCTGATCTGCCCCAAACTTCACATGTATGATAACACTCCTGACCTGAACAAAACTCCATATTCATATTCAGTTACAGTCATAGCGCCACCTGCTGGCAACAGTAAGTGACTTGTTGTACGCTGTAACGAACTCCTCCTAGAGATTTAATGATATCAATATTATAATTGGTCAGTCTAATCTTAAGGCCTGTGTGATGTTAAATTGTGAAGATCTAGAGTTTTCTTTGGAGGGCGTGTCCGTGGCGGCATGACAAACTTTGATGTTTCGCCATGGGAATACAAGTTGTTATAACTCAGCCGTACAATGTCCGATCTGCCCAAAACTTCACAAGTTTGATAGCAGTCCTGGCCTGAACACATCTAAAGGCCAAAATTCCATTATAATCATAGCGCCACCTGCTGGCAACAGGAAATAGCTTCTTTTCCACTACCTTAACCTACAATGTCCGATCTGCACCAAACTTCACGTGTTTGCTAAGAGTCCTGGCCTGAACACATCTACATGACAATATCCAGTTATAGTTATAGCGCCACCTGTTGACAGCAGGATATGTCATGCTTACTCTAACTCACTCATGCAATGTCTGATCTGCACCAAACTTCACAGGTTTGTTCAGAGTCCTGACCTGAAAACATTTATGCGCCAATATACAGTTACAATAATAGTGCCACCTGTTGGCAACATCAAAATCACTCAATAACTCAACCATACAATGTTCAATTTGCACCAAACTTAATAGGTCTGATGACAGTGCCGACCTGAAGATATCTACATGCCAATATCTAGTTATAGTGACAGTGCCACCATCTGGCAGCAGGAAGTTGGGTACATATAGAAGGAATGTGTCAGTCATTTATATTTACCACATTAAATGCATGAATTGGTCAACGTTTGCTGTGTTTCTGAAGCCACCGGTCGGCGGTGAACCCGAGTGCGAGGGCCCGTTCATCGCTGCTTGCAGCTTTAATTCTTATTATTATTCTTATTATTATTATTATTAGTATTCTCCTTTCGAACTTTCAGAGGTTTTTGGGGGCCTTAACATGCTCAAAAACTCTTGAAAATTGGCACACATGCTGGAACCTGCGGCCATCAGGACGTATCAGAGACTGGGGCCTGGGCGTGGCACAGGGGCTGTACAGCACCCCCTAGAAAAAATCCAGAAATCTTGCTGTCTAGCACACACATACTTGCATGTATACAAATGAACCTCAGGAGACATATAGAACTCGTCGAGCTGAACAACTTTCGCGCTCTATGTCTCAGGCTATACTCAACAGGAAGTGCGCTATTCAGGGCTGTTTAAAAAGTGCATGCTCTGGAATTTGATATACTCCTCTGTGGTTTTTGAAACATTTGCCTCAAAACTTGGGGAACATGATCTAGAGGCATTGGGGATGAAAAATTGCGAGGGGATGTTTGATATCTTGAACGGTTTGGCCGTGGCGAGGCGACAAAGTTATGGCGAGAAATGAGAAACAGGAAGTGTCTAATAACTTTTGCACACATTGTCTGATTCTGACAGAACTTCATCAGTTTGTTCATTCTATGATGCTGATCACATAGAAGTGACTATTAGGAGTCAAAATTATAGCACCACCAACTGGCTGCAGGAAATGTGTCGTTTTCTAAATGCTTTAAATTCAAGATCTTAATTTTACTCTATTTGCTTCAAACTTCATCAGTATAATGTCAAAACACGGCCAATAAGAATCTGTAAACAGGTTGTTGATACATTAAATGCTGTTTCCATGGCAACGTGTCAAAGTTTAGAATTCCATGAAACGCAACACACATATCAGCATTAATGACAGTTAGACACTGGCAAAAGCTCATAAATGGGCATGGAGGAGGCACTCTATAGCGCCACCTTTTGACAATATTTGGGAGCTCGTTTTTCCTACAGTAACCAAACTCGGTACATATATTGTTCACTTCAATCCGGACATATTTCTAATTTACATCCATTATCTGTGACAAACAGGAAGTCAGCTATTTTGGTTTGAATGTGGATTTTTGGAAAAATCAGGCTGTGGAATTTTAAACACTGCTCTCAGGAAAACCAACAAATTCACACCAAACTTTTTCTGCATGATGCCAAGATACTGAAGATGCTAAATTGTGAGTGGATTTGGGATATCTGGAACGGTGTTGACGTGGTGATTTATTAAAGTAACAGTAAAAAAAGAAACCGTAATTTTATTATATCTTTAAAATGCAGCATTCAAATGCTTTCAAACTTTTTTCGTACAGAGAACTAGTCATTCTCAATACTTATGCAAGAATTCAATCAAATCCAAGGTTGTATGAATTAAAGAAAATTAAAAAACAAGTAGAAACTCTGCCCCTGTGTTTGTGTGTTTCATCTAGGTGTGTGTGTGACTGTTACAGTGAATGTGAGCGTGGAAAGGGGGATGGGTGGCAAGAGAGAGCAAGAGAGAGTCTGAGTGGGAGACAATCTTAGCCTGCGTCTCCATCCGGTGGTCATCCTGGGTATTATAGTCTTCATTTATGTGTAAAACCAGAAGGAGGACAGAGAGAACGATTCAGAAAGAATTAAAAATTATGCCTTACAAAAGAATAACCATATAGTTTAAAATGAAATATTTCACATATTAATGAATACATTTCCCCTGTTATCTTTTAACCCATCAGAAAGAAAAGTACTTTCACAGAATCAATTGATATGTACTGTACTGTCAGTATTCTGGTATATAATGATTGTAGAAATGCTTACAGAGCATTGAAATATTTATTTAAAAAATCTTCTAAAGAAAAAAATATTTAAAGTTTTATATATATTATACACTCTTTCACTGATAAGATGAGAAATGTTTTAAATTTGACCGTTTATTACTCAGTTTAATTAATTAGAATAAGAAACAAATATATAAAGTAAGTTAGTATGATTTTATATAATTCACATTTCACAAATGCCTTTAGATCATTAATATATATATATACATACATACATACATACATATACATATATATATATATATATATAATAGTTTCTTATTGCATTTTTTAAAAAAATGTTTCTTATAGAAAACTAGTCCTCTGGTGTGACATCTTTTCCTGTGGTGTGACACTACAAGCATCACACTGGTGGACACATCATAGGATGATTCAGCCTTTTATATTAATTAATGACCTTGCTGTTCCATGCTAACCTGTCATTAGCGGTTATCAAAAGACTTTTCCATATTTTTTAATAATGATAGATGAACAGTTTCTTTAAAGTTGTATATGAAGAGTTCAGATGTAAACCCCCCTAAAAGCCATCTCAGTCAAACATTAGATAAATGAGTGAATTCTTTTGACACACATTATACATCCATCAAATACTTTCACTTCAAACTCACTAAAATCCCAGCCTCAGCCTAATCAGAAGTACCATGATGCACATAGAAACCTATACATCGGTGCCTGACAAAAATGCATTTTTTTTTTAAAGAAATATGTCAGATGGATGTAGTGGCTTTTGCATCTGAATATATTGTTACTTTTTTTACTGTGTCTGTGTGTGTTTAATTCTCTTGATGTCACAGTGTAACCCTTTCATTGCTGTAACACTTAAATCCAGACAGCCAGAGCAATACTGTAAATCCATGTGCCCACTGGGCACTTTTTTTTTATTGATTGCACCAGGGTGGCGCTTGCACTTATGGCGAGGGCCCGCCAATCGCTGCTTGCAGCTATATTTCTTCTTCTTATTATTATTAGTAGTACTATTCTCCTTTCGACCTTTCAGGGGTTTTTGGGGGCCTTAATATTGCTCAAAAACTCTTGAAAATTGGCACACATGCCGGAACCTGCGGCCATTAGGACGTATCAGAGACTGGGGACCGGGCGTGGCACAGGGGCTGTACAGCACCCCCTGAAAAAAATCCAGAAATCTTGCTGTCTAGCGCGCACATAGTTGCGTGTATTCAAATGAAACTCAGGAGACATATAGAACTCGTCAAGCTGAACAACTTTCGCGCTCTATGTCTCAGGCTATACTCAACAGGAAGTGCGCTATTCAGGGTTGTTTAAAAAGCACATGCTCTGGAATTTGATCTGCTCCTCAGAGGATTTTGAAACATTTGCCTTGAAACTCGGGGAACATGATCTAGAGACACTGGGGAAGAAAAAGTGCGATGGGATTTTTGATATCTCGAACGGTTTGGCCGTGGCGAATTGACAAAGTTACGGCGATAAATGAGAAACAGGAAGTGTCTAATAACTTTTGCACGGATTGTCTGATTGTTACGAAACTTCATCGGTTTGTTCGTTGTATGATGCCGGTCGGTTTTCCTGATGTTTGCTAAGAGTCCTGGCCTATACACATCTACATGACAGTATGCAGTTATAGTTATAGCGCCACCTGTTGACAGCAGGATATGTCCTGCTTTACAATAACTCAAACATGCAATGCCTGATCTGCACCAAACTTCACAGGTTTGATAAGAGTCCTGACGTGAACACATCTATGTGCCAGTATACAGTTACAATCATAGTGCCAGCTGTTGGCAACATGAAAATCACTCAATAACTCAACCATACCATGTTCAGTCTGCACTAAACGTCATATGTCTGATGACAGTGCCGGTCTGAAGACATCTACATGCCAATATCCAGTTACAGAGATAGCGCCACCATCTGGCAGCAGAAAGTTCTGTACATATGGAAAGAATAAGTCAGTCATTTATATTTACCATTTTAAATGCATAAATTGGTCAACGTTTGCTGTGTTTCTAAAAGCCACTGGTCGGTAGTGAGCCTGGGTGCGAGGGCCCGTTCATCGCTGCTTGCAGCTTTAATTTATTTATTTATTTGTTTGATTTATTCTGCTGCTATTGTTGTCCTTTGATTTGCTTCTCAGCTCTAGAGATGGGTGATATGGGCTTAAAAATATTTCTTGTATATATTGCAATAACGATATCAATGACAATAAATCAGGGAACCTTATGCATCCACCAAGAGAAAAAAAAAAATTCTGTTTCTTTAGAGAAAAGTATTATCTTTCCTATTTTTACCCAAAATAGGGTGTTATAAGCATTACTGAGTAGACACATAATGTAATAACTGTTTAATTTATACTGGAAGCCAGAGAGCACACTTGCGCAAAAACTGTACATATGTATAGCAGAAGTAATAGTATTGATGACGCTCCAGCAAATCCCTAATATGGACAAAGGCAGTAGGCAAATTGTAAAAAAAAAAAAAAAAAATCAGGGGGGATGGTGGGGTCAAACTTTTTTTGGTGGGACGGGGGTCCTGTAGGCAGTTTTGCACAATGATTACAAATGTATTTTTAAACATTAACATTATTATATATTTTTTTTATTTAATGAAAAATGTGCTTTATTAAATTAAATATGATTTATAAGCTGTTCTTTCTGAGGCCTGAAATAGAGGGATTTTGGTGAATATTGATAATTAAATGATATTTTGCTGAGTGTGTTTTCGTGCTGGCACCTAGGCTGGTTTAAGCCTGTCATAGCTAAATAAACATGACAATAAAACCACCTGTAGGTGGCCACAAGTTCCTGTTTTAATATTTATTAAATTTATTGAATAATTCAAATGAATCGTTCAAAATAGCTGATTGAATTAGAAACTAAACAAGTGACTGAATAGACTAGGGATGTGCGCAATGACTGATTTGGTTAATTTGAATTTTGAGTCGTTTAAACAAAAGTTTTGTATCTGACTAGTTAACTAGTCTAAAAGCAAGATACCCCCAAAAGATGGTTAAAAAAAAAAAAAAAAAAACCTTTGTGTGTGCTTGTATAATAGCCTAAATTTAAAATACTTCTATAAATCATACTATCAAATTCCTCAATAAATTCCACTTTCTGTACGCTTGCCTCACGTTATTAACATTTACTTTTAGGCGGTTGTTAAAAAGGAAGAAAAATAAGAACATACTGTAGTGTATGGGCCAATCAGACAGTGGTTCATTAGATTTACCTAAATCAGTTGTTCATTGAATTAACAAGTAAGCACAGACTTACCCTCACCCAAACCAACACAGGGTGCCGCAAAGTCTTAGATGGGCCCGGTTACCATGGCAACCAGGACGCTTCTGGCAGACCAGATAAACTTTACAATCCAAAAGAATGTATGGATGCTCTTCCCCCATCCTGACTCTCCCTAAAGCAAACATATTATTCCACTGAAAGTGACTTATTGGGTTAATTCTTAAACAAACCTTTCTGTGACGAACACACAAATAATCACGGATCACTGTGTATATTATGACCGTTCCTGCATGTAGTTTTGGGTATTGTATAACTGTTTTATGCATGTGCTATGATAGATTACTAGTCTAGTTAAAAAAACATACATGCTGTGTTTGGTATCTTTGAATTCGTATTTTGATTATCTAAAAGATGGTGGATATTATTTGTGGATACCTGTGCAACATATTAGTTTTCTAAGAATCCTTAGTAGTATTTGCATCAACACCCAATCAAATTACATATGCAAAATAGTATGGATCTGGACAAAGACCATTAACTTTCCCTCCAAAGATACAAGACACCATTGGCTCTGACCACTCTAGAAGATAAAAGACTCACACCAGCTACATTTATTTGCTCTTCAGTTCATCTCAGTGCTTTAGGTGCTTTCACCCTCTTCACACGTGTCTCATTTTCTGGTTGCCAAGTCCCAGAGCCGGCGCATCAGCACCCGGCAAGACTTAAGCATGATCCGTCTGAGGTTCTTTTCAGAACCTAAGAAGATGATGAGCTAAGGACTCTTCTGGACCTTTTAAGCTTGTGCCAGGCCTTGCCAGGCCTTGTCTTTCCATTCCCCAAGGATCATCAGATTTCGGCTGGATCTTCTCTCTCAGCCCCTTTGCTTTCTTTGCTTCACTGGGAAGGAACTCCCAATCACCACAGAGTCAGGACACCTTTGGAGAACATCACTCTTCAAACCCGGAAGAACGTGATCGTAAATCCAAAACTTTGAAACCATCAAGACTGTTATACGAGACTGCATCCGGACACAACCAAGGCAACGCAAGTATCGTACGTTTAACTAAACAGAGGTTTAGTATAAGCGATAGACCTTGGTTTCACTAAAGGTTAATTGACTCCTTTCATAATTTCATTCTCCTTGTTTCTCTAATGGCTTCTTACTTGCCCCTTTACCCTGTATGAATGACTGTATGTTTGATAAGTTACATGAGTTTCTGATTCTGCCTTGCAAAATATTAATGTCCCTTTACGATTTCCGATTCGAGCTACATGCTCTATGCACTAGTATATAAGAAAGTTATTTTCTGTGGCCAAGAAAATATCCTTTCTTTGAATACATGTGAAATTACCCTGAATGTTCGCTGGACGAACGGGTTAATTCATTGTAATGTAAATTCAGCTTTATCAAGATAATTGTATTCAATTATCCAAATATTATAATTAATTATAATGAGTTATGATTAATTATTAATATTTCCCCTTGAGCGAATAAATGCACTACAATACACTCAACGTCAGCCAATGCATAGCTTATTTATTAAAATTTATTAAAATCAACCTGAAGGAATTCTTCATCTTCATAACACCCAGGGCACCCAGTGTTGTAGATGGGGGTGAGGTAGTCTGTGCTTATTTGTTCATTCAGTGAGCAACTAATTTGGGTAAATCTAATGAACCATTGTCTGATTGGTCCATATGCTACACGCAGATAGAGACATTTTAACTGATGAAACTTCATGACAATAAACATACAATTGCGGCAATATATGGTCTGTGTTCTTAAAAAAGCTTGGGTATTTTTATAAGGATAAAGTATATTTATAAGGCAATGCTAATCAACATAGTTTTTTTCACTGTATATAATACTATAAAATGGTATGATTTCTGCCCCATTCTGTGATATGAAACCATGCCTGATTACAAAGTGTTATTTCAAACACTCGACTTAGGTTATGCAGGGCTATAGAATGCAACCAATTTGGTTGCGCATGCGACCTAATTTATCAATGGTGTGACAAAAAAAAATCTGAGGTCGCACCGGTGCAACTAGCCGTTCGACGGGAAAAAAAATAATGTGGGGCCCATAATGTGGTCTAAACCAGTGGTTTTCAAACCCTGGGTCGCCGGACTTAAAAAATGGGTCACCAGGATGATTTAAGGAAGATGTATATATGTATGTAACAAAGTTCAAGACTCAGGGAGAAGGATGCGGGAAGCTGCAAACGTAACTTTAATAACAAAATAAACATTAACAATAAAATTAAAGTAAGTGGCAGCCGCCTCACGCCAGACTCCAGTGCGTAGCCTATCTGTGTTTTATCAGTTTTTAATCCACTCACCACTCAAAACGCCGGACTTTTTGTTCAGTCCTGAGTTCTGCATACTATTTAATCCTCTCATTATAACAAAGCCTGTAGACGCACCTGTAGAATGCACGTTCAGTACTGCCGAGAGTTTCACGCAAACGCTAAAACGAAACCGAAAGCAAAACACGCACGTGCATTCAAAAGCAATTTTATTAGCCGTTTAAAGAGCGACTCCCCAGTGCATGAAAATTAGGCTATGTAACATATCTAGGCTTTATAACAGGTGTCTAGCTCTGTATCATTCTTAAAATATTTGGTCTCTATATGCACTTTGAATACTGAGAGATTATTATATAACTATATGGTGTAGTGGTGCCTGGATAAGTATACTCTTAATTTATTTAAGGTATTGTTTGCATTATAATGTACTGATTCAAATTAGTAACCAATAACTAATCATTATTTTACCACTGGGCGCATGAACAGGCGGCATTTCTGTCACTGTCTGTCGGCATCATCTCTGACTGGGGTGCAGGACGAAGCGGGTGCAGGCGCAGTCATATTTCAGCGGAAACCTCAATGTCTTTGCTGGGTGTTTTTAGGGAATATTTGCATTTATTCACATGCGATTGGATTATCTATTCATGTGGTGGACTGTCATGATTTTGGCTAATGCAAGACACTACTGAGTGATGTGCATACCCTGCTCTTCACCACTGACTACATCCCGTATAAATATTTTTAAACAGGAGATTTAAATAGCCTAATCAAATAATATATAGGATTATGTGTTATAAAATATGTTTGCAATAATAAGAATAAAGTTTACATAAGTATTTTTAATAAATTTTACACAATAACAATACATTTGTAAAAAAATTAATTTTAATTATTGCAGATAATCATGTGACTGGCCACGTGAGCAGCACATTCCCAGGTTCATAGGATCACAGAACTCGGATCTCTACTGTGAATAAATCGCCATCCGAATCCATGTGTTTTATCACTGAGGTGATATGTAAATTTATTTTTACAGATGTCCATATGAGAAACAATTACCGTCCAATAGGGCTTTTGAAGAAGTTGCATATGAAGTGGCATTTTAATGTATTTACACGTTAATGGCGCTCAGAGGGACATGGAATGGTTTAACCTGCAGTTACAAATGCACAAAAAATGTTTCAAGATTTTAAACATGAAATGTTGAATACTGATATTTGAAATAATTAAAAAAAAATGAAAAGATACTTTATATGTGAAATTAAAACCATGAGTCACTGTTAAGTCATTGCAATTTTTAGTCATTGCATTGCATGAGTCATTGTTTGAGTCATTGCAATTGAACCGGATCATTTAAACGGTTGATTCAGGAACTAAACAGTCATGTTGCTCAGAGAAGCAAAACAGTGCTCTGGCTGTTTGGAATGTTTTTTTGTTGGCGAAAACAGCTTATATGGTATCTAAAACACAAGTCTCTTGATATTAACTTTGTTTATTGAACTCTTGTATAAAATCAATATCACATTTGTAACCATGCTGATTTTTAAAAGAAAATACTGCACTCTTCATCTGATATTGATGTTGCAAAAAAACACTGATGTAGCAAGCTATCAGAACCCAACCGAACCGAAAATCATGGTTAAAAACTGAGGTACGCATTGAACCATGGACTAACTGTATTGTTGCATCCCTAACGCACACTAAGTTGGTCTTCATCACGTCGTGCATGTGTGTACTGTAGGTGTGTTTTGTTTGATTTTTGCAATATACTTATTAAAGTCTTGGGGCCCTATTCTAACGATCTAGAGCAGATCATCTACGGGACAAGCAGGAATCCACCAAAGCTTCCCGAGGAGTTCAACGAGTGATGTTTTGCTGAAATTACCTGTTAAGTGGCCAGACAATATTTGATTCGTCTGCGTTGGATGCAGGCTTTCAGATAGCTCTGTGCGAGGAGTCAGTTAATATACATGTTTGTGTGTATTGGCACGATTGTTCAATTAATTAGCCAATTTCATTCATCATTATAAGTACTAATAGGCTGAACTGCAAATAGGTAGCCTAATTCTACTACACGCAGTGGCTATCCATCATTACATTTTTATATTTATGTGGCCTACACAATAATATTGTTTTACACTGTAATCCTTTTGTTTTTAATATTTGGCATGTTTGTGTGATGCGCATCACTGTGTGTAATAAGCAAAGTGAACGCGCGTTGTGGACCTGCCCAGAGGCGCATTATCTACCAATGTGCTCTTTAAATAACAAAAACAAATATTGCGCCATTGACTTTAGACTTTAGACCAGGTTTGAGTTGGTCTATGGCGCAGTCTATTTTCAGTTCCTCAAAATAGCAACGCACCAACAATGCGCCCGAACACAACTCTTTTTTAGACCAGCACGCCCATGGGCGCACAAACGGGCGCAAAAGCATTTGCTAATTAAACGACGCGGCGATGGACGGGAAAATGCGAACTGCGTCAGACTTAAACTAGCAAACACACTTGCGCTGCGCCTTGCGCCACATTGCGCCGGGTGTATGATAGGGCCATAATAGAGCACCTATTATGTCCCCAATACGTAATATAAGTCTCAGGTGTCTCCAGAATGTGTCTGTGAAATTTCAGCTCAAAATACGCACAGATCATTATATCATTTCGAAAAATGCCTATTTTGAGTGGAAGCAGAAACACGCTGTATTAGTGCATATCTCTTTAAAGTCCCCCTGTAGTGAAAATCTATTTTTTTATGTTATTTATTTGTCTATGAGGTGTTTTTAACATGCTGTAAGACAAACCATGCGCCAGTCCATTAATCAACAGCATTGTTGAGTATTTTCTCCTTAAAACTGTAGTCTCCCAAAGGCTGTCCCAGAATTGCCTTTTGAAACAGCCCTTTTTTTTGCTACGTCACAAAATTCAACAACCAATCACGTCAAGGGATTCTATTATTTGCATATCATTAACTGTGCTCCAAGCAGGGGGTCTAGTGAGAAGGTAACCAGATTAATCCGGTATATTTTTCTGTAGATGTTTCGCTAACTGTTGATATTTATCGCTATTTTCATGCCGGCATGTGCTCTAACTGCTTATTTGTCGGTATTAAGAACCGCTAACTTTAATAACAACCCACGGCAACAATGTAAAAGTAGCCCAGAGTCAGACCCACCTATGCCGCATTGGCGTCCGCACTTCATAACGTTGTGCTTGCGGGCCCGATTTGGAATCGCAAACTAGGCTGCATTCAAGTGTTCAAGGCATTTTGAGGACACAACATTGTTAAGTAAGTAACTGTAACTGATGTTGCAGTATGCACTATAGTTGTCCACAAGTAAAAACTTAGATTTACTAGTCATTATCCGTGTATGAACCAGAGCAAACAGATGATATTACCTCACAAAGTTAGCCATCAGTTTCCTTGCTTTTGGTGAACAATAATATTGCAATAATTTTGACAACAATGTAAAACTTGAAAATATTGTGAACATCGAATATTTCAAATTCAAGCATACTTTGCCAAAAGAATATGCAGAATGTCTTATATTACATCGTTACGCATTACTGCGCAAGAGACATGGGTTCTACACGCCTCTACAATGCCAGCGTTCATGAGTGCGGTTGCCAGATATCAAGAGTTTAAATCCCTGAATCAGCTTGGCTCGGCTTACGTTTATGTAAGGATACATTTATTTAAGCAATCTGGCAACCATGCACAGAAGCTTGCTCTTCATTGCGGAAGTGCCGACGATGATCTGAAAACACAGACAATCAAAGCTGGAGTTTATCGATCAGAATGAAAGTGTCACTCAACCACTTTGTGTTCTGTCATGAGATCTCGACTGTATTGTTTGCGTCTGTGATCGCTGAATAAATAAACTTACTCAAGCGCTGTTGTTTGAATAGAGAAACATAGGCTATTGCAATTTGGAATTACTATTAGGAATTTTGCTTTTGTTATTATATATACAGCGGGGAAAATAAGTATTTGACACATCAGCATTTTTATCAGTAAGGGGATTTCTAAGTGGGCTATTGACACACAATTTCCACCAGATGTAGCCACCAAGCCAAATACTGAATTCATACAAAGAAATCAGAACATTTAAGTATACAAGTTGAGTCATAATAAATAAAGTGAAATGACACAGGGAATAAGTATTGAACACATGAAGATAATAAGGTGCAAAATGGCATAGAAAGCCAGGAGATCTCTCACCTGAAATCTGTCAGTATTGAGAGAGAAACCCTGCCCCCTATCAGTACTAATTGATATCAGCTGCTTTAGTCCTAACTGATGGCCTATAAAGGCTTCTCATTACCCAGGAAAGACTTCATGATGGGTAAAAGCAAAGAACTCTCTCAAGATCTTCGTAATCTTATCGTTGAAAAGCATTTTGATGGGAATGGTTATAGGCGCTTTTCCAGAATGCTGAATGTTCCTGTGAGCACTGTGGGGGCCATTATCCGGAAATGGAAAGAGCATCAGTTCACCATAAACCGGCCACGATCAGGTGCTCCACGTAAGATCCCTGTCCGAGGAGTCCAAAGAATAATCAGGAGTTCTCCAAGAGCCAAGAACCACTCGGGCAGAACTTCAGGAAGACCTTGCATCAGCAGGTACTGTTGTTTCAAAGTAAACTATAAGCAATGCACTGAACCGCCATGGCATCCATGCACGCTCACCATGCAAGACTCCGTTGCTGAACAAAAAGCATGATGAGGCTCGGTTAAAGTTTGCGAAGCAGCATTTGGAGAACTGTGGATTATTGGGAGACTATAGTATGGTCAGATGAAAACAAAACTGAACTTTTTGGCAGTCATTCTACACACCATATTTGGAGAAGAAATGGCACTGCCCACCACCCCAAGAACACCATACCAACAGTTAAGTTTGGGGGTGGAAGCATCATGGTTTGGGGCTGCTTTTCAGCAAGGGGTACTGGCAGACTTCATATTATTGAAGGCAGGATGAATGGAGAAATGTACCGGGACATTCTGGATAAAAATCTGCTGCCATCTACCAGAAAGCTGAAAATGAAAAGAGGGTGGACATTTCAGCAAGAAAATGATCCCAAACACAAGGCCAAGGAAACAATGAAGTGTTTTCAAAGAAAGAAAATCAAGTTGCTTGAATGGCCCAGTCAATCACCTGACCTAAATCCCATAGAAAATCTATGGAGAGAACTGAAGATCAAAGTTCAGGAAGGAACCTTCAAGATTTAAAGACTGTTTGTGTGGAAGAATGGGCCAGAATCACTCCTGAGCAATGTAGACGACTGGTCTCTCCATACAAGAGGTGTCTAGAAGCTGTAATCACCAACAAAGTTTTTTTTACAAAGTATTAAATAAAGTGTGTTCAATACTTATTCCCTGTGTCATTTCACTTTATTTATTATGACTCAACTTGTATACTTAAATGTTCTGATTTCTTTGTATGAATTAAATATTTGGCTTGATGGCTACATCTGGTGGAAATTGTGTGAATAGTGTCAATAGCCCACTTAGAAATCCCTTTACTGATAAAAATGCTGATGTGTCAAATACTTATTTTCCCTGCTGTATCTGTTACTTGGCAGGTCCTAAAATTTGGAAAGTAAAACCTCTGATGAACAACAATACATTACATATTGCACCATGTCATTATTTATTTAATAAAATAAAGCCAAAACAGACGAGCCATGTGTGACCAAGTTAGGACACCCTTACACTCCCAGGTGACCTAGTGGACCTCCCAAGAAGTTCACCCCAAGATCAGACCATGTAATACTCCAAGAATTGGCAGACAACTCAAAAACTTCACCACACACTCGACAGATGTCAAATGTGAGGCCATCCGTCCAACAGCTAAAGCTTGACCAAATTTGGGTCATGCAACAGGACAATGATCCCAAGCACACCAGAAAATCTACAACAGAACGGCTGAAAGGAAAATAAAGGTGTTGCAGTGGCCCAGTCAAATTCCAGAATTCATCCTGAATCAAAAACTGTGGTGAGAGCTCTCCGTAAACAAATGCCCAAGAACCTCAATAAACTACAGCAATGTTGTAAAGAAGAGTGGGCCAAAATCGCCCCCAGAATGATGTGAGAGACATACAGGTCATACAGGAAAGGCCAGGAAAGCATTACTTTAAGTTATTACTGCAAATAGTGGATTTACAAGCAATAGGATCATAGGGTGTCCTAACTTGCCACATGTCTTTTCCATCTTGGCTTTATTTTTGTTAAACAAATAATGGCACAGTGCACTTTGTCATGTAATGTTTATCTGAGGATTTATGTTTCCAAATGTTAAGACACGCCAAGGACCATATAATTTTTTATGTCGTCCTGATACCGAATACCATGGAATTCAATAGGGTGTCCTAACTTTTTCACATGACTGTATATATAGTGAGGCAAATAAGTATTTGATACACTGCCGGTTTTTCAAGTTTTCCCACTTACAAAGTATGGAAAGATCTGTAATTTTCATCGTAGGTACACCTCAACTGTGAGTGACAGAATCTAAAAAAAAAAATCCAGAAAATCACACCGTATGATTTTTAAATAATTAATTTTCATTTTATTGCATGAAATAAGTATTAAGTATAAGCAAGAATTCTGGCTCTCACAGACCTGTTAGTTTGTCACTAAGACTACGTTCACACTGCCAAAAAAATCTGATTTTTTCATTAAATGTGACCCATGTGTGTTTATTGCATGAACAACACAAACCACATGGAATCTGATATTTTACAATCAGATCTGAGCCACTTCAATATGTGGTTCTAAATCCGATACAGGTTGGATGTTTCACAATGCAACCTCAGTCTGAACAGTCAGATCGGAATTCATGCGACTTTCAACGCGTACGCAGCAGGGTTGCCAGGCTTTCACAACAAAACCCTCCCAATCACGTTTTGCGTTCCGTGGGTAAAATACAAGTTTTTTTTGGCAGGGTTCCCCAGGTAAAATTAGCATTACAGGAGATAAATATTACGTTATTGGGGTTGCTTCGACCCGCGTACATGAAAAACAACCCGCGGCAACACATGTAAAGTAGATCAATTCCGCGGGAAAACTACGGACTTGGCAACACTGGTACACACCAGTTTCCGTGGCCTTCACGTTTACTTTTTAAGACAGCGTGACACGTGTGACATCTTACGTCATTGTCGTTGTGCGTAGGGCTGTGCAGATAATCGGACGCGATATCATGCGCATCTCGTCAGTAATGCCGGTTCTGTGATTAGTCGTAAATCTCATTCACGTGTTCATTCATGCAACCGCGTTTACTACACAGAGCCGTAGTTCACTGATAAGCTACGCAGTTTCACGTGCATAATCAATATATATCGCCTGCGATAATGAAGGCGATATTTGCGTAGCTTGTCAGTGAACTACGGCTCTGTGTAGTAAACGCGGTTGCATTAATGAACACGTGAATGAGATTTACGACTAATCACAGAACCGGCATTACTGACGAGATACGCATGATAATTTGCGTTCAGATATCACACAGCCCTAGTTGTGCGCATGCGTTTCATTTCACGGGCTACATTTTTAAAAGCAATGTGAGCAGGCAAACAAAAAATCAGATCTGAGCAGAAAATCGGAATTGAGCATTAAGGCTCGCAGTCTGAACGTAATCTTAGAAGCCCTCCTATTCTCCACTCATTAACTGTATTAATTGCACCTGTTTGAAGTCATTACCTGTATAAAAGACACCTGTCCACACACTCAATCAATCAGACTCCAACCTCTCCACTATGGGCAAGAGCTGTCTAAGGACACTAGGGACAAAATTGTAGACCTGCACAAGGCTGGAATGGGCTACAGTACAATAGGCAAACAGCTTGGTGAGAAGGCAACAACTGTTGGCGTAATTATTAGAAAATGGAAAAAAAAATTCAAGATGACTATCAATCTCCTTTGGACTGGGGCTCCATGCAAAGTCTTGCCTAGTGGAGTATCAATGATCCTGAGAAAGGTGAGTCAGCCAAGAACTATTCGGAAGGACCTGGTCAATGACCTGAAGAGAGCTGGGACCACAGTCTCAATGGTTACCATTAGTAACACACTGCACCATCATGAATTAAAATCCTGCAGCGCGCAAGGTCCCCCTGCTCAAGCCAGCACATGTCCAGGCCCATCTGAAGTTTGCCAAAGACCATCTGGTTGATCCAGAGAATGCATGGGAGAAGGTCAAGGTCAAGGTCAGATGAGACCAAAATAGAACTTTTTGATAAACTTTCCTCACCGTGTTTGGAGGAAGAAGAAGGATGAGTACAATCCCAAGAACACCATCCCAACTGTGAAGCATGGAGGTGGAAACATCATGTTTGGGGGTGCTTTTCTGCAAAGGGGACAGGACGACTGCACCAGATTGAGGGGAAGATGGATGGGGCCATGTATCGTGAGATTTTGGGCAACAACCTCCCACAGTAAGAGCATTGAAGATGTGTCGTGGCTGGGTCTTCCAGCATGACAATGACCCCAAACACACAGCCAGGGCAACTAAGGAGTGGCTCCGTAAGAAGCATTTCAAGCTCCTGCAGTGGCTCCAGTCTCCAGACCTGAACACGATAGAAAATCTATGGAGGGAGCTGTATGGAGGAGTGGGCCAAAATCCCTGCTGCAGTGCGTGCAAACCTGGTTAAGAACTACAGGAAACGTCTTACCTGCAATTGTAAACAAAGGTTTCTATACCAAATATTAAGTCTTTTTTTTTTGTTGTATCAAATACTTATTTCATGCAATAAAATGGAAATGATTTAAAAATCATACAGTGTGATTTTCTGGATTTATTTCTCTCTCACAGTTGAGGTGTACCTTATATATTGCCCAGCCCTATCACACAGCATGTAAGTACTAAACTAAGTTCTCTGTTACACACAAGTTTATCTTACACAAATAAGTTACAAAAAACACAGTCTGTTATGTCTATGAAGTTTATATTAGATTGGTGTATTAATGGTGTAGCGGTGTAATATACAGTACCTGTAGTGCTGTTTGGTATGGTGACCGCGAGAGTACCTGTTCGGTTCACTTAATTTATTCATGGCCAGAAGATATTAATTAGTGGGAACATTATATTAACTTGTAGGAACCAAGGTAACTGAAACTAAGACGAAAACGATTGGTTAAAAAACATTTTTGTAAACTGAAATAAAAATAAAAAATCATAATAAATGAAAAACTAAAACTAAACGAAACTAGCAACAACTATCGAAAAACGAACTAAAATAAAATAATAATTGGCAAAAATAAATTATCGTTTTCGTAATTAATAAGCATTCATCCAACTGCGGAAACTTTGACATGTGGGTGTTTAATCGTGCATCACCTGTGACGAATAATGATGCAGCTGAGGCTGACAGCGCGAAACAAGCATCAGTTAAGTGATAAAGAAGACGGACATAAATGATGGCTGCCGGCAGGAAAGGACAGAGCCCTGTTTGGGACTATTTCGAATTTAATTCTGAAACTGGAAAAAGTGAATGTATTGTTATGCTCAATAACACACATTGTGATGTTGAAATGAAGGGGAAAACCCCACAAACCTTAAGGTACATCTCCAAACCAGCCATTGCGAATATATATACAGTTTGAAACATAAAAAATGAGGCTCAAAAATTAACAAAGGTGCGTGTTTGTTTTATTTCAGTCATTGAACAAGCAGCCTACAAAACACTAAAATAATGGTCAAAGAAATTATATAAGAAGGTAGCCAGAATAAGAATGGTAAATATTAAACAACTATTTGTGTCATAAATTCATGACAACTTCGCCCAGCCCTTGTTCGACGTCTCATCAAAATTACCAACCGAGTCCGACTGGAGTCCATGTCTTTTCTCTCTCTTCCTCATTACACTGTTGCATCCATTACAATTGCTCATTTTTGTTTTTAATATAACATGGTTATTTTTCGTTTTGGTTCTTCATAAAGTTAATTTAGAAATATGTTTGGAACATTTTTTGTTTGTTAAATTAAAGCTTTTGTTATTTAAAGTAACAACCAAGCGGCCAGCGGCAGTCAGTGAGTTGATTACAGCCTGTTTGATCAATTTTGCCTTGTCTAAAATAAAATTTTCAAGCATATCAAAATGTTATTTTAAATGTTAAATTTACATAAATGGCTGCTATTATGCGCATACAGTCGTTTGTTGGAGAGTGGAAGCTAAATGCGCTTTGCAGGACATGGAGGCGCCAGCGCGATCACTTGCAAACAAATTAAAATAGGCCTACGCTGTAATCTTTGCTCATAAAGTTAAGCATAGTACATCATCCGGAACTGTAAAGTGTCTGATTTTATTTACGTGCACTCAGGATTTCAAAAAAATTTAGTGCTTTTGTAAAAATAAAGAAAACAAACAAAATACCTTACAGTCAAGATAAATATAGCCTAAAAAAAACCTTGAAAATATTACTTTACCACTTTAAAACGGAAAAAAAAAAAAAAAACTAATCGAAAACAAAAAGTTTTGAGTTTATTGAGATTTTATAAAAGCCGTAGAAATACATTTCTCTCCAAAGGCGCGTCCAGTGAGCAGATGGCGAGTCAGGATCGTCAACTTCATCTTTGCCACACTGGCTCAGAAAACACAAGTTTATTAACAGTTGGTTTAAGTATCTCCTTATTTCCCTCCGACACATTCATAGTAATTACTTTTCCTGGAACTTTGCCAGCTTTAGTCTATTGCGTGTTTGAACACAGATCTCTTCCAGCAGCTGCTAAGGCACTTGTGCTCGCTGCTGCTGCTGCCGGCGGGGACACGAAACACCGCCATGGCAGAATGAATGTTGCAGAGTCACTGTATTTGCTTGTTAGAGTTTGTGTGACGTCACGTACATTACCGGCGGTGGCAACCAACTACCGCGGTGGCCATTGTGACCATCACAGCCCTATTGGTTATCTCAAACCCTTATGTTATTTTTGTTATTCGGAGTTAAGCACATAGATAAATGCCAACTGTGCAAACAATAAATGTTGCTGAAATATATTTTTTTGTGTGTGCTCTGGAAATGTTCTGTTAACTATGCTAAACTATAATTACTAAAACTGAAACTGAATATATAAAAACGAAATAGAAATGTTTTCACAAAATAAAAACTAAACTGAAACTAACAAAACCATTAATGAAACTAACTAAAACTAAACTAAAATTTATTGCAAATTTGAAAACGAAATTATAATAAAAACTAATTTAAAAATGCAAAAACTATAATAACCTTGGTAGGAACGTCATATTATGTCTTGGCCAAAATATAATTTTGTCGAGGTAACAACACATTATATTGCCAAAAGTATTGGGACACCCCATTCAAATGAACAGTTGTGTACAGGTGTGTAGGTACTTTAGTAATTTCCATGAGTGCTAATCTTAATGTTTAAGCATATAATGATGTTCTAGGGAATTGTGTCCTTCTAATTTCATAGCAAACCCTTTTCTAGACCCTTTTTATTCTAACATGATAATGCCTCTGTGTATAAGGCAAGGTTCATAGAGAAATGTTTGATTCAGTCAGTGTGGAACTACTTGAATGGTCTGCATAAGCCAAGTTCTAATCCCTTCTGAATACCTCTGGTGTGACTTTAAATGTAGACCGTAAACCAAACCTCAACACCAAACATCAATGACTTGTACATACACTGTATGGACAAGTCATTGGAGTTTGGTCTAAGGTGTTCAGCTGGGATTAAGACTTGGCTTTATGCAGACCAGTCAAGTTCTTTCACACTGACTGAATCAAACATCCTTCTTCCAAACATTCTCTATGAACCTTGCCTTAAATGATACATAAATGCTTGGTGTGCCAATAAAGCTTTGATTATGCTATATGACTGGGATTTTTACTGGAATGCAGTGTAAAGGTTGAATTTAACATATATTTTATTTTGTCTAATTAATAGACTAGACTATATAAATGTGGTGTTTTATTGACGAGTGAATCATTCATGTAGTTTCACTTGTAAATCACTTATAAAAATATATGGTAGGAAAATCTAGCATATATAAAATGTTAATTAGGTAAAACGATACACAATAAATATAAAAATATAGCCCTAAGTCACTTATAAATTATTATTATTATTAGTATTATTAGTATTATTAGTCTATTATTATTTTATTAACTGGTTAGGGCTATATTTTGTTAACGCCTGACAATTATTCCAATAATGTGTTGACATTATGATTGTACTTATGCCCTTGTAACGATAAATGAGCGTTTTAATTTACAAATGAAACTATGTGAATGATTCATTCCTCAGTGAAACACTACAATTTATATAGGCTAGTGTATTAATTAGACAAAATAAAATAAAATGTATAACCTTTAAACAGCATTCCAGTAAAAATCCCAGTCATATAGCATAGGCCTAGCTATAAAAATTTGCGTAGACAGCATCGCTATTGTTAATAATTTAATAATTTCTTAATTCAAAATAAAATAATTATAAATCTATCTTTGATAATCCTGGGTTACTATGGTCATGCAGGTTTATTTACGCATTAAACTCGTGGCCACAAGAAAAAATGTTGTTCCCTCAACATAGCATCTTGTGGCCACTACATAAGGATGTCATTACCTCGACAAAATGATGTTGTGGCCATGACATAATATGACATTCCCACAAGTTAACATGTCGTGGCCACAACAAAATTAAGTGAACCGAAGAGGTCAAGTCACCTTTATTTATATAGTGCTTTTTACAACAGATTGTGTCAAAGCAACTTTACAGTATCAAATAGGAAGGTAATGTGTCAATAATGCAAAAAGAAACTGTAAACAATTTTCAGTTAAAGGGAATTAATCATTGAATTTAGTGATGTTATCATCCAGTTCAATTAGTATACAATATCACTGGAAATTAAGTGTCCCCAACTGAACAAGCTGTAGGTGACAGCAGCAAGGAACCAAAACTCCATCAGTGACAGAAATGGAGAACGAAACCTTGGGAGAAACCAGGCTCAGTTCTCCTTTGACCAACAAACAAGCAATTTGTACATGGATCTGGATATGGACTGGATCAGTGGACTGCAGTGACCATCTGATCAGGATACAGACTGGATCTGAGTGGCAACTATGACCTCGGAATAAGCAAGAGACAGACTTATATAAGCGTAGATGCCATTCTTCTTATGATGCGACGAGTACATCAGGTGTTATGGGAAGGTCCCCTCGCAGTCACCGTATCATTGGGCTCTGAGACAGTGCTCATGATTTATGGAGATTAAAAAAAAAGGAGCGGGCAAATTTTTATCATTATAAACGTAAAAAAACGTAAAAAAAAAATCAACATATAAAATTCAGCATTAAAAAAAACATTTTGAGGTACAAGTGATTTTAATCACTTACACTAAATTACACAATGAAATTAATGTGGCTGGATGTAGACAGAACCATTAAAGAGAGAATTGCAACGCATCAGAGATTCCCCCTTTGGGGAATGATTGTTGTTGTTGTTGTTGAATGTTTTTTGTTAATTCAAATATTTACACGTTAAGAAATTTGCTAAAAGAAGTTGTAAATGAGAGGATGTTTCTTTAGTTAATAATCCTAGGCACATTTAAAGATTTAAAACTGACCATTGCCAAGAACATTCTGATATTTTGTGTGAAACATAAATTTATAAGTGGAAAAACATTTTAAATCTGCTATTTGGCATTTAGCTTGTTGTGTTTTGTTGACAGTATTGTTGGAAGCCTTGCTGAGGAATGGTACTTCGACAGGGAACAGCAGAAAGGCATCAAATGGAACAGACCCCAGATCCCAATCCCGACATGAGACACAGAAACAGGACTCAACACCTGCAGACTTAACAAAAGGATTTACCAAGGAGCAAGCTGAAGGGGTACAAAGGCAAGTGATCTTATGAAAATTGTTAGGGCCTAAGCACTGAAAGTGCGATGTTATCTAATATTTTCCCCAAAAATATTATTTATATATTTAAGGTTTTGGAGCATTAGGGACCATTAACATGCTTAACTCAATCCCTAAACTATGTTCATATTTATTACATGTACATTGGTCAAAGATGAGACATCCCGTTTTGGTCTCTGCGTAAAATTACATTTATGAAAGTGATTTCATATGCAAAAGTCTGCTTTAAAGTTTCAAATAACTTTTATGAAAATAAAATGTAAAAATATGGGTGAAATAATACTAATAATAATTCCTATTATCATTCAGTGTGACAAATATATTTATGTAAAACTTATATTCATTCTGACCAGTACATTTTAAAATATATAAAAGAAAAAGTGATAATACTAAATGTTTTTACATTTTAAATGATTAAAAACAACCTAGTGGTTTGAATAATAATTTTAAATCGTGTTTGGTCTCACACTAGATCACATACCTTGTCAGTGTTGTGCACTTGCTTGGCCCTTTTGGAGCCTTTTGTGATAAAGTGTGTTTGAGTGCTAGCAAAAAGATAAGTGTATTTATTTCTTGTCTCATTAGTGTTTAGCACAGTTGTCATTGTTTACTGTTTTGAAATGTGCTCAAAACGTGTTTGGTCTTGCACTAGATCGCATGCCTTGTCCGTGTCATGCACTTGCTTGGCCCTTTGTTGTGATAAACACTAAAGTGTGTCCAGCTGAATTAAATTCCAGTGTTTGTCAGACGGGTATAAAAAAAGATTAGTATACCGCGGCAGGCCTCGCGTGAAGCCCTGCGTCGGACCTCAGTCGAACAAGACAAGGGAACCGCAGAAATCACAACATTATAGTTGAATCTAAAGAGTCATAAAAAAAAAAAATTGGTAACACCGATTCCTGGCTCCGCGCAGTCTGGAATCTCCCATCGCAGTCCTGCAAAGGGGGTGAACCAGCGATAAGATAATCCAATCAAAGAACAGAGAACACTTGTTCTCCGCAGGAACCACTCACGCCAAATGATAAGTCGTCACTTCTTGACCAGCATTTTGCCCAGAACAGGATGAGGGGCCAATTAACAGCTACCTCTCCCTTCAGCTAAGGAACAGATGGCCTGTGTCACTTTTGAACTTCCAACGTAAATTGGTAATCGAGTAAACAAAGGAAAAACGGGCACGCAATTCAAACCCCAGAGCCGAGAGGGCTTGGATAGCTCACAGGATCTCCACTCGTGACACTTGTCTGAGCTCAGGACATTCCTCTCCCCTCCCCTCTCTTACGTGTTGGCGCACTAATACAGACTCACCTGAAACTAGAAAAAATTATCTCTAAGAACAGTTATTCCTATTTCCTACTAGAGCAAATATTGATAGTGTGTTTCACCTCTTTGCGATTATTCTAGATGTGTTTCATGTAATCAAGATTACTTGTGCCTCATATTACCTTTTTCTAAATGAAAGTGACTAAATGTATCAATGTGTATGTAAAGTACCAGCACTGTTTTATATCAATTTAATCAGAATGACGCGTGCTGAATGAATGAATGAATGGAATGAATGAATGAATGAATGAAACGTATGTCTTGTGTACAGTATTGATGTTGCAACAGTTTTTTGAAATTAGTAAGGCAACTTGCAGAAACATCCTTCCCCCTGATGGAATGTGCATAAATTAATGTATGCACAAGGAGGAACAAACCGGAGGTGGCCCCGCCCCACGGTAATCCCATTGGACCATAGCCTCATGGGTACAGACAAAATGGCTTGTTTAAAACCCAGTGTTTCTAACAATTCTTCGGCTTTCGCATCGCCTTTCCACCGCGCTGACCATCATGCGATCATGCCATCCAGAACTCTACAAGAAACAGACCCAGCTTCGCTCATCTGCTAAATTATTCAAAAGACTTTGCGTCTCGCAAAGAAAATTTCCAGTGCATCACATTGCGCAACCCGGCAA
Source organism: Cirrhinus molitorella (assembly GCA_033026305.1). Classification (NCBI taxonomy): domain Eukaryota; kingdom Metazoa; phylum Chordata; class Actinopteri; order Cypriniformes; family Cyprinidae; genus Cirrhinus; species Cirrhinus molitorella. The sequence continues at coordinate 20,442,215 of CM065120.1, read as the reverse complement.
CCAACCAAAGCCACCCGGCAAAGCAGTCCATTCATCGTGAACACGTTTCCCAGAAGACGTCATCCAAGAAGCCAATCAACAAAGCCGTGATTCCCTCCGAGAGGAAAGGTCACAGGAAAAGAACCAGCTGCAGTATCGCAAGTAAACAAGGTCTTCCTTTCATTAGCTGAATTGGAGCATAAAATCCTTGTTAGCAGCAATACTAAATCTCTGCCCTTTTATGGTTCTACCAGGTCGCAATTTAAGAACTAGTGGCAAATGCTAGCAACGTTGTTTTGGGATTCCGTTCAAACTCCGTAAACCTCAAAACTCTCTCTAGAATTGTATGAATGTGTGTGCGTGTGTGTGTTTAGTAGTTTAGTCTTGTGTGTCTTAGAGTAATTCAAATAAATTCTTGTTTCATTTATAAAGAAGCATTGTCTTGTGTTGTGTATTTTAAAGTTAAACTTATGCCCAGATCTTGTTACCTTGCTCTAAGTTAACAAAATAACATTTTGTATTATTATCGTGGCCACGAAAGTAATACAAACCTCAGAATTGGTAAGATACACTGATTTAATCTGTTCGCTGGACGAATGGTTAATGAGAGTAAACTATTAATTCTGAATCAATTTAATCTAATCAAGCCGAATCAAATCTTTAGATCCGATTCCCATTTGATCCCCTAATAATTTGAACTAATATCTTACACCTTCTTGTGTAAAGACCATCGACTCTACTGTGTGACTCCACCGGACAGGGACACTGGCAAGGCACATTAGTATCACTTTTGATTCGTCCTCTTTCCTACACCTTGTTTAATTTCTCTTTCAGTTTGTACGACCAACTCTTGCTATGTGCCTTCATATTCCTTCTATTACTACCACTCGTAAACCACACATCACACACTGTAGCCACCGCAATCCTAACAACCTATGTACTTTGCCTATATCTGTTAACATGCTACTTTCTTTTTCTGTTGGTCTCTGAAATTGTCAGTGTGCAGTAAACAAAGCAGATTTCATTACATCTATTACTAGTCATTTAAAGCTAAACCTTATGGCCCTGACAGAGACCTGGATAAAACCAGAGGACAATGCTACTCCTGCAGCACTTTCCAATAATTTCTAATTTTCCCACACTCCTCGTCTGACGGGAAGAGGTGGAGGTACTGGTATACTTATCCCCAAAGATTGAAAATTTATTCCTTAACCTTCTATTGGGTATTGCCAGCTCTTTTAAAATCCATCTTGTAGTTGCTTATCAACCCCCAGAGCCACAAGGTAATTTCTTGGATGAATTAGATGTCCTGCTCTCAAACTTTCCTGAGGATGGCACTCCCCTAGTTATGCTTGGAGACTTCAACTAGATAAACCTCAAGCTGCACTAAAGACTTCTACACTCTGCTTGCCTCTTTTGATCTTAAGAGTGTTAACTATGGCTACTCATAATTTAGGCAACCAACTGGACCTTATTTATACACAACATTGCACTGCTGATCATGTGCTAGTCACTCCACTGAACACCTCGGATCACTTTCTCCTCACTCTTAACCTCAACATTGTTCTTGACACTATACGTTCTCCTCTACATGTCATCTTTCGATGTAACCTGCACTCACTATCACCCTCACTTTCTCCTCACTCTTAACCTCAACATTGTTCTTGACACTATACGTTCTCCTCCACATATCATCTTTCGATGTAACCTGCACTCACTATCACCCTCCCGGCTGTCTGCTATGGTTTCATCTTCACTTCCTTCTAAACAGTTTTCATCTCTTGATGCTAACAGTGCTACTGATACTTACGTCTTGTTTAGACACTGTCTGCCCCTTGTCTTCCAGGCCTGCCTGTACCACCCCTTCTGCCCCATGTCTGTCTGATGTTCTCCATGAACATTACTCTAAACTCAGGGCTGCTGAAAGGGTCTGGCGCAAATCAAAAAATCCTACTGAACTGAATGTGTATCAGTCACTCCTGTCTTCCTTCTCTGCTGATGTCTCCACTGCTAAAAGGACATACTATCACAACAAACTGATCAATTTGTCTCACTCTTGCATGTTCTTTAAAACATTTTCCTCTCTCCTTTGTCCACCATCTCCCCCTCCTTCATCAACTCTGACAGCTGACAACTTAGCCACGTTTTTCATTAATAAAATGAAAACCATCAGTGCACAATTTTCCACTCCACATTCAATCAAGCACGTTACCAAACATTCACTCGTTTAACAACTCCCTGTGTTTTTCCATCAGCATTTAGACAGGCTTGTATAACCCTGAACCCATCTCTTTTAGAGAACTACAGATCAGTTTCCCTTCTTCCTTTCATTGCAAAAACACTTGAACGAGATAGGTCCTTTTAAGGTATCTTGGAGAGGTGAGTTTTCGCTGTGTTTTCAGCTTCTGCCATCTCTCTATACAATGATATGAACACAAGATCATCTCCAGCTGAGAGTCATCTTGTTAGCATTTCACCGTTTCATTTGAGAAATCTACTGTCATATTACATAGGCCTACACAACAGCTGCAAGTTCTTCACAGCAACTCATCAAAATAAAAGTTTAACATTAAAAAAAAAACTGTCAGAAATATACTATTTAGCAGTCTTAAGACTTAATGTAACAACGATGCCACTACTACTACTACTACTGCTGAATATTAATACATCTTTATTTTTAAATGAGTAATCACATTTGTTTTCTTTTTAATTTTTACAGCAAACCTTGTTGTGCAGCACTTTGTTTGACCAAAAATAAAAAGGTTTTCATTTGATCAGGATAAATTAAATTAATGTTCATCTGATTACCAGAAAAAATAAGATGTACATTTTCTAGGGCCCTATTATTGTTAAAAAAAAAAAAAAAAGGTTTAAAATACAGGCCTGTGGCTCTTAATTTCTTTTTAATCAACATTTGTAAACTGATGTTAATTGTTAATTTAAAAAAAAAAATATCAAGAGCATTTGTATTAAAACTATATTCACTGAAAAAAAAACAAAACAAGAATTTAATCAAATCGAGAGCTTGAGAATCGGAATGGAATCGAATCGAGACATGAGTTCACAGTTCAAATATAATTATATGCAGGAAAAATAATGTGGAATAAAATGTAATCCTCTAGTTTAGTGTAATAATATGGTTTTCAACACAACATCAACATAAACATGTAGTGTACACTTTAAAATACCTGATGCATGCTTTTAAAACAAGTTTTTAAAAGATTTTTGAATTTTTCATCTTGCCAACCCCTTTTTGTCACTGACTGAATTTCAAATAATTGAACATTATCTTCTCCATTTTTAAGTTGACTATCGTCTTCATCCATGACTAAATCCTGCCTATCAACATTTGCAAAATTAGATGCAAGATCTTTTACTGATTGAATAAAAAAGTAATTAAATGTGTTTGCAATTCTTTTTAAGTCATAAACAATTTCATCTCCAACTTTAAGAATACGTTTATCCTGAGCTTTACTTTTTGATTTTATTCAACTATTAATTTGTTTCCATATTATATTACCATTTCCTTTAGCTTCAGATAATATGCGAATGTAATAATTTGATTTTGAAATACACAATTCCTTAGTTACTCGATTTCTCAATCCTTTAAATACCTGAAAATCTATTTCATGTCTCATTTTAAGAAAAATCTTTAAGGCATGATCTCTTTGTTTCATTAATTGACGTATTTTATAATTTGACGTAATTGATCATAAGTTCATCACAGCATTTATTTACTTGATTATATTGTAGTATCTCATTCCAACTTATTGCCACAAATTTAACCTGATCTTTACGAGGAAACTCCAATTGAACTAAACCATCGTTATTATTTTGATACCTTAATCTTTTTTTTTTTTTTTTTTTGGATACCTTAATTGTTTTCTAGCGATTTAATACCATATTATAGTCAGACAAACCACAAATTTAATTATACGTTCAGGTCTATTAGTGTTTGAGTTTTCCAACTAATACAAGTGAGTCCACTAATAATCTGTTCATAATTGTATTTTGAAGTCAGATCCTTAAGCTTTTTTCTACGTTACCGCACATCCTGAAGGAGGGTTATACAATACTATAATATTAAATTCCATACTTCTGATGAGGCAGAGTGGAGTTAGAATCCACATGCAGTTGTTTATTAAAATCCACAGCAAACAAGTCCAAATCGGCAGGCAGATGGCGTAAACATGAGGCAGGCAAAGATTGTACGCAGGAAGGCAGTCCAATCCAAATAACTAAGCAAGGGATAATCCAATAAATGTAAGCCGAACAAAGCAGGCAATGGTCATACACAAGGTAGTCAAGATGATAATGATGATAGAATGCTCAGTGTAGTGCATTTATTAGCTCAAGGGGGAATAATAATAATTAATCATAACTCATTATAATTAATTATAATATTTGGATAATTCAATAGAATTAGCTTGATAAAGCTGAATTTACATTACAATGAATTGACCCGTTTGTCCAGCGAACATTCAGGGTAATTTCACATGTATTCAAAGAAAGGATATTTTCTTGGCCACAGAAAATAACTTTCTTATGTACTAATGCATAGAGCATGTAGCTCAAATCGGAAACCGTAAAGTGACATTAATATTTTGCAAGGCAGAATCAGAAAATCATGTCATTTGTGCACAAGAATTTTATTAACTAAGGACTAAACACATAACTAATCTAAACAAACAAACATACAGTCATTCACACAGGGTAAAGGGGGCAAGTGAGAAGCCATTAGAGAAACAAGGAGGATGAAAACTATGAAAGGAGTCAGTTAACCTTTAGCGAAACCATCAGTGCCATTTTTCATTGGGTCTTTAGCTTATACTAAACCTCTGGTTGTTTAGTTAAGTGTACTATACTTGCGTTGCCTTGGTTGTGTCCGGATACAGTCTCGTATGAAAGTCTTAATGGTTTCAAGGTTTTGGATTTGCGATCACGTTCTTCCGAGTGTGAAAAGTGATGTTCTCCAAAGGTGTCCTGACTCTGTGGTGGTTGGGAGTTCCTTCCCAGTGAAGCAAAGAAAGCAAATGGGAAGATCCAGCCGAAATCTGATGATCCTTGGGGAATGGAAAGACAAGGCAGCATGGCCTGGCACAAGCTTAAAAGGTCCAGAAGAGTCCTTAGCTCATTATTTTCTTAGCTTCTGAAAAGAATCTCAGACGGATCATGCTCAAGTCCTGCCGGGCGCTGGTGCACCGGCTCCGGGACTTGGCAACCAGAAGATGAGACACGTGTGAAGAGGGTGAAAGCACCAAAAGCACTGAGATGAACTGAAGAGACTGAAGACTGAAGAGTGAAGAGAATGTGGTGGGTGTGAATCCTTCATCTTCTAGAGTGGTCACATCTCTAAAAGTTCAGAGAGCCAATGGTGTCTTGTATCTTTGGAGGGAAAGTTAATGGTCTTTGTCCAGATCCATAGTATTTTGCATATGTAATTCAATTGGGTGTTGATGCAAATACTACTAAGGATTCTTAGAACACTAATATGTTGCACAGGTATCAACAAATAATATCCACCATCTTTTAGATAAGCAAATTACGAGTTGGAAGATACCAAACACGGCATGTATGTGGTTATACTAGACTAGTGACCTGTCATAGCACATGTATAAAACTGTTATACAATAATAATAATAATAAGTTTTATTTATAAAGCGCCTTTCCCAAGCTCAAGGTCGCTGTACAAGAAGAACATTGTGCAAAGTACAAAGTTACTTTGAACAAAACATTGAATGTGACAAAATACAGTAGAGCACAAAACATGTACATAACATATATATAAACATACAAACATAAGAGAAGAGGGGAAAAAAAAAAAAGACAAAGAAGTCAGAAATGGGATTGAAATACTATGCAAAGAGATTTTTTTTAGTTGTGATTTGAATAACGATATAGTGGTGTTTGCATGGAGAGTAAGCGGAAGGGAGTTCCAGAGTTTAGGAGCCACAGCACTGAACGATCTGCCACCCATAGATTTGAAGCGAAAACGGGGTATAGTAAGCAGATTTGAGTCAGATGACCGAAGAGAGTGAGAAGGTGAGTAACAGCGAAGCAGTTCAGATAAGTAATGGGGGGCAATTCCTTGAAGGCATTTAAATGTTAATAAAATAATTTTAAACTGAATGCGTAATGAAACAGGCAGCCAATGTAGGTGATGGAGTAAAGGGGTAATATGATCAGACTTTTTGGCCCGGTGGATGACTCTGGCAGCAGCATTTTGAACATACTGTAACCTAGAAATTGTTTTTGCAGGTATTGCAAGTGAGTTGCAATAATCAAGACGTGAGGTTATTAGTGCGTGGATAAGGGTTTTCGATATTGCGAAGCTGGTAGAAAACAGTCTTGGTAATAGTTTATATGGCATTGAAATGAAAGTGATGAATCAAAGATAACACCCAGATTCCTAACGATATCAGATGGTATTAGTAACGCTCCGTCAATAGATATATTCAGTTCAGACTTTTTTAAGAGAGATGGTGGACCAAATACAATAAGTTCAGTTTTGTCATTGTTTAATTTTAGGAAGTTGTTATGTAGCCATATTTTAATGTCAGCTATACAGGCATTTAATGAACTGATAGGCAGAGTAGCAGTGGAATGACCAGATATATAGATTTGCAGATCATCAGCATAACAGTGATAGTTGAGACCATGACTACGATTAATTTGACCGAGTAGGAGATAAATATTGAACAAGAGTGGTCCAAGGACAGATCCTTGAGGAACACCCTGAGAGAGAGAACTAGACGATGATTTGGAATTATGGATACTGATGAAAAACTGTCTATCAGTGAGGTATATAAACCAAGACATAGCATTACCAGTGATGCCAATAGCTGAGAGACGAGATGCAAGTATATGATGAGATACAGTGTCAAAAGCTGCTGATAAGTCGAGCATTATAAGAACAGTGAGACAACCAGAGTCAGTAAGAAGTCATTGGTAATTTTTAACAGTGCCGTTCAGTGCTGTGTCCTGAACGAAAACCAGACTGATAAGGATCAAGAAGATTATTGACAGAAAGATGTGCTTGAAGCTGAGAAGCATTTACCTTTTCAAGCAGCTTAGATATGAAATGAAGATTTGATATGGGTCGGAAGTTATTCAAAACAGATGGGTCTAAACCAGGTTTCTTTAGAATAGGAGTTACTGCAGCAGTGTTTAAAGACAGCGGCACAGACCCGGAAGAGATAGAGCAGTTAATCAGGTGAGCAATAGGAGACGCTATAGCAGACAGGCAGTTTTTGAGAAGTGAGGTGGGAGCAGGGTCTAATTGACAAGTAGATGTGTTTGCTTGAGCAATAATATCACTAACCAAGGAAGGGCTTGTGAGAGTGAAATTGGAGAGAGTGTATTTTATGGGATGAGGTGGAAACCAATTAGAAAAGGTGTCGGACTGTCACGTCTCAACCCAATCCTGCACTTTCACCCCGGTCCCTGAGCACCAGCACCCGTGAACCATCCCCCGAATACTAACCCGGAACACCTGTGCAACCCTGATTACCTGTGTATATAAACTCACCTTCTCTCATACTCACCACTCGGGATCGAAGTGACATGCTTGGTTGTTGCTCTTCTCATTTGGGATTACTCTTTCTTCGGATTTCCTTGGACTCGTGAATTGTGGACTTCTCTTCTGTGGATGGAAACAAGGGGATTTGAGGGAAGTGACTTTGTGAACCGTAATTCTATGTTTATGGATGGACTTACACTCTGATGCCATTCTCACAGTTTGGAACTTCATCTGTTCGTTTGGAAATGAATTACGTTGTTTATGTTTCTTGGAAGCACTGTAAATAAAAATTCACAAACTTACCTTCTGCCTTTTCGTCCCTTCTCTGACCAAGCATTACAGGATCCCGAGTCGTTTAAACAATAACAAACATGGAGACGCCGCCAGCAACAGAAACCGCGGCAGTGGATCCATTCGCTGAGCTTGTGCACGCCTTACGACAGTCTTTGTCACCTCAACCCGCTCCTTCTGTGATCGCTCGATCCCCGCTAGCTCGTCCTGCCACATACTCCGGCGAACCGGAGGGCTGCAATGGATTTGTTCTCCAGTGTTCGCTGTATATCGAAGCCAACAGTGTGAGTTTTACCAACGAAATCTCTAAAATCTCTTTTGTGATTTCTCTGCTAACAGGACGAGCTCTACAATGGGCAGACGGGTTATGGACTTCAAAGAGCCCTGCACTAGCTACCATTACTTCCTTCTTCACCCATTTCAAGCAGGTATTCGGTACTGCACTCACCAATCTCTCTGTTCATGACGAACTCATTCATCTACGACAAGGCAAACTCTCCATTCACGACTATACACTGCGATTCCGCTCTTTGGCGGCCACGAGTGGTTGGAACGAGATAGCGTTACTAGCAGCTTATCGTCAAGGATTGCATCCTGAGATACGGAAACAAATGGTGATCTACGATGACAACTCTAACATAGAGACTTTCATTCGAAAGGCCATACATGTTTCCCAACATCTATCAGCCTGTTCTGTTACTACTAACCAGTTTCCAGTCCGTACAGAGAGCACAGTGTGTCAGAACGCCTTGGATGAGCCTATGATCACCGATCATTACCATCTACATCCTTCTGAACGACAACGGAGATTCCAGAAAGGCTTATGTCTGTATTGTGGAGGAGCTGATCACATAATCACCGCCTGTCCTGTTCGACCTCCGAAAACTATGGTGAGTGCAGTCCGACTTACACCCAATACCTCACTTATACCCCATTTCATCGCACAGCTCAATATTAATCGTCACTCTTTTCCCGTCTCTGTGTTGGTGGATTCCGGAGCTGCTGGGAATTTTGTCTCCTCCCACTTCGTGGACCGCCATAATCTGAAAACCGTACCCAGTGAAACCGTTTATTGAATAACCACCATCCAGGGCTCTCCGCTGGGAAATGGTAAAATCACACGGAGAACTCCTACCTGGGAATTAACTATTCACCACCAACACAAAGAGAGACTGACGTTTTTAATCCTCCCTAACTCTATTGTTGACGTCATCCTTGGACGACCTTGGCTTTCACATCACCAACCATACATGGACTGGAAGACGGGCAAGGTTCTGGAATGGAATGAATCATGTCACCATCACTGCCTCCAGAAGGAAGGAGAACACCTCCCTCTCCAGTCCACTACCATCGAAAGCCCCAACACAACGGTCACTGTCACTATCCCTCCAGCGTATCATACCTACCTCGACGTCTTCAGTAAGGAGAAAGCCACCAATCTTCCCCCTCACAGGCCCTGGGATTGTAGCATCGACCTGCTGCCAGGTACTAAACTCCCTCATGGACGTATCTACCCATTATCCAAACCCGAACAGGAAGCGATGAAGCAATACATCGATGAGGCGTTACATCAGGGGTTTATCAGACCATCCACCTCACCAGCAGCTTCTAGCTTCTTCTTTGTGGGAAAGAAGGATGGAGGGCTCCGACCCTGCATCGACTACCGGGTGCTAAATGAGGCCACTGTGAAGTTTGCATATCCCCTTCCACTAGTTCCAGCTGCCCTGGAAGAACTCCGTGAAGCCTGCATCTTCTCGAAACTGGACCTCCGCAGCGCATATAACCTGATCCGTATCCGAGAGGGAGACGAATGGAAGACTGCCTTCGTCACGCCCACTGGGCACTACGAATATCGGGTAATGCCCTATGGACTTGCCAATAGTCCGTCTGTGTTTCAGAATTTCATGAATGAAATCTTCAGAGATTATCTTCATCAGTTTGTCATCATCTATATTGACGATATCCTTATCTACTCACGTAATGTGGAGGAACACCAGAGTCATGTCTGCAAGGTTCTCACCCGTCTCAGACAACATCAATTGTACCTGAAGGCAGAAAAATGTGAGTTCCATGTGTCAACCGTCTCCTTTCTCGGGTACGTGATCTCTGCGGAGGGAGTGAAGATGGAGCCAGGGAAGGTCGATGCGGTTAAGAAGTGGCCAACTCCTTCAACTATCAAAGAACTGCAACGTTTCCTGGGCTTCGCAAACTTCTACCGTAGGTTCATTAAAAACTACAGTCTGTGTGCATCCCCTTTGACCTCCTTGCTGAAGGGTGGTAAGAAGAAACTCGAGTGGAATCAAACAGCCCAGGAAGCGTTTGATCAGCTGAAGGAGAAGTTTACCACCGCTCCAATCCTGTCACACCCAAATCCAGAACTCCCCTTCACAGTGGAGGTGGATGCTGCAGACCAAGGGGTCGGAGCCGTTCTTTCCCAATGGTCTGGTGAGCCCCGAACCCTCCATCCATGTGCGTACTTTTCCAGGAAACTTTCTCCTGCGGAACAGAACTACGGCATTGGAGATCGGGAGTTGCTGGCTATTAAGTTAGCCCTCGAGGAATGGCGTCACTGGCTTGAGGGAGCTCGTCACCCCTTTACTGTCATCACAGACCACAAGAACCTTCAATATCTTTGTGACGCAAAACGTCTCAACGCTCGTCAAGCCCGCTGGTCCCTATTCTTTGCCCGGTTCCGATTCTCAATCACTTATCAACCAGGACCCAAAAACGTCAAAGCTGATGCTCTATCACGAATGTTCTCTCCAGACTCTGAAGTTATTCCTCCTGACCCAATTCTTCCACCATCTGTTACCGTTGCACCCATCCTTTGGCGATTTGAGGAAGAACTACGTGACGCCATCCTCGAGGAGCCAGCGCCCCCTGGAGTGCCCGAAGGTTTAGGGTACGTACCCACTAGGCTACGACTTCAGCTCCTGGAAAGTACGCACACCTCACCTGGATCCGGACACCCTGGCAGCAGGCGCACCCTCTCGCTCCTTCGCCAACGGTTTTGGTGGCCAAGGATGGACCGGGATGTCCACCGTTACATCAAGGGATGTTCGGTCTGTGCCGTCACCACCACTCCTCGTCGTCTACCGGAAGGGAAGCTTCAACCTTTACCCATTCCTCGCCGACCCTGGACCCACTTAGGGGTCGACTTTGCCACGGATTTACCCCCTTCCAATGGATTCACCACTATCCTGGTGGTAGTGGATCGGTTCTCGAAGGCCTGCAAGTTCATCCCACTGAAGGGTCTACCTACAGCTATGGAGACTGCTGAATCTCTATTCCAAAATGTCTTCCGTAACTTCGGATTGCCCGAAGACATCGTGTCTGACAGGGGTCCCCAGTTCATCTCCAGGGTTTGGCGAGGATTCTTTTCCCTCCTGGGTACTGCCATCAGTCTCTCCTCCGGTTATCACCCACAAACCAACGGCCAGACCGAACGAAAGATCCAAGAGCTATCCCGGTACCTCCGAACATACTGTGCCCAACATCAAGAAACCTGGAGCCAGTATCTACCGTGGGCCGAATACGCCCAAAATTCTCTCCGTCAGTCTACCACTGGTTTAACTCCTTTTCAATGTGTTTTAGGATATCAACCAGCCTTGTTCCCCTGGAACGGAGAGTCTTCTGAAGTCCCTGCGGTAGATCACTGGTTCCGGGAGAGCGAGAGGGTCTGGGACTCAGCTCACGTCCATCTCCAGCAGGCAGTCCGGAGACATACGGAGGCTGCAAATCGTCGCCGACTTCCTGCTCCGACTTACCATCCTGGAGATCGTGTCTGGCTATCCACCCGCGACATCCGTCTCCGGCTGCCTAGCAGGAAGCTGAGTCCCCGCTACATTGGGCCTTTCACCATACACTCCCAAATAAATCCTGTCACTTACCGTCTCAACCTACCAGCCCATTATAGAATTGCACCTACCTTCCACGTATCCTTGCTAAAACCATACTTACCCTCAGTTGCCCCTTCCTCCACAGACCCGGAACCCGATCCTCCGCCAGAACAACCAGAAATCCAGGGAGACCATATCTTCCAGGTTCGGACCATCCTCGACTCACGGCGGCGCGCCAGCCGGCTCCAGTACCTAGTCGACTGGGAGGGGTTCGGACCCGAGGAGAGATCGTGGATACCACACGCCGACATCTTGGACCCATCTCTCCTCGAAGACTTCCATCGTCAGAATCCAGATCGTCCGGGCCCCCGAGGTCGCGGTCGGCCGCGTCGCCGGACAAGGGTGTCAGGAGCCACCCGTGGAGGGGGGGGTACTGTCACGTCTCAACCCAATCCTGCACTTTCACCCCGGTCCCTGAGCACCAGCACCCGTGAACCATCCCCCGAATACTAACCCGGAACACCTGTGCAACCCTGATTACCTGTGTATATAAACTCACCTTCTCTCATACTCACCACTCGGGATCGAAGTGACATGCTTGGTTGTTGCTCTTCTCATTTGGGATTACTCTTTTTTCGGATTTCCTTGGACTCGTGAATTGTGGACTTCTCTTCTGTGGATGGAAACAAGGGGATTTGAGGGAAGTGACTTTGTGAACCGTAATTCTATGTTTATGGATGGACTTACACTCTGATGCCATTCTCACAGTTTGGAACTTCATCTGTTCGTTTGGAAATGAAATACGTTGTTTATGTTTCTTGGAAGCACTGTAAATAAACATTCACAAACTTACCTTCTGCCTTTTCGTCCCTTCTCTGACCAAGCATTACACGGATAAAGTTAATGAAAAAGTTTCATAAATGGATTTTATTTTATTCTCAAATTGCAGAGGTTGACTGAGCCAGTCATATGATGTATTGGGGAATTGATGAGTTTATTAAGAGTTGAAAACAATGTCTTTGGTTTATTTTTTGCTGTGTTAATCATAGAAGAGTAATATGCTGTTCATTTGGCATTAAGGGTAGCCTTGTATATTAACTGGTGGGCACAAAAATCTTGATAGTGCACCTCCAGGCCACTTTTCCTAAATCTACGCTTGAGACGTCTGCCAGTTTGTTTAAGCGCTCTGAGCTCAGAAGTATACCAAGGGGAAGTATGTGAGGAGGGTACCACCTTAGTTTTCAAAGGAGCATGATTGTCTAAGGCTTCAGAGATGGCAGAGTTGTAGATAGAGAGAACAGTGGATGGACAGGAAAAATGAGAGTATGAAGACATAGCAGATTCATTAATGGAATCAGAGAAAAAGAAAATATCCACTGATTTAACATTACGATACTTAATAATAGCTTTATGCGGAGATTCCGGCCGAGGAAAATCAAATCTAACTGTTATTAGTTTATGATCAGATATACCAGTTTGTGAGCCAAAAACAGAAACATTGGTGATTCCTGATGTACAAACAAGATCAAGTGTGTGACCACGACTATGAGTAGGGAAACTGACATGTTGAATTAGACTAAAATTATCCAGAGTTATTGTAAGGTCATTGGCATTAGAGCAAGGAGAGTCCATATGTATGCTGAAATCACCGAGCAGGATAACATGAGAGGATACAGCATAAGCCAGAGTGAGAAGTTCATTGAGATCAGAAAAGAAGGCTGTCAGAGGCTTAGGAGGACGGTATATTAATATAATCAAAAGAGAAGTACGAGAACACACTTTGACGGCCAAGTATTCAAAAGATGCCACATCATGAAATTCTGTGATAACAATTTTCATAACATCACGATATACAACTGCAAGGCCACCACCTCTACCAGAGGGACGTGGCTTAGACAGATATTTATATCCAGTGGGAGTAAGGAGGTTTAAGTGAAAATAGTCATTTGGTAGCTGCCAGGTCTCTGTAAGCAGCAGCATATCAAGAGGAGTATGAGTAATTAAGTCATGGAGGAAGGATGCTTTTTCTGGCAGTTTAGAAGCGCAAGTTTTTGTGACGCACTAGATACTGCTTTCATTCCATTACAGCGCAAATCCTCCCTGGCCAGGGGCCTTAACGACACAATGTTTCTCAAACAGTCCGAAGATGTAGACCTATGGACGACGGGTCTACTAGTCCAGATTGATGGTATACTGTGTAGAGATGTGCAATGTTCAACGTGCACATGCCTAGTGGAACGATGAACATAATGCGGTCGGCGCAGGATCCCGAGCGTGCGACAGTACTCATAAATCTCAGAATCGAGACGCGGATGAAAGTTTAGTGTCCTTAATCCAATTGGAGTGTAAATAAGCGACATGGTGTAGATGCCACCAACGAAGAGGAGAAGAAGAACAAACTTCTTGGCCAGCATTATACGACGCATAGTCACTCACGAATAAAGCTGAGTTGGGTGACAAACACACCCACAAAACAGCTAGTCTCGCCAGAGAAGCAACGACGCTGTCCGCAAGCAAAGACACCGCCAGCAGAATAAGTGGAGGCTGATTCGACCAGCAGTAATGCACGGGTCAGCAGGGAGAGCCGCAACAGTCAGCAGAGAGAGTGGAGGCTCACTCACCAACAGTGACGAGGCGGCCGGAGGACAGGCCGGTGGACAATCCAGCAGACACAGCGAAAGCTCTCGGCAGGTAGACAGATGAGTGACAGAGGTTTCAGTAAATCCTTTGAAAGTCGTGATGTAAATCCCGCAGGCCAAGAAACATCCAGTGCCAAAACAAAAACAACATAAAAGAAACAAAAAGTAGATTAGCGTTCGCAGCGTGAAGCGGCAGCCAGTCACGCTCAGCGTTCTCACACCGGAACCAGAAAATCCGGAAAATAGTCAGAATTGCGAGATATAAACTTAATACACAAAACTACATGCAGGAACGGTCATAATATACACAGTGATCTGTGATTATTTGTGTGTTCGCCACAGAAAGGTTTGTCTAAGTGTTAACCCAATATGTCACTTTCAGTGGAAGAATATGTTTGCTTTAGGGAGAGTTAGGATGGGGGAAGGAGTCTCTATACATTCTTTTGGATCGTAAAGTTGATCTGGTCTGCCAGAAGCGTCCTGATTGCCATGGTAACCGGGCCCATCTGAAACTTTGCGGCACCCTGTGTTGGTTTGGGTGAGGGGAAGTCTGTGCTTACTTGTTAATTCAATAAACAACTGATTTGGGTAAATCTAATGAACCATTGTCTGATTGGCCCATACGCTACATCAGTAAGGCAGATAGACTGGCAATACTTTGCAACGACCTGTTAGCCAGGCCCTGCTTACTGTCTCACAAACAGGAAGTAACCTGTGAAGCAGAGGGAGCGACACACAGTCAGTACTCAGGAGAGGGCTCTCTCTGCTGGCATCAGTGTATGTATTATTAACTTTATTTGGTAACCTTATTTATTTATAACCGTATCTGTATAATTTAACATAATTATTGTGGGGTTTTCCCGGTTTGGTTTTATTAATTAATATTTATCTGTTTTGTGCAAATTTTAAAGTATCTGTTTCATGAATCATAATTATTTGTCTGGTGTCTATAAGCAGCACATACAGTTTATTTTTACGAAATGTTTACGAAATGCTTTAATTACAAACTGATGTATGTGCAGAATTGAAAACTGATATTGTCTCCGAAGGCAAATATATTTCAGAAATCACACAAAAACGTCCATGTAATGCAGACATTTTTGAAAAATAATATATTTATTGATGGGTAAAGATTCAATATAACGTTTACTTGTTTTTATAAGCTACATAGTCTAAAGTTAGGAGAGAGAATGATGCAGAAAGAAAATAGAATGAAAAGGATGGCTTAAAAAGAATAGCCGTATAGTTAAAAAAATATTTCACATCTTAATGAATAAACCAGCAAGAGTTTAAATATTCCCTCTCTGTCTGCCTCTTACTCTTTCCGTCTCTTGTCACCCATCCCCCTCTCCACACTCACTCTCACTCTAACACTCACGCACACACCTAGCTCACACACACACATAGGGGCAGAGTGAGATGAGATATCTACTTGTTTTTTAATTTTCTTTAATTCAAAGAGCTTGGGATTTTGTTGAATTTTGGTGTACTTCCTGAGAATGACTAGTTCTCTGTGTGAAAAAAACTTTTAAAGTGTTTGGTTGCTGCGTTTTAAAGATATAATAAAATTATGGTTATCTTTTTTACTGTTACTTTAATAAATCACCACGTCAACACCGTTCAATATATCCAAAATCCGCTTGCAATTTAGCATCTTCACTATCTTGGTATCACGCAGAAAAAGTTTGGTGTGAATTTCTTGGTTTTCCTGAGAGTAGTATTTAAAATTCCACAGCCTGATTTTTCCAAAAATCCACATTCAAACCAAAATAGTCAACTTCCTGTTGGTCGTAGCTAATGGGTGTAAATTAGAAAGTTGTCTGGATTGAAGTGAACAATATATATACAGAGTTTGGTGGACACCCTATTGAATTCCGTGGTTTCCATATCAGGACATAATAAAAAAATAGCTGGTCCTTGGCAGGTTTTAAAATTTGGAAAATAAACTCAGATGAACAACATCACATGGCATATTTGCACTGTCATTATTTATTTAGCAAAAATAAAGCCAAGATGGAAAAGTCATGTGTGACAAAGTTATAACACTCTATGATTAAATTGCATGTAGGTCCACTTTTAGCAGCAATAACTTGAAGTAATCATTTTCTGTATGACTTTATCAGTCTCTCACATCGTTCTGGAGGAATTTTGACCCACTCTTTACAACTTGCCAGTTTTTTGAGGTTTGTAGGCATTTGTTTATGCACAGGTCTCACCACAGTATTTGAGTCAGGATGAGGTCTGGACTTTGACTGGGCTAAATTTTAAGACCTGCCAAGGACCAAATATTTTTTAATTATGTCCTGATATGTAAAACCATATTTAATAGGGTTTTCTAACTTTTTCACATGACTGTATATAGTAATGATAGCAGTGTAGATCTGTCCCTCAGGGCTTTTAGTCTAAAAGTGTGCACATTTAGAGAGACATTTTATGGATTATGATGTGTTTACCTCAAACTTCTGTAGAAAGTAGTAGTATTTTATTTATTTTTTTCTCCTCAAAACACTTCTATGTGAGCATTATGGAACACCAATTACTCGCCTGTTCATCTGTTCATACATACTGGAAACCGGAAGGCACCCTCATGCAGAAAGTTCACAAGTGAGACTCGGAAGTCATAAATCATGACATTCCTGGAAATCCCTATTTGACATGGATCAATGCTGTAGCTGAATAAAATGCACATGTTCTGAATGTTCAAATGTTCTGAAGGATGGCACATGGAGGCAGTAAACACATGATTATGGTATATATTAACAATATATGGTCCGTCTGTGTTCTTAAGGCCATCTTGGGTATTTTCTTAAGAATAAAGTACAGGTCCTTCTCAAAAAATTAGCATATTGTGATAAAGTTCATTATTTTCTGTAATGTACTGATAAACATTAGACTTTCATATATTTTAGATTCATTACACACAACTCGAAGTAGTTCAAGCCTTTTATTGTTTTAATATTGATGATTTTGGCATACAGCTCATGAAAACCCAAAATTCCTATCTCAAAAAATTAGCATATCATGAAAAAGTTCTCTAAACGAGCTATTAACCTAATCATCTGAATCAACTAATTAACTCTAAACACCTGCAAAAGATTCCTGAGGCTTTTAAAAACTCCCAGCCTGGTTCATTACTCAAAACCGCAATCATGGGTAAGACTGCCGACTTGACTGCTGTCCAGAAGGCCATCATTGACACCCTCAAGCAAGAGGTCTGTGGGAAGGAAAAAGTGTGGCAGAAAACGCTGCACAACGAGAAGAGGTGACCGGACCCTGAGGAAGATTGTGGAGAAGGACCGATTCCAGACCTTGGGGGACCTGCGGAAGCAGTGGACTGAGTCTGGAGTAGAAACATCCAGAGCCACCGTGTACAGGCGTGTGCAGGAAATGGGCTACAGGTGCCGCATTCCCCAGGTCAAGCCACTTTTGAACCAGAAACAGCGGCAGAAGCGCCTGACCTGGGCTACAGAGAAGCAGCACTGGACTGTTGCTCAGTGGTCCAAAGTACTTTTTTTGGATGAAAGCAAATTTTGCATGTCATTCGGAAATCAAGGTGCCAGAGTCTGGAGGAAGACTGGGGAGAGGGAAATGCCAAAATGCCTGAAGTCCAGTGTCAAGTACCCACAGTCAGTGATGGTCTGGGGTGCCATGTCAGCTGCTGGTGTTGGTCCACTGTGTTTTATCAAGGGCAGGGTCAATGCAGCTAGCTATCAGGAGATTTTGGAGCACTTCATGCTTCCATCTGCTGAAAAGCTTTATGGAGATGAAGATTTCATTTTTCAGCACGACCTGGCACCTGCTCACAGTGCCAAAACCACTGGTAAATGGTTTACTGACCATGGTATTACTGTGCTCAATTGGCCTGCCAACTCTCCTGACCTGAACCCCATAGAGAATCTGTGGGATATTGTGAAGAGAAAGTTGAGAGACGCAAGACCCAACACTCTGGATGAGCTTAAGGCCGCTATCGAAGCATCCTGGGCCTCCATAACACCTCAGCAGTGCCACAGGCTGATTGCCTCCATGCCACGCCGCATTGAAGCAGTCATTTCTGCAAAAGGATTCCCGACCAAGTATTGAGTGCATAACTGAACATAATTATTTGAAGGTTGACTTTTTTTGTATTAAAAACACTTTTCTTTTATTGGTCGGATGAAATATGCTAATTTTTTGAGATAGGAATTTTGGGTTTTCATGAGCTGTATGCCAAAATCATCAATATTAAAACAATAAAAGGCTTGAACTACTTCGAGTTGTGTGTAATGAATCTAAAATATATGAAAGTCTAATGTTTATCAGTACATTACAGAAAATAATGAACTTTATCACAATATGCTAATTTTTTGAGAAGGACCTGTATATTTATAGTACAATGTTAATCGAAGTAGCATTTTTTTTGTCACAGTGTAGAATGCTGTAAAATATATTTTCTGCCTCATTCTATGATAAGAAGCCATGAATATATTTCATAAAACTCATGAGATCATCTGCAGATTTGAACTATAATATGGTAAGACATAGCTTTTGCCGCTTTGTGTTTCTAAACTGGAACAGAGTCAAATTAATATATATTTTTTTTGTCATAAAGGTATATATTGCAAAAGCATTTCTAATGACTCAATACAGAGTTGTCAAAAAGTACCGGGTTCGGTACTTTCGGTACTGGAATTTTAAAAATGTCCATTTCCCACTCACATTTGAACACTGTTGACCCAATTTTTAAACATCGGTGATTGGCCACAGTGTTCACGCGCTCGACAGATATGACTGCGATTGGCTACAATGATCAGCGCTTCACACTCCTCACGGACTGCTCACACATAAGTACAACGGGAGCGTTTAAAAAGCAGCTTTCAAATGCTCCCATTGTGCTTATGTGTGACGTTTTTAAAATGACAGTACCGAAAGTACAGGACTCCGTACTTTTTGACAACCCTAAATACAATATGTTAAAGCTCTTTATAAGTATTCTCTTTGACAGTTTTTTGTTTTTGTTTGTGTAATAATTTTGGGTTACACTTCATGTACTTACTATGTGGTTAGAGCAAGGATTAGGGTTTGGCTTCATGCATAATTAATTGTTATTATAACAATAAGTACATGTAACGTATAACAAGGACACCTTGAATTAAAGTGTTACCTAATTTTGTAAGTAATAATTTTGTAATTAATTTAAATTGGAGGACAACAAATACAGTTGTAAGACCACCATTATGCATGTAGAAAAAAGTCTTTATGTCTTGTCCAACTTGTACGTGAAAATAAGGACATAATTTAATAAAGGTAAATTAACGTGAAATGTTTCTAAAACGTTTACTTGCTGAGGCGCATTGCTGGCAATAGCCATTTAAGGAATGTCTGTGGTTTGATCTCACTTGGGAGCCCTCTTGATTACCCATAACTTTTCACAGATTTCGTGAAAGAGCAAATGTTTAGGAGTCCCAGAGTTAGGACTGAGAATTTGGACCCATTATGTTTCTCCTGATTGGCAATTTAGGAGTTGTTTTAAGCCTTAAGATGTTTTGTAAATTCAGCCCCTGCATTGTATTTAACGCTATTCTGTTTATATCATTCTGTTCATAAAATGGCTATTCTTTTTATACAGTAAGGGGGTAAAAATATTTGATGCCCTGCTGATTTTGTATGTTTGCCCACTGACAAAGAAATGATCAGTCTTTAATTTTAACGGTAGGTATATTTGAAACCAGAACGACAGAATAACAACAAAAAATCCAGAAAAACACATTTAAAAAAAAGTAATAAATTGATGTGCATTTTAATGAGTGAAATAAGTATTTGAGCCCTTCACAAAACATGACTTAGTACTTGGTGGCAAAACCCTTGATGGCAATCATAGAGGTTAGACGTTCCCTTTCCAACCGACTCAGCACGGCAATCCAGTTTGCGTGGCACCCACCCAAGTTCAGTGCCATTCTTTTTACTACGGTGCAGTTCTTCTGGTGAAGGGTGCGATAGAGCCTGTCCTCTTAGCTGAAATGAAGAAAGGGTTTTACAGCCCCTACTTCATTGTACCCAAAACTGATGGTAGGCTCAGACCAATCCTGGATTTGAGAGTCTTGAACCGTGCCCTACACAAGCTCCCGTTGAAGATGCTAGCTCTCAAACACATTATTACACGTGTCAAGGTACACGACTGGTTTGTAGCAATAGACCTGAAAGACTCGTACTTTTGCCTTCGAAGGTCGGGCATTTCAGTACAAGGTCCTTCCCTTTGGGGTGTCCCTGTTGCCTTGCTTCTTTACGAAGATCGCAGAGGACACATGGTTCTCAACCACCTAGCTCAACTGGGATTTCGGGTCAACTGGGAAAAGAGCAGACTCTCCCCAGTGCAGAGTATCCCTTTTCTCGGTCTACAACTGGACTTGGTCGCTATGACTGCACACCTCTCCCAGGGCCATGCTCAGTCAGTGGTGAACTGCGTGAGAACCCTCAAATGCAGAACAGCAGCTCCTCTGAAGCACTTTCAAAGGCTCCTGGGGCACATGGCATCCTCAGCCGTGGTCACGTGTTGGTCCGGACAGACAACACAGCGACTGTAGCCTACATCAACCACCAGGGCAGTGTTCACTCCATCAACCTACTCTGGAGTCAGCACAGACTCAAGTCTTTACAGGCCATGTTTATCCCAGGCTCTGCTTAACTCGACAGACTTTGCTTCAGGGCAAGTGGAGACTTCACCCCCAAACGGTCCAGCTGCTTTAGAGTTGATTCGGCCAGGCTCAGATAGATACCTGAGTCTGTCCTTCAGGCTGAGTCATGTATATTTGTAAAAATAGGTTGTCATATCCAAGGAAAGCGAAATCTGCCTTGGCATCGATGCTCTGCTTGTCAGCTTACTTTTAAAAGTGGCGTTCAAAGTTACAATGATTTTAACGCATTTCATTACGTCTCTCTTTGAGTGAATCAGCATTTTTAACGTGTAATAGTTGAATGAGCGGTTTAAAGACTCACTCAAAGACAGTCCTTTGTCACCATCTTGTGGCGTAACAATGAAACTGCATTGACTGACAGCTCGTCTAGAACACGCAGGTGAAATATTAACAAAGTATCTTGTCCATTCAGATTCGAGGATCAGCATTAACTGTTTATAACTGTCTATGAAGACAGCCTCACATCAGTGAAAAGTGTGGGAGACCTCCAAGCCCTCTCCATTAAAGATTTGTGCCTAGAATTCTGAGACATCCTGAGACCTCGGCCTGGATATGTTCCCAAGGTACCCACCACTCAGGTTGTCACCTTGCAAGCTATCCCTTTTCCCCCTGCTTGGCGATGGTCTTGTAGCTCATTCCAGCCTTGTGTAGGTCTGCTGTCTTCTCCCTGACATCCTTGGACAGCTCTTTGGTCTTGGCTGTGGTGGAGAGTTTGGAAACTGATTGATTGATTGATTGCTTCTGTGGATAAGTGTCTTTTATACAGGTAACAAGCTGAGAGAGTGCTCCTAATCTCAGCTCTCACCTGTGTAAAAGACACCTGGGAGCCAGAAATCTTGCTGATTGATAATGGATCAAATACTCATTTCACTCATTAAAATGCAAATCAATTTGTAACTTTTTTTAAATGCATTTTTTTCTGGATTATTCTGTCTCTCACTATTAAATAAACCTACAATTAAAATTATAGACTGATCATTTGTTTGTCAGTGGGCAAACCTACAAAATCAGCAGGGGATCAAATCATGTTTTCCCCCACTGTATCATGGCAGTCTATAAATCACCACAAGCTAACACTGTTGGCATTAGTACAGTTACATGATATTATTAAAAAGTGACTCTCTGCCCATCCAGATTTTTGTTGTTGCTGGAGACTTCAATCAAGACAACCTTAAGACAGTTCTCCTAACGTTTTCCCAAAATGTGAAATTCCCTACAAGCAGCGGTGAAAAGAGTAGTGGAAAGTAAATATACCATTACATTCCAAAAAATGTTGTGTGAGTAGTGTAAAAAGTACTTGAATAAGAGTAAAAGAGTATCTACTGCACTCTGTTGCACTCTGGTGTCACACATCAGACTTGAAGCGCTGCGATGCATCTAATAAACTTAGGTCTTGCAAAGACACAAGGCTTTCTCTCCAAGAAAACTGAATTTAAAACCAGAATATATATAGAATATATTGAAATAAATTAAATAGTATAAGCCACTAATACATACATACATACATACATACATACATGCAAAAAACAAATAAATAAAATAAAACAATAAAAAAATATATAGGGTCCCTGAAACTGCAGCCTCCATTTGTGCAGGGAATACCCTTCTCCTTTGCTGGGCCGTGAATAAGCTGCTCTATCAGTAGCATCCACAACTCAGTGGGAAAAAGTGCTGAACTTGAAAATTGTTTTTGTGTGTGTGCACTTGTAAAATTAAGGCTGATTGTATAAAATGGATCACACAAAAAACATTGTTTAATAACGAGCTGCAGTTTTATTACATCATGTGCTTACGCAGATGAAGTATATTAACACCACGGGTCATCAATAATGTGCATACCGAATCTGTTACTTTGAGTACATTATTTCCAAGCATTTTAGTGTTTCCAACACACGTTTTCACAGCGTGCATCGCATGCTCAAACTCAATAAACATGCTTTTATTGTCACATCATCAACAGTAAGTAAAAGCTTGGGAGCATGCTCCAGACAGTGCAGAATACAATTGACATGTTTAACAAATAACAGTGTATACGTTTAGACACTTTTACAAATAACAGTATATATTTATGTACAGTATGCACTATATAAAGCAACAAAATATACAAACATAATACACATAATCCACAAATGTACACATAGAGTGGTTGTAGATGTAATGGTCAAAGTACATGGTGAATGGTATGGACAGAATAGTATGCTGTGTAAAGTGTCAGTTTTGAGTGTTCAGCAGCCTGATAGTCTGAGAAAAAAGCTGTCTCTCAGTCGGCTTGTGTGTGATTGCTTACATAACATTTATTAACAAAAATGAATAAAATGAAGCATGGCATACACCACATGCTTTATTCTATACCGACTAATAAATTACAATTTTTTTAGCAAACACTGAGGAATCAAATAAAAAATAAAAGAAAGCCTCCAAAACCTAACGTGAGGTAAATGACAGCTTTTCAAAAGGAAAGCAAAAAGAAAAGTAAAACTAAACTGGCTGTCGGTGACAGCACTTGCATGTTTATTTTTCCACAAGAATACCAACTTCTCTGGTTCAAGAAGCGGTCTTTTACTTTACTTTACTTTTTTACTTTAGCTTGAAAACCAATCCTCAGTCTGCCATCTTTCCTCAATATTTGCGCTCGTGCTAACGCGGCAAGTATAAACCAGGCTCGACACCCGAAGCGATTGCACTGAACGCGCCTCTCTTCATGTGATCAGTGACTTCTGACTCCTGCTACATTGTGCCGTGGTTCTGCAACGCACGCTTTATGAAGCAGATGGTTTAGAGCAGAGCAGACCATGCACTCACAGAAATTGTGACCCATGTGGAACTCAAAAAACTGTTGTAAATGCAACTATTTTGGTCGCAGTCTAGAGTCCAGCTTTGCAGATATTTGCAGTTGCTGCTGGTTAGTGCTGCACGATTAATCGTATCGCAATCGCGATGTCAGCCTGTGCGATTATATGACGGGAAAATGTTGCGATTATATTATTTTATATTAGGCTAATTGTGTGCACTTGAGAACACATGCTTTCTGAGAACAATTTGCCTATATTCCGTGCTGCAAACAAAACAAAAGATTAAATAAATAAATAAATAAATAAAAATAAAAAGATCTGACAGTTTCTCAGTATAGGCAGTGCACGTGTGGCGCAGCGCTGAGAGACCAGAACGAAGATGAGTGCCGAGGAGACTGATCTGGTAGGCAAAAAAACTCTGTATGACAATATTTTGGATTTGAGATTAGTGACACTGAGCAGAGACATGTATTGTGCAAGATTCGCAAAATTAAAGTTGCTACATCACGTGGCAATACAACAAATTTATATCATAACAAAACAAAGCATAGCCTAATTACAGATGTGTTTGTGAGCCTCACACCATATTATAAGTCTTCGTTTAGACATAAAGAAATCAAATTGTAGAATGCACGCTCAGCACCACCGAGCGCTTCCCGCGACAGTTAAAACGAAACCGAAAGTAAGACTCGCCCACGCATTAAAAAAACAATTTTAAGAGAGTGACTCCCCAATGCGCGCAAATTAGGCTACATGACATATCTAGGCTGTCATTAGCATGTAAGCTATAATAGGTTGTGTAGTTGTCTAAAGCTCTGTGTCATGAACTGCGCCGTTGTGTCTCCCTCACTTCATCCCTAGAGGGAGCCTTCATTTCTCTCTATGGACCATTTACTCACTACATTTCCCATAACCCCATTCTCATGAACTTCCTGTGTCCTCTCACCCCTCACCCCTATCGGCCATCTTGCTTCTCACAGTATAAATAGACTGGTCTGTTTTCTGTTTATTTGCGAAGTCTTGTTTAGTGTTACTAGCAATTCCGAGCATTTTCTCCTGGTTTGTTTTTCCCCTTGTCGACTCCTTGCTCCCTGGTTCCCGTGATTGTTCTCCACCCGCCTTTGACCCACGCCTGTTCTTTGTTTTGCGATTGTTTGCCTGTGCCCCTTGTGACTACTGCCTGGACTGACTACGTTTTGGATTATCTGTATATACCCATCTGCTGTTATTCGACCCCGCCTGTTTTACTACGATTTCACTCAATAAAGCTTGCTAATGGATCCGCACGCTTCTCGTCTCTTCCTCTGAGCTAGCGTAACACTCTGTATCATGCTTGAAAAAGTCTGTCTCTATTGGCACTTTGAATATTAAGAGAGTAGCCTACTTTGATTATGGCTGCATTTATTGTTTCCCCTTATAAGACTATGTGTTGTTTATTTTTGGGTTATTTATACTGCTTTAATTTATGTTCAATTTGTGAAAAGAACTTCAGTTAAGAGGTCAAATGTTCTAGAAGCTCATAATTCATGAACCCCCATTTTGTGCCCCCAATACCATTTATTATAATCGTAATCGCAATCGCATATCTCAATATTGACCTCAATAATCGCAAAATGAACATTTTCCCAAATCGTGCAGCCCTACTGCTTACCAGACAGTGATACCCTAATTTGTCCTTTTTCTCAGTAAAATATAAACTTTGGTTTAGTTTTTGACTGTTTTCTAACAGAGCTATGAATGAAGATGGCAAAAAGTCAACTGAGACTGGCTTCGCTGGAGAAAAAGCGAGTTAAAGACCATTCGCACCATTGTTGCTGACGAGCTGAAGACGCACCTTAGCTTCGTTAGGGAACTGTTTAAAAAAGAATTTGCCCCGATTGCAGACAGACTTGGAGTTCTGGAGGAAGATGTTCGTCTGATAAGAAACAACTTTGACAATATGCAAACAGCCCTTCGTCACGCCAAAAAAGACACCATGGAGGTTAAGCTAGCAGTGGACTCCCTTCAGGAAAAGTTGGCGAGAATCGAAGATAAAAACCGCCAGTCCAACATCCGTCTAGTGGGTCTGAAAAAAGGGGTTGAAGGAGATGAGCCTTTGGGATTTATACAGAACCATCTTCCTAAAGGGATTCCCTCTCTTGCTGGCAAAGTAATGGAGATAGAAAGATCTCACCGTATTTACAGTGGTGAACATTCAAAATCAACCCCTCATACTTTTATCTTTAAGATGCTACGTTATCAAGACCGGAATGCGAACATGAATGGAGCCCGAACCGCTGGACAAATTCTTCACATGGGAGCACCGCTGCTTTTCTTCCCGGACTATAGTACTCATACAGCGTCTAAGAGGAGAGTGATGGCATCGGCGAGGAAGAAACTAACTCTGTTGGGGATGTCGTCCTGTTTGATCTACCCCGCGGTAGTGAAAGTTACTCACAGAGGGAAGATTTCTCTCCTCGAGACACCGGAGGAGGTTGAAAAGTTCGTTCACAATCTGGATCCCGCCACAAAGTCTTCTCTAAAGAAAGGTGTAGCATCTGCGTCACGAGAATCCGAGGTGAACGAGAAGGAATCTGCAATTCCTATGGAGGACTTTGCTGAGAAATTTTTATTGTTTCATCATCCAAAAATGACCGGGTCAGATGTTGATGGACGAGACAGACTGCTAGAGTGGCAGCGTATCCAAAGACTGTTACTTTGAGGGCAGACAGAAGAGTGTGTTTTAACTCTTTGCTTACTGCCGATTTTGTTGTTGTTGTTTTTGTTCCTATTTTTGTTTTTCTGTTTTATGCCCGAGACTGCCCACATAAGTTTAATCGGTTTAGTGTAGGACTATATATTTATTTGCGTAATATTAGTAGGTCTAGATGCATATGTTCCGTTCACCATTATTTCTCCGGAGGACTACTCTTTGGTCCCTCCGTCGTAATGGTTGATGTGACTTGCTTTTTCTTTATGATATATGGCTGTAAATAATTTTTCATGGAACATTAATGGGTTAAATAGCCCTATTAAACGAACCAAATGCTTAGATTACTTACGATACAAAAAGGTCTCTATTGCTCTTATACAAGAGTCTCATTTGAAATTAACTGATGTGCGTCGCTTTCAAAATACACACTTTAAAGTGATATTTCCTCCTCAGCTGTCCACAAAACTAAAGGGGTTCTGAAAATTAAGCGTAATATTGGTTTTTCAATTATAAGATCCGATGGAGATACGGAAGGCCGAATCACTTATGTTGTTGGTTCCCTAAATAATACTAAATATGCTTTTATATCTGTATATGCAGCCATTGAGGGTTTTACCTCTTTTTTCCAATAATTATTATGTTTAGTTGTGAGTTTAGCTGTTTGGTGGTGTTAGGGAGCGATTTTAATGCAGTGCTGGATCCCCAATTGGATAGATCTCATGCCTTAAAATCTGACTCAATGATTTCTGGATGTTTTAATTAATTTTTGTGACACTCCAATATATGTGATATCTGGCGTTTACAAAATGATGGTGCTAGAGATTATACATTCTTTTCAGCCCGTCATAAGAGTTATTCAAGGATTGATTATCTACTTATGTCCTCTTCACTTATTCCCTATATTAGTAAAGTTAATATTCTACCAATTCTTTTATCTGATCATTCTCCAATAATTACATCTTTAACCCCTGCATCATTGGGCACTAAATGCAACCGATGGAGATTTAATACATCTTTGTTACAGGACTGCAGTTTTGTGGCTGAGATACGCAGCTCTTTGACAGAGTTTTTACAGATTAACAAAGATTCAGCCTCTGATCCCCAAGTATTATGGGAAACCACTAAATGTTTTATTAGGGGTAAATGTATACATTTTTTATCCTTTTTATAAAAAACGTAGGGAGAGCCATAAATATGATTTAGAAAAACAAATTGATTTATTAGAGAAGGAATTAAAAGATAAATTTTGTGAGACCAAAGCCAAAACAGTAAATGTTCTTAAACCAGAATTAAAGTCCATATACTTACATAGAGCTGAATTCATTATACACCGTACTAGACAATCATATTACTTTCATGGAGAACAGTCCTTCCTCCAAGTTGTTGGCTTTGAGATTGAGAGATGGCGAATCTAAGAGTTGTATATCAGCTATTAGACATGAGGGCTCGATATATACTCAACCTAAGGATGTAAATAGGGTATTTGAAAACTACTACCAACATTTGTACACTTCAGAATCCAATTCTGACCCAGCAAATTTTGATTTATTCCTTAAACATTTAAATTTGCCTAAATTAAATGACTCTCAGTGTAACAAATGTTCTAATTATAGGCCAATTAGCCTTCTGTCCATAGATTCAAAGCTGTTGGCAAAAGTCCTGGCCATAAGATTGGATCGATGTATAGAAGACTTGATTGATTATGACCAATCAGGTTTTCTAGTCGAGTCAAGTCAAGCTTTATTTATATAACGCTTTTTACAATACAAATTGTGTCAAAGCAACTTTACAGTATCAAATGGAAAAGTAATATATCAATAATTCAAAAAGAAACTGTAAACAATTTTAGTTAGAGGAAATTAATCAATAGTTCCAAATTAATAAATTGTTTGTCCCCAATTTAGTTGTTGTCCCCAACTGAGCAAGCCATAGGCGACAGTGGCAAGGAACCAAAACTCCATCTGTGACACAGATGGAGAAAAAAAACCTTGGGAGAAACCAGGCTCAGTCGGGGGGTCAGTTCTCTTCTGACCAATAAACAAATAGTTTATACTCCCATACAGACCTGTAGAGGGGGTCTATATGTACTGACAGGGAAATGTAGTGGCCAACTGTTCAGGATTCATACTGGATCTGACCTCGGAATAAGCAGGAGACAGACAATATTAGCATAGATTCCATTTTTCTTATGATGCAACGAGTGCTATGGGAAGTGTTCCCGGTTCCGGTTGACCTAATTAATGCAGCCTAACAATCCATTAACGGATTTGAATATTAGAAATATTTAAATGTGTTATGTGTAGGCCAGGTTAAAGAGATGGGTCTTTAGTCTAGATTTAAACTGACTGAGTGTGTCTGCCTCCCAAACAGAATTAGGTAGATTGTTCCATAGTTTCGGTGCTAAGTAAGAAAATGATCTGCCCCACAGTTGATTTTGATATTCTAGGTATTATCAGATTGCCAGAGAACGCAGCGGGCGTGAGGGACTATAATGTGATAAGAGCTTGCTCAAGTATTGAGGAGCTAAACCATTGAGGGCTTTATAAGTAATTAGCAAGATTTTAAAACAATATGATGTTTAATAGGAAGCCAGTGCAGTGTTGACACCGGGCTAATATGCTCATACTTTTTGGTTCTAGTAAGAACTCTAGCTGCTACATTTTGGACCAGCTGGAGTTTGTTTATTAGGCGTGCAAAACAACCACCCAATAAAGCATTACAATAATCTATCCTGGAGGTCATGAATGCATGAATTAACATTTCTGCATTTGACTTTGAGAGAATAGGTCGTAATTTCGCTATGTTTTTAAGATAGAAAAATGCTGTTTTGCAAATGCTAGAAATGTGGTTTTCGAAGGAAAGATTGCTATCAAATAACACACCTAACCTGACTAATGATTATGAATTTACAGAGCGCCATCAAGTATTAGACTATGTTTTAAGTTATTACTTGCTGAGGTTTTAGGCCCAATAAATAACACCTCTGTTTTTTTCAGAATTTAGCAGTAAGAAATTTCTTGTCATCCAGTTTTTAATATCAACTATGCATTCCATTAGTTTTTCAAATGTGTATGTTTCGCCAGGCCTTGAAGAAACATAGAACTGAGTATCATCAGCATAACAGTGAAAGCTAACACCATGTTTCCTGATGATATCTCCTAAGGGTAGCATGTAAAGTGTAAAAAGTAATGGCCCTAGTACTGAGCTTTGAGGTACTCCATACTGCACTTGCGATCAATATGATACCTCTTCATTTATTGCCACGAAATGATGGCGGTCAGATAAGTATGATTTAAACCATTCTGATGCACTACCACTGATGCCAACATAATTTTCGAGTCTATTCAAAAGAATGTTGTGGTCAATAGTATCAAACGCAGCACTAATCCAGTAGCACTAACAGAGAGATACAACCACGGTCGGATGATAAGAGCAGGTCATTTGTTACTCTAATGAGAGCGGTTTCAGTACTGTGATAATATTCAGAAGAGGATCTAGGATATCTGGAAGCACCTCTTTTAGTAGTTTAGATGGGATAGGGTCTAACATACATGTTGTAGCATATGGGCCAATCAGACAGTGGTTCATTAGATTTACCCAAATCAGTTGTTTATTGAATTAACAAGTAAGCACAGACTTCCCCTCACCCAAACCAACACGGTGTGCCGCAAAGTCTTAGATGGGCCTGGTTACCATGGCAACCAGGACGCTTCTGGCAGACCAGATAAACCAGGGGTGCCCGCACTTTTTTTATGTGATGATCTACTTCTAAAAGGATCAACTCAACCAGATCCACCAACAAAAACAGTTTTAATTTAAAAAAAATACACTTCAGATGCTAGCTTAAAAATTTTGCGCTCTCGACCTGGTTGCATGAAAGCCCTTAAGCTAAGAAATTCCTTAGTTATAAGATTAAGGGTACCCTTAGTGAAACTTGGGTAGCAAGAAAAAACCTAAGGGTCAACTTAAGGAACTTTAAGGCTGTCATTAAGTATTTCCCTTAATTATCTAAGTGTTTGCTTAAGTGTTGCTACAAAGTCCTTAGTAACCATTTCACTTTAAGAAATGTAAGGGAGCAAAACAGCTCCCTTAAATCATCTTAAAATCAGTATCTGCAAGTTTTTTAAGTTCAAATGTAGGCCTACATTTTTAAGCTCAATGTCTTTTAAGTCCTTTTTTTAAGACCTGCAAAAATAAAATTAATACCATATGAGTGCGGTAGGGCAATGTCATGGTAGCATGTTAAACTATAAAATGACTGTAAAAAGCATGACTTACGGGTTTTCACAAAAACAAAATATTCTATATATATATTTTTAGGAAAATTGAGTCGTATCAGTCATTCTATTAATTTAAACATTTGTTTTAAAAATTATAATATAAATATTATAAATATAAATATATTTTACTGTCTTAATTGTTTAGATTTGTATGTGTTATCTTCTTGTCGATCCACTAGTTTTCACTAGTTTCAAAACGTGGGTTAATTTTCACATTAGATAATTTCCAGTCGTCGGTCAGCAGGTGGCGCTTTATAAAAGACTTTAAAAAAGCTGTTTCTCCGGCAATGACTGTACACAAAGCAGCGCAGGAACATGCAGCGCTCATGTTTAATTAACGAAAATGTTTGTATTAGGTTATGTTTCCATTTCGTTGTGTTCTGTTTATTATGAAATGCAGCAACTAAAGCAACCGCAACCAGATTTTTTTCCCCTCAGGGATACCGTTAAGTCGAATTACTTAAGCACTTTCATGCAACCTGTTCTCCGAAGCTTAAAGCGGCTAGTTGTCATGGTGACGGAATAAACAAAAATCTCGCCTGGTCAGAATTTATTCGTAAAGTGCAACTGCAAGTCAGACAGAAACTAAAAGGAGATTGAAAGACATTATATGTAATAATAATACTAATACTACTACTACTAATAATAATAATGATGATAATAATAAAAGCACATGTTAAAATGATGTGCGATCTACCAGCACTGTCTTGGCGATCGACCTATTGGGCACCCCTGAAATAAACTTTACGATCCAAAAGAATGTATGGAGACTCTTCCCCCATCCTGACTAAAGCAAATATATTCTTCCACTGAAAGTGACTTATTGGGTTAATTCTTAGACAAACCTTTCTGTGATGAAAACACGAATAATCACGGATCACTGTGTAAATTATGACCGTTCCTGCATGTAGTTTTGGGTATTGTATTGTAACTGTTTTATGCATGTGCTATGATAGATCACTAGTCTAGTATAACCACACACATGCCATGTTTGGTCTCTTTGGATTTGGATTTGGATTATCTAAAAGATGGTGGATATTATTTGTTGATACCTGTGCAACATATTAGTGTTCTAAGAATCCTTAGTGATATTTGCACCAACACCCAATCAAATTACATATGCAAAATGCCGTGCTCCCGGAACAAAGAGTCGTAAAATTTCCCTCCAAAAATACAAGACACCACTGGCTCTCTGAACTTCTGAGAGGTGTGACCACTCTAGAAGATAAAAGACTCACACCAGCTACATTTGTTTGTCTTCAGTTCATCTCAGTGTTTTGGGTGCTTTCACCCTCTTCACATGTGTCTCATCTTCTGGTTGCCAAGTCCCGGAGCCGGCGCACCAGGGCCCGGCAGGTCTTGAGCATGATCCGTCAGCGATTCTTTTCAGAACCTAAGAAGATGATGAGCTAAGAACTCTTATGGATCTTTGAAGCTTGTGCCAGGCCGTGTGGCCTTGTCTTTCCATTCCCCAAGGATGAAGGATTGAAGAACATCACTCTTCAAACCCGGAGGAATGTAATCGCAGATCCAAAACCTTGAAACCATCAAGACTTTCATACGAGACTGCATCCGGAAACAACCAAGGCAACGCAAGTATTGTACATTTAACTAAACAACCAGAGGTTTAGTATAAGCTATAGACCCATTGAAAAATGGCACTGATGGTTTCACTAAAGGTTAACTGACTCCTTTCATAGTTTTCATTCTCCTTGTTTCTCTAATGGCTTCTCACTTGCCCCCTTTACCCTGTATGAATGACTGCATGTTTGTTTGTTTAGATTAGTTATGTGTTTAGTCCTTAGTTAATAAAATTATTGTGCACAAATTACATGAGTTTCTGATTCTGCCTTGCAAAATATTAATGTCCCTTTACGATTTCCGATTCGAGCTACATGCTCTATACATTAGTATATAAGAAAGGTATTTTCTGTGGCCAAGAAAATATCCTTTCTTTGAATACATGTGAAATTACCCTGAATGTTCGCTGGACAAACTGGTCAATTCATTGTAATGTAAATTCAGCCTTATCAAGCTAATTATATTGAATTATGCAAATATTATAATTAATTATTATGAGTTATGATTAATTATTAATATTTCCCCTTGAGCTAATTCATGACAATGTTGTTGGTTTAGATGATTTAACAAGTTTATGAAATTATTCCTCTTCTATAGTAGAGAATGAGTGAAATAGTTCCTCAGGAGATCTATAATAAACTATTTGATCCGTTACTGTTCCTGACGGCTGCATGGTTACAATTTTATTTCTAATAGTATCGATCTTTGTTGTAAAGTATTCCATAAAGTCATTACTACTGTGCTGTTTGGAAAAATCTGTTGGTGCTTTATTTTTGGTTAATTTTGCCACTGTATTGAATAAATACCTAGGGTTATGTGTGTTTTCTTCTAAAAGAGATGAGAAGTAATCAGTTCTAGCAGTTTTTAATGCTTTTCTATAGGATACGGTAGACTCACACCAGCCGGAACGAAAGACCTCTAGTTTTGTTTTCCTCCAGCTGCGCTCCATTTTCCGGGCTGCTCTCTTGAGGGCGCGAGTGTGCTCGTTATGCCACGGTGTCGAACTGTTTTCCTTAATCTTCCTTAAGCGTAAAGAAGCAACCGCATATAAAGTGCTAGAAAAGAGAGAGTCAATAGTTTCAGTTACATCATCAAGATTATTTGAGCTATTGGATATACTAAGGAATTCAGATAAGTCAAGAAGATCGCATATAAAGCTGTCTTTGGTGGATGAGGTGATAGTCTGGAGTATACACAAGACTAGATAATGATCCGAGATATCATCGCTTTGCTGTAGAATTTCAATGCCATTAACATCAATCCCATACGACAGTATTAATTCTAGAGTATGATTTCAACAATGAGTAGGTCCTGACACATGTTGTCTAACGCCAATAGAGTTCAGAATGTCTATAAAGGCTGATCCCAGCGCGTCTTTTTCATTATCAACATGGATGTTAAAATCACCCACTATTAAGACTTTATATGCAGACATCACTAACTCTGATAGAAATTCAGCAAATTCTGTAATAAAGTATGTTTTCTAAGGGGTAGATTTGCTGCCAATAATATACGTAGGCTTCTTCATATTATTCAATGAGCAGACTCTAATACAGCTTCCTCTGCAATCCTTTCTCTGGATGCAGAGAAAGCGTTTGACATAGTCGAGTGGAGCTTTCTGTGGTCTGTCTTAGAGCATTTGGAGTTTGGCCCCTTTTTTCTACAAGCAGTTAAAACTATTTATTCTGAATGCTCAGCCAAAGTAATCACTGGTTCTTTTATCTCCCCTTCCTTTTATCTTGGCAGGGGCACTCGGCAAGGCTGTCCCCTGTCACCCTTGCTTTTTGATTTATCATTAGAGCCTTTGGCCCAAGCAATCAGACAATGTCCTGCAGTAGTTGCAATGAATACATTCCACATAGTTGTATGAATACATTCCACAAAATTTCACTCTACGCTGATGACGTTTTATTATATATATCAAATATCACAGACTCAGTTAAGGAATGCTTAAAATTATTTGATACATTTGGTAAGCTATCCGGTTATAAGATTAACTGGAACAAATCCATACTTATGGCCCTTAATTTAGCTGCTAAATCAGAGATTCAGACCTTACCCACTATGATCCCTGTAAGCGACCAGTCTACTTATCTTGGAATCAGAGTTTTTCCTTTGTTATCTCGCATTTCCAAGTGGAACTATCGGTCTCTTCTGGATAAGATCAAGAGCGACCTGTGTTGGTTTCCACTTTGTTTGGCTCTTCATGGAAGGATAGCCGCAGTAAAGGTGAATATACTTCCTAGTTTTTTATTTTCAGTGTTACCCCTGACTCAGACCTCTTGAAATCCTAAGTTGTAGGATTTCAATATCGTATTGTATCCTCCTGCTTTTTTTTTTTTTTTTTTTTTTTTTTGGGCAGATCTTCGGTTACGTTGTAAAAAGTTATAATTAAAAATGTTCAATAAATAAAGAATCACACACACAAAAAATAAACGCCTGCATTAAAGCATTAATTTTGACACCACTAATCCAAATTAAACTAAAATCACCCATTAAGATCAGTTCCTTGTAATTCAAGGAGGTCAGTGAATGCATTACAGAATGTAAAGCACAACTAGTAGCCGAAGGAGGTCTGTAACAACCAGCTATAATAAGCTGAAGGGTCTTAGACACAGAAAGATTTAAAGCTAATAGTTCATACTGTTTAGGTATTGAAATGACAGTAGCAATGATGCCTCATAATGTTCTCTGACATAAGAACATAATCCCCTTTTTAATCTATCTGCTCTAAAAACCTTATAACCAGAAATACTAATATCTTTGTCTGAGATAGATTTATTAAGCTAAGATTCAGATATGACTATGACATCTGCATTTGTATTTTTAGCCCAGATATACACCATATCCAACTTAGGCAACAGGCTACAAACATTTAAGTGTATAAAACCCAATCCAGACCTTGATTTTAATTCGACTGGAGTAGTAAAGTTTGAAGCAGTGTGAGGTCCTGGGTTTGGAGATACATTCCCACACATTAACCACTTAAGCTCTGGAGCATTTTCTGGTATTTTCGCCTAAATTTTTCTACCCAATTTCAAATGCTTACCCTACACACATACAATGGAGGAAATGGATAAAAAATGGTGTCATTGGATAGAAAACCCTTTGAACTATACAATTTGATTGTAATTTTTCATGAATAACATTATATGTGTTTTAAATATGACAATAAACACTAAAAAAATAGCGATTTTTCTTTTTTTTTTTCATAATGTTTTGTTTGTAAGTCTATTTTTCAGGTTTCATTTGCTCTCTAAAACTTATCTTGTTTGATTCTACTAGGTGTCAGGATGAAAATAACCATTCAAATATCTGCTTCTGAACTGGAGTTATGACTGATTATATCTGAATTGAGTAAAATGTCATCATCTCTATATGAGCATCCTCCTACATCAGGACCATAAATCATGCCTGTATCATGCCTGTGGTCCATAAAAGCTTGTTTCTTGTGCCTCTGGCTTCTATTCCAGTGAAACAAAGAAATTTCTCTTTATAAACACATCACTGTAATAATATTCATACATATTTACTGAAATATACTGTATTGTTAGTGGTCAGTTGACTCAACATAAGGATTTTTGCGGTCTTTCACTTTTTAAACTAGTAATAATTATATCACAAACTTGAATATAGCTTTATATATACCTGTAGTCGTGCTTATCAGCCGCGCATCATCATCTATCCATGTATTCTGGACGGGGTCAAGGCTTTCCTGTAGCTGGTTAGTTTCGTTTTCAGCGGTAATCTGTGTCCACAGAGCTCTGCACGCAAAACCTCTTCAAAAACTACAAATCCCAAGTGCTGAGCGAGCCTTCACAGCCAGATCGCTGACACGCGTCATAGTGGCAAAAGCGAAAGTAACCTTCTGTGACAAAACAATGGATATCTTACCAATGGAAGCATGCAGAAACATGAAAATGATCTCGTTTAAGAGAAGAGACCCTAATCTAAAAGAAAATATACAGTTTATGGCTGTTTGTGGCTGAATAAAGCAGTAGTATGAGTAAGAATATGGAAAAAAGAAAATTCTGTCAGAATATTTTTTTTGACATTGCGATTCTATTGAAGATCATTTGATCTGTGGTTATTACACAATGAAATAACCTATATAGCTAGATTCTTGAGAATGAGAGCTTTCTTGTAATATATGGCTTGACTGTTTTGTGAAAAATATAAAAAATAGACATTCTTAAGAAATATTCTTCGCAATCATTAGGCTCAAATTCGTAAGTGGTACGAATAAAATTCTAAGCTTTATTTTATGGATTTATGTATCATAAAATCAAAAGTTATGGTATTCCTTGTAAAGCCGAGACTCTAAGCTTTCAAATGAGACCATATAAGTGCAGATACTATATAAGGAAGGCTATGTAAATGAAACAATGAATATTTTTAACG
This sequence comes from Cirrhinus molitorella, assembly GCA_033026305.1. Lineage (NCBI taxonomy): Eukaryota > Metazoa > Chordata > Actinopteri > Cypriniformes > Cyprinidae > Cirrhinus > Cirrhinus molitorella. The sequence goes on along the minus strand of CM065120.1, from coordinate 20,405,531 downwards.
CGCAATAACATTAGAACTATTAAACTCCTTTGTTTGCCTAAATTACTCACTCTGACTCTAGTCATCGGCCCAAAACAAACAAATATATTAATCATACAATAATTTTCCTCCCTGGTTAAAACACATCTCATGAAATCAAATTACATAAAATGTATGGGGTACAACATCTCATAATATTGTTCAAAAATAACAATGTTAGTAGATACTTCATAATGTGTCTGGCTATCAAAATTTATAGACGATGAATTACACAATGAAAAAAACTTGCCACTGATGTAAACTTGGCAAGGTGTACAAAAAAAAAAAAAACTTAAAAAGTGCATGTATTCGGCAGTTAAATCTTTGAAAGCATGACACTTTGAACCATGAAGTATATGGGATACAACCACAGAAGGTCACATCAGATGCCACTCTCACCAAAATTGGATAATAGAAGATTGGAAAAAGTTGCCTCTAAGTCTCAATTCCCGCCAAGAAAAGCTCCAGAAAAATACAGTCCTTTCAGATGAAAGCACAGTGCACTTTATGTTCAGATTATGCATTATAATGGACTCAGAGTTTTACCTTGCTGATTGTCTTAACCAAACAAGATGCGCTGTTTTAATGCTGAATGTAGAATGATGTGACAGCTGCAGCATAGGGAAGTGTAATTCAAGTCAAATTATAAGCTATCAAATGTCTTCAGAAATCCTAGACAATAGCGCACAAAAATGCTTATGAGGCTTTAATAGCAGTTTCTTGTCCTTTTTGGAGTTTTGCAGTAATTGCTATAAGGCCCAGTATCAGATTTGGATCGGTCTGACCAATACCTGATCTGGCAAAAAAAAAGTCCATGTTTTTAAATCTGTTTTTAAAAATGTATTTATTTAGCATCAAACAAACAACAGTAAGTTGTACTTTTTGATTCTTTTTTTAATTAAAGGTTAAAAAGAACAGAATTCATAAAAAAAAAAAATATATATATATATATATATATATATAAACATACACTGTTCAAAAGTTTGTGTGTGTATATATATACACACACACACACACACACACATATATATATATACATATATAATTTAATTATTATTATTTATTTTTTTTTTAGAAAAATTAATATTTTAAATAAATGTTGTTCTTTAAACCTTTATATTCATCAAGCCTAAGACATTTTTACAGTACTGTATATCATGGCCATTGTAGCCTAAAAGTTTAATAATAAGTTATGTTAGGGATAATGGACGTGGAGGCTAATAACTGCCAGACGTGAAACGTTGATTAAACTGACTTGGAACTACCTGTGCATTAAACAATTTTAATGCATACCTGCCAGCCAATCAGAATCCAGTATCCAGACATTCCATGGAATAAGTTGTATTATATAAAATATTTCTTTTTAAATCTAGATTTTGTAATGCGTATTTGAGTATTTGCTAATTTAATACAGTAAGCATTTATTATATTAAACACAGAAATATATTTTATTTATTTATTTATTTATTTATCTTACAGCCATAAATATATATGTGTGTGTTTGTGTCAGAGCTCTGCAAAGCTGCACTTGATAGATTTTTATAGCCACAGTAAAAAATATAGCTGCAAGCAGCCATTATCGGGGCCAAGCACAAGGCAAGGGAAGCATGAGACCAACTGCAGCAATTAGTAATTAAAGCCATTTTAGGATGATTTTAGACAAAATGGTGGAAAAATCATAAACACAACCTGTAGTAATATGATTTAATGGCTTATCACTTTTGACCAATAGGTGGTGCTGTTATCATATTGATGTAGTGAGTTCTGTGTGATGTAACATTAACACACACATTGACTTAAAGACACCAAATTTGCTATGATGACTGTGCAGTCTTTCCTCTATCAGTATGCCAAATTTCACAACTTTCCCGCAATCGGTTCTATGGGCTGCCATCCAAGCGGCAAAATGAGGAGCTTAGCATGGCATGGCATATCAGACCAAATGCAACAATGAGTAATAAATGCCATAATAGGATGGTTGTAATTGAAATGGCTGAAAAATCATTAATACAGCTTTCAGTAATAGGATTAAATGGCTTATCGCTTTCAGCCAGAAGGTGGTGCTGTTATCAAATCACTTTGTTGTATTCTGTGTGAGGTGACAATGGCACACACAAAGTTTGGTATAATTATGTCAAAGCCTTAAAGAGAGATAGCCTCAAACTGATTTTGTCACCATGCCTAACATTTGTAGCGGAGCTGTATGAAAGCGGTTTCGTCTATCGATGCGAAATCCATAACTTTTAATAAGCATGGTCTGAGGATGATATGATTCAATTTTGGTGAAAATCGAACCAAAGGTTAAGGAGGAGTTTGAAAAAAGTAGGTTTTCAACATAAATCAAAATGGTGGACAGGAAGTTCAGCTTACTATGGCATATTTGGTATTTATGTTGTCGGCATGACCCAAGGAAAATTTTGAGACCAGTTTTATGACAATAAATTCTTACTTATATTTACTTCATTAAATTTAAAAAGTATCTGTAGTTTATCATGTTTTTCTTTGGAAAATGTTTACTCCATTCCAAAGCATAATGTCATACTTTTCTGAACTACATTTCATAAATAAAAGTTGTTTTTTGTTTTACCTTTGATAATTAAGAATATTAACAATGTAGTATTTTCTTTTACTCAAGTAAATTTTAGAATTACTTTTACTTGAAAAAAAAGTAAGAATGTAATATATTTCTAATGTAATATAGTATTAAATATTTAATATGAAACAGTGAAGTAAAAAGCACAATATTATGCTTTGGAATGTTGTAAAGCAAAGTTTTCTAAAGAAAACAATAAAGTACAGACACTTGAAAAGTACTTTTAAAGCAGATTAAAAATTTCTAAGTCTGAAATCTAAAAACAATCAGAGAGACAGAGACTTAATAATGTGATTTTGAATATTTTGACTTATTTTGACTTTACAGTAAAGACACCTTGACCTGAGCTGACCTAACAGTATTACAGCACTTATTAATCTAGGTCAATAATTATTTATAAATTATAAATAAACTAATACATTTTTAGTATGTTAACATTACTTACTACAGTATCGATTTAGTATCGATACCGAAGTATTACATTCTGGTATTGTACCGAAGAAAATTATGGTATCGAGCCATCCCTAGTCAGCGTGGTCCATAGATGATCTGAGCCAAATTTGGTGAAAATTGGACAAACGGTCTAGAAGGAGTTTGAAAAAGTAGGTTTTCAACATGAATCAAAATGGTGGACAGGAAGTTTTGTGCAAACCATTCAGAAGTTATTAGCTAAAAGAGCCATTTTTCATATCTCCTGATCACTAGGTGGCACTGCACCAAAACACTGCAGATAGTCTCAGGTCATGCTTGTTATAACACACACCAAGTTTGGTCTCAATGCGCCAAACTGTTGCGGAGATATAGCCTCACATCCATTTTTGCGCGCTTTTTGTAGAATTCGTTCGTGCGTTATTCGAAAATGGTTGGTCGAATCAACTTGAATTCCATAACTTTTTGTTTCTGTGCCTTACGGTTCAAAAGTTATTAGCATACAAAAAGTGAAAGTTTGGACAAGTGGTGGCGCTAGAGAGTTTGAGTCAGAGACTCCAAATTTGCTACAGTTAATGCTGAGACTGTCCTCTATCAGTTTGTCAAATCAAAACAACTTTCCCGCAATCGGTTCTATGGGCTGCCATAGACTTGCGGCGGAAGAAGAAGAAGAAGCATGATGAATAATAATAACACCAACAAACACAATAGGTGCCTTCGCACCTTCGGTGCTTGGCCCCTAATAAGTTTCCTCTATTAGATTTACGATTTAAACACACTTGCTCTTTGTTTTCTGTAGGATAAAGAAGTGTAAAAACTACTATGAGGTACTGGGAATCAGTAAAGATGCCAATGATGAAGAACTGAAAAAGGCCTACAGAAAACTAGCATTGAAATTCCACCCTGACAAAAACCATGCGCCAGGAGCAACGGAGGCTTTTAAAAGTAATTCTGTCCCTAAAACACTATGTCCAATACATTTTTAAAAAGTTGAAGTACATAAAATATATAACAATAAATGCTGTTTTTGTTCTTCTCCAGAAATTGGCAATGCTTATGCAGTGCTCAGTAACCCAGACAAGAAGAGGCAGTATGATGTAAGTGGAGGAGAGGATCCCAGCAGCCCAAATTACAATGCTCATGGAGGATTTGATTTCCACAGAGGGTTTGAGTCTGATATTACACCTGAAGACCTCTTTAACATGTTCTTTGGAGGCGGCTTTTCCTCATGTAAGCCGTATGGTATAGATCATAATAAGATACACATATATTGCACATCACATATTTATTTTCGCCACATAGATGGACATTCACTTTATTAATTCTGGTTAGTAGGAGGGACTGTATATGGTTTAAAGAGGGCTGTGTCAGTGTTTCCCCTAGGATCATGGCTTTGGGGGGGGTGCGGGTTTATGGGTGGTGCGGCAAAACACTCACACAAACACTTGTGAATCATAGTGTTTATATGTTTCTTTTAATTACAGTATAACAATATATTATAACGTCTGAACAATTACTGTACAATAACTTAACAACTGTACACTGAACTAAACACTAAACATCAGAATTATTTTAAGGTCAATTATCCACAAAGTGTGCAGCTTTTGTCACTGCAGTGTATCTTTCGACTGAACATTCCTAAAACCAAAAGAAAACTGAAATATCTCTATGTACTGTATTCTATCTATGTATCAGTCTATCTATCTATCTATCTATCTATCTATCTATCTATCTGTCTGTCTGTCTGTATGTCTATATAGCTAGCTAGCTAGCTATTAATTAAGCAATTTATTTATCCATTCGTTCATTCATGCATGTATGTACAGGGTTCCCACTGGTCATGGAATTTCTGGAATATCATGGAATTTTAAAAGGTCTATTCCAGTCATTGAAAGTCAGGGAATTTAATATTTTTTGGTACAAGTCATGGAAAGTCAGGGATTTTTGTTTGTTGCTTCAAATTTTAGTTTCTATTTATCAAAATGTAATTTTTCTAGACCGTTTTTGTTTTTTTATTGCATTGTTTTACACGTTTTGCCTATTTTTATGGTTAGGCTATTTTTCAGCGCCATTTTATTCCCTTCCCGCTCTTCAACTGGCAATCACTACAGTCAAATGCAGTCACCAGGCTGTACCTGATAACTAAGGCAAACATGTCAGGAAAATGTACATTTCAAGAGCTTTGGCTACAAAATGAGCACTTTTCACACCCAGAAGTCTGGGTGTGAAAAGCAAAAACTAAATGTGAAGAAATAAAAAAAAAACTGAAAAAAACATCAATTAATTTCTGTAGAAATAATAATAATAATAATAATAATATGTTTTATTTATATAGTACCTTTCCGGAGCTCAAGGATGCTTACAATAAACACAGAAAACGTGAAGAAACATCAAACAGTAATGCAAAGGCTAACATCAACAATAATACAGGAAATATTACAGAAATAGTACAGATTAAGCCATTAAATTAAAAAAATGACTGCAACTTATCTCACAATTCTGACTTATTTTCTCACAATTGTGTGATACAAACTTGCAATTCTGAGAAATGAAGTCAGAACTGTGAGATAAAAAGTCACAGTTGCAGAGTCAGAATTGCATGATATAAACTTGCAATTGAGAGTTAAGTCAGAATTATGATATAAACTCGCAATTCTGTGAATATATCAGTATTTTTTCTCCTCAGAAATGAGTTTATATCTCACAATTTGTAGAAAAAAGGTAAAAATTGCAAGATACAAACTCGCAATTGCAAAACAAATTTTATTTAGTGGCAGAAACAGGCTTCCATAGTTTTGTACTAAAAACACCTGTAAACAAGTAAATAAAGGTTGCGAATGGATGGATCCGTTCATTATAGGTCATGGAGATTCAGGTTTTTAGTCAGTGAAAGTCAGGGAAAAGTCAGGGAATTTGACCTTTGGCTTAGAGTGGGAACCCTGTATGTATTTACTTACTTACCAAGATCAGTCTTGTACAGCCAGGAGGAGTATTTCCCCTCTGACAGCCAAGCTGGGTCAAAACCTGTCATTCGGTGGTGGCTAGACTTTTTCTGCTTGTCAGGGGCAGGACATGCAGCACTTGGGCTCTTTTCTCTACTTTGACTTGGAGTAGGAAAGCTACACCGGCTGCTACTCGCAGCAGAACAAGTGTTGTCATCTTCACCACCCTGGGAGCGTTTAAAAAACGCGGATATTTTTGCCTGCTTTTCAGCCTGATGTGACATATTCCCCGACGCATGGTCTCTGTTCGCTGGTGGGTGTGCACGCACGTGTCTGTGTGTGCGCGCGCGCGCGCGCATCGGGGCGGAACTCCGCCGCGCACGATACGGAGGACAATTGTAAACGCGCCAACGTGGAGACGAAAATTACATGCCATCGTATAAATAACATAAGGCTATTTAGTTTAATAAAAGAAAAAAGCACAGACCTCAGTGTTCCCATGGGTCATGGAATTTCTGGAAAATCATGGAATTTTAAAAGGTCTATTCCAGTCATTGAAAATCAGGGAATTTAATATTTTTTGGTCTAAGTCATGGAATATCAGGGATTTTTGTTTGTTGCTTTAAATTTTAGTTTCCATTTAGCAAAATGTAATTTTTCTATTAGTGTTTTACCATTTTATTCCCTTCCCCCACGTCCACTAGCAATCACTTACGTCAAATACAGGCACCAGGCTGTACCTGACAACTAAGGCAAACATGCCTGGAAAATGTAAATTTCAAGAGCTACATAATGTCCACTTCAAAGACTGGGCGTGAAAAGTAGATGATAGAGAAGCAAAACTAAATGTGAAGAAATAAAAAAAAAACTGAATGATAACCTTGATTACAAAGAGAAAATCCTTGTGTTTAACCCCTGAGATCATAAAAAACATAAATTAATTTCTGTAGAAATAGTACAGAAAAAGCCAGTTTCCACCACTAAATAAAAAATTAAAAAAAGGTTACTGCGACTGATCTCACAATCCTGACTTATTTTCTCACAATTGCGTGATACAAACTCGCAATTCTGACTTTTTTTCTCAGAACTGTGAGATATAAACTCGCAATTCTGAGAAATAAAGTCGGAATTGTGAGATAAAAATTTGCAATTGCGAGTTATAAAGTCAGAATTGCATGATATAAACTTGCAATTGCGAGAAAAAAAGTCAGAATTGTGAGATAAAAAGTCGCAGCTGTGAGTAAAGTCAGAATTGTGTGATATAAACTCGCAATTCTGTGAATATACCAGTATTTTTTCTCCTCAGAAATGAGCTTATATCTCACAATTCTGAGAAAAAAAGTCAGAATTGCAAGATACAAACTCGCAACTGCAAGAAAAGTCAGAATTGCGAGAAACGGGCTTCCATAGTTTTGTACTAACAACGTTTGTAAACAAGTAAATAAAGCTTGCAAATGGATGGATCCGTTCATTATAGATCATGGAAATTCTGCTTTTTAGTCAGTGAAAGTCAGGGAAAAGTCAGGGAATTTGACATTTGGCTTAGAGTGGGAACCCTGAGACCTATTATATAGGAAAGATGATCTTAAATTACTTCTGTCGTTATTCGACGAAAATAAAATAAAATTAACTTGACCTTCAAGGGGGGCGGGGGGTGCCGTTGGGGGGCGGGGCGCCCCCCTAATAAAATTGGTAGGGGAAACACTGTGTGTGTTATATGTTGGTGCACACAATAAAGCTGAAGGGATTTGACAACCAGTATAAATATATATATATGTGTATATATATATATATATATATGCACAGGAAAATTCTATAAACCAGGCCCAGTTCGACACTGAATTTGCACATTGTTTGATACTAAAAGATGATTTGGAACTGCAGACGGTACAATGACTTTTTTTTTTTTTTTTAACTTTGCAGGATGTTTTCATTCACTTAGGCCATGTCCACACTAATACGTGTTTGTTTGGGAACGCATCTTTTTCTTTCCGTTTTGGCCTTCCTTCCACACTGAGACAGCATTTTGTCAAGGAAAACTGACCTTTTTAAAAACCCTGTCCAAAGTGGATAAATTGGAAAATGCCGTTTTCGCATTGTAGTGTTGCACATTAAGTAGCGTGTAGTGTAGTGTGACTGTGAAAACGGAGACTTTTGAAAACGATGATGCAGGTTTAGTCATGTGATGCACTTTGTATCAATAGACATATGTTTATACCGGTAATTGTGCCTGTGATATTCACTTTCACACTGCTCCTAAAGATATTTATCTTGTAAACTCTTCATATTACAGTCCTAAAAAATTTAGTTGCTTCCCTGACTTCTGCGGAAAAACACAAGGGCAGCTGCTTTTTAGATCAAACATGGACGCATCAGTGAATGATGAGATATTTTGTTAAATAAAATGATCCTGCCAGAACAATTGCATGAAAACGTATTATGTCTGTTCCATCTGTATCATCTCAGTGAGTTTTTGGAGGTTTTACACATGTGCAGTAAGGCAAATTTAAGGTTGTCCTACGTTTCAGTGTGGATGAGAAACTTTTATGAAATGTGGATGGAGAGCGTTTTAAAAAATGAAAACTCCATTTTCAAATGTATCCGGATTAATGTAGACATAACCTTAGAGCTGTGTTACACAATGAATGAAAGATAATTTTCAAAAATCCATAATAGGGGCACTTTAAATGTGCATGTGTGTGATAGTCATTAAGGCCTGTACTAGTGTCTCATACACGTTCAAGTTTCCGTCTTTATCATATTTGATGCACACATTACTCCAAAGAATCACTCGAAAGTTTGTAAAATTTATTTACCATTCAGGATCGGGACTCTGCAAATACTCAGCATTCAATGATTTGGATCAGGGGCACAAAAATACCTGATCGGGATATCCCTTTTCTTTTATTAATATTTTATTCATCAATAATGCATTAAATTGATCAATATATTTAAAATATTACAAATGATTTCTCTTTAGAATAAATGCTCTTCATTTAACTTTTTATCAAAGAATAATTAAATGCATAATGAAAAATGTATCAAAGTTTCACAAAAATATTAGGCAGCAAAAGCAATGTTTCCAATATTGCTAATAATAAGAACAATTCAGCACCAAAAAAATACATGAAAATAACTGAGCACCAAATCAGAAAATTAGAATGATATCTGAAGGATTATATAACACTGAAGACTGGAGTAATGTTTGCTGTTTATCACAGGAATAAATATATTAATATAAACCAACTAGGGTTATTAAATACTGTAATGCTCATTTAATGAATATGATGTTATGCACTGCCTCTTTATAAGCTATGGTAAACTATAAAGTTTGTTTGTTATGCAGTTACTCAGAACATGGGTTTGTACAGCATGCTTGTCCTTCTATTCATGATTGGTTATTAATTTATTTACTCCAGCCCTGGTGAATGGAATAAACATTTTAATTGGATGAGGCGAAGGGGGAAATAGTGTGATGAAATAAAATCTGGTCACAAATTCGAATTTGGATTTTTTATGTTTGACTGAAACGTGGTTGAGCACTACTTCACCATCAGCAATGTTGTGCGTTCCTGGTTATAATATTTTTAGAAGGGATAGGTTGGTGGGTACTGGTGGGGTTATGTTTTATATTAGGGATAGTATTTGGTGTACTGAATTACAGTTAGCTTATAATTTTGATATTGAATGCATAGTTTTAGATATTTCTCTTCCCCCACAAATGTCTTTTATAATTATAGTAGTTTATCGGCCACCTTCTGCAAAAAATGAATTTTATGATCAATTATACAAGCTTCTTAAATTATGTGATTTCACCAAAGAAGTCATTTTACTTGGAGATTTAAATGTAAATTGGCTGGATAAAACAGAAAGAAAGAAATTGAAAAATATAACTAGTATATAACTAGGACCCACAAAATAACGAGATCGTGTGAAACACAAATTGACTTAATCTTTACAAATAAACCTGATCATGTGCTTAAGACTTTTAATATGATTACAGGATTGTCAGATCACAATTTAACTTTAGTTGTAAGAAAACTGACAAAGAAGAGGTTTAGTCATCAGTCTATAAATAGAAAATCATGGAATTTTAGAATACCAAAAAGTGATTTAAATAATCTGAAAAGGGCATTAGAAAAAATAAAGTGGGAAGAACATTTTTCTCAAAATTGTGTTGAAAGGGATACAAACACTCTTTTGGAGATTATTCAAACCACTGTAAATAGTTTTATGAGACAAGTTAAAAGTAGACCAAGGAAGAAAAATTGCCTACCTTGGCTAAATGAAAATATTTGGTCACTTATGAAACAAAGAGATAATGCACTGAAACAGTTTGTAAAATCTAAGATGGAATGTGACAAGCAAAATTTTAATAAACTAAGAAATAGAGTAATAAATGAGCAAATTTTTATATTTTTTATATCTTTATATTTCTATAATAGAGCAGGGAAAAGGAAATACCAAATTGATATGGGAAAATCTGAGACATTTAACAGGAAAACAAAGAATTAGTGAGAAATATAGAACTATGCTATGTTAGCAAATACTTTTAATAATTATTTTGTAGATGTAATAAGTGTTCTTACTAAGTCTGTCTGTCTAGGTATTCCACGTATTGTAGTGATGGATAATGTCTTGTCCAAGTTTACACTTAACAGGTGTCAACCAGAGAAGTCGATAGAATAATTAGTTCAATTAAAAATTCAACAGCCAAAGAAAAATATGGATTGGAGACTTTTTTTTTTTTTTAAAACCCAATTTAAAAAAAAAAAACCCGAGGACTTATTTACCAGTCCACTAACTCAGATTATTAATTTATTTATAACTCAAGGTATTTTTCCCTCTGCATGGAAATTTTGGAGTAATTACCCCTGTTCATAAATCTGGTAGTTATATAGAAATTAGTAAATATAGACCAATAAGTATTCTCCCTGTAATGTCGAAGTCGCTGAAAAATGAGTAGCAGAGCAAATAATCACATATCTTAATAATAGTGCCTTTTCTCTTCACCCTATGCAGTTTGGTTTTAGAAAAAAATATTCTACAGAAACAGCAAATAGTTTAATGCTAGAAAATGTCAAATCCTTGATGGATAAAGGAGGTGTAGTTGGTGTTGTCGTCTTTGATTTTAAGAGAGCTTTTGATACTGTAAATCATGAGATTTTACTTTCTAGGTAATTAAATTTAAATTTTTCAAATGAGGCCATTATGTGGTTTAAATCTTATTTAGAAAATAGAAAACAATGTGTACGGTGTGTCCTGCAGATGTTATTTGCCAAATGTATGCAGACAATGTTGTGTTGTATGTACATGCAAAAAGTCAACAACAGGCTGCAAAAAAATTGACTGATACTATGAATCAAGTTGCACAATGGATTATCAATTCACATTTACATCTTAATGTAAAAAAACAAAAAACAAAACAAAAAAAAGCAGATGCATTTGTCCAGGAACAAAAACTTGAGGTAGTACATGAATTTACATATTTAGGATTATTATTGGATTCTCAACTTTCTTTTAAAAAAGTGGTAAATATAGTGAAATTTAATTTGGCGAATTTCAGATTTATCAGAAATAGTTTGACCAATGAAGCAGCAGTCCTATTCATTAATTCAATGATTATTCCTCATATCACATATTGTAAGACTACCTGGACTCAGACATGTAAATCTTTTCTTAAACCGGTTGAAATTATTTATAAACAAACTGTCAAGGTTCTGGATAAACAACCAAACGGTTTTCACCTTTGTAGCATATTAAGTAAGTTTTCTATTTTAAGTTGGGAATGTTTGATTTCATTTGCTGATCTGTTACTTATTTTTAAGATCTTAAATGGTTTTGCTCCACCCGTTTTTAAGGATTATATAGGTCAGAAAATAGGAAGATATACACAAGCTGGTATTAGAGGTGATTGTAATGTGCCATTAAGGAGAACTACCTTTGGTCAGTTATCTTTTGCTTTTAGAGGAACACATGAGTGGTATAGACTCCCAGTAGAGCTGAAAGAATTAAAACATTTAACGGGACACTGTGGTTTCTCAAAAAAGCTGAAAATATGATTATTGACCAATCAAAATTGTGATAATTTCTAGTAATTATGGATATGGTTTGGTATTCTGTAATTTTAATTAATTCTATGTATGGTATTTCTTCTTCTTAATTTGGTATATTAATATTCTTTGTTCATACTTTTCTCCTGTCTTTAAAGGGTTAGTTCACCCAAAAATGAAAATTATGTCATTAATGACTCACCCTGATGTTGTTCCAAACCCGTAAAACCTCCGTTCATCTTCGGAACACAGTTTAAGATATTTTAGATTTAGTCTGAGAGCTTTCAGACCCTCCATTGAAAATGTATGTACGGTAAACTTTCCATGTCCAGAAAGGTAATAAAAACATCACCAAAGTAGTCCATGTGACATCAGTGGGTCAGTTAGAATTTTTTGAAGCATCGAGAATACTTTTTGTACACAAAGAAAACAAAAATGATGACTTTAGTCAACAATTCGTCTCCTCTATGTCACCGTAGCGCCATTTTGGAAAGTATCCACTGGACGTAAACAACGTACGCTGTTCTGTATCAGCCACAACACAAGGATGCGCTGTTTTTGTTTGAATAATAGCGTAAATACACGTAGAAAATGTATCCGTGTATTGTGGCTGATACAGAACAGCGTACGTTGTTTACGTACAGTGGATACTGTCCAAAATGTCGCTACGGTGATATGATGTCACATGGACTATTTTGGTGATGTTTTTATTATCTTTCTGGACATGGAAAGTATACCGTACATACATTTTCAATGGAGGGTCTGAAAGCTCTCTGACTAAATCTAAAATATCTTAAACTGTGTTCTGAAGATGAACGGAGGTCTTACGGGTTTGGAACAACATAAGGGTGAGTCATTAATGACATAATTTTCATTTTTGGGTGAACTAACCCTTTAACATCAACCTGCCAAACGGGACTACGGATGAAAATTAGCCAGTGTTGGCTGAATCTGGTGCATTTTACATATTGTATGTAGTATTAATGTGCTTTGTCCCTGATTAAATAAATAAATGAGAAAATGAGAAATAACAAACCATTGCTGATCTGAAAGAGAGGTCCGTTTTGAGGTGCAGTTTCGGCACTGTTAGATTACCTCATTTGCATTAGATTCTACATAACTGATGTCAGTAACAAATAATCTTTTAATTTGTTTGTTGAAGCTAGAATAAGGTTTACCTTATTACTTTCAGGAAACTTCAGTCTATCTTTTCAAAAAATAATGTCTATAGTAACATCCAACTCAAGTCAATTGCATTTTTCAGTCTTTGCACTTTATCCATTCATTGTATCCATTTAGTAGTTGTTAGTGACCCCTTTTATTACATTTGTTTCTTCCTTGTGTTGTTAATGCAGTGAAAATGCTCTAAGTTAACAATATCTCACAGGTCCTTGGGTCAGACTATATCTCCATATAGTTTAAATGTAATTATTATGTATTCAATAATTTTACATGATTGTTCTTTATTGTCAAGGCCGGACATCCTTGGCTAGTGCCCCGTAAAATAGCATGACCAAAACTAAATATTAATATTAATATTTAAACCCAAAAGCCATTACACTGGTGGTGCTGATTAAATCTAAAGTCACATCATTCTGTAAAGTCCTTTCTAACAACTAACATCATTACACTTGTAATCACTGCTTGCAGCTATATTTTAATTATTTATTAATAAACTAGTGTTTTCTATTATTGCTAATGGTTGAACACTTCCTCCTTCTGGCATTCAGCACCAATGTAAGACACTGGCTAGTCAGTAAGGAAAAAGGAAGCAGGGTCCGTGGGCCATTAAGCTGCTTTTATCAGTAATTTTAGAAAAAAATACAGAAAGCCAATTTTCAGCGTAGCACAAATCAGCAGAGGTTCTATAGCATGTCTCATTTGCCTAAACAACATTTTTGGTGCAATGAACAGTTTAATTTGATTATTAGGCAGTTAATGTGTCTGTTCAAACTGACATGAACGTTCACATGCTATTAATGCAAGTCTTTCCATTATATTGTGTATAAAACTTTTTGACCAATACCATGCACTTTTAAGCATGGTCCCAGAGATGCTGTAACTTGGTGGCACTCATGGGGTTTATAAAAGGAAAAAGTGTTCTGTTTGATCATCCCCTTAAGCTGGTCACTCATACTTGGTTGTCAAATTGGACAGATAGTGAAACTAAAGCGTTTCTGCTGACATCACAGAATTTACTTCCATTTTGATGCGGTTGTGTGAATGGTCTTTTACCGGTAAAAAGCCAGAACGCCGTTGCCTTTGTGAACAGCATATTTCTTTATTTGCCTGTAAAGTCATACTGGTAATTAGTGGTGGAAAGAGTACTGAAAAAATATACTCAAGTAAAAATACCATTACATTCCCAAAAATGTAGTGTGAGTAGAGTAAAAAGTACTTATTCAAAAAACTACTTGAGTAAGGGAAAAAGAGTAGCCTATTTAAAAGTACTCATGAGTATTGAGTAGTGAGTACTAAGCTGCGGATTCTACCCCCTTATAATAAATGCCATACACTGCAATTTAAACATTTAGCAAACGTTGTACATACTGATTCACATTATCTTGTTTGTTAGAAAGAATTAAGAATATCTATCATGTAGTAGTTTTAAAATACATCAATACAACACAGAAAAACTATTAAAGTGATTAACAGATGAAAGTTATTCTCAGTAGCCTACAATCATCACCATTTAAATTATGTAGTTTTAAATAGATTTAAAATCAAGTGTAAGGCCACTGAGACAGCATGCTGTTGTTGCACATAACATATTAATGTTTAGAACAATGCAAAGAATACAAACACCATTAGAAACTTATACCATAGTTCAGCATTACACACAATGATATGGGTTAAAATGAGTTTAAAAATAGCCAATTTCTCTCCAAAACATTACTAAGTTTTAGCATTTTGTGATAAATAAATGATAATCATTAACCATGACAATTTATGTTACAATTTTAACATATACACATTGTTCATGGCATCATCCCCTACTTTTTACACATTTATATATACTGAACATATAAATAAAAACAGTATAAAAATAAATAATAAACAACACAGTTCTTTCTTAGTCATATTAAATGCAGCCATAATCAAAGTAGGCTATATTCTCTTAATATTCAAAGTGCATATAGAGACTAAATTTTTCAAGAATGATACAGAGCTAGAGACCTGTTATAAAGCCTCGATATGTTGTATAGCCTAATTTGCACGCATTGGGGAGTCGCTCTCTAAACGCGGGGTATTAAAATTGCTTTTGAATGCACGTGCACGTTTTACTTTCAGTTTCATTTTAGCGATTAATTTTAGAGATTAATTAGCTTGCAGAACTCAGGACTGAACAAAAAGTCTGGCGTTTTGGACCGCAGGCGGAGAGCCTGAGCCCACTGCGACACAAGAGATAGCATGTGAAGAACTTATGGACATGTTAAAAGAGGACTTTATTGACTGGGTTGGAAGAGATTATTCCCCACTGTGTCTCCTGAATCTCCGCTGGTTCCATCCAGCTCTCCTGAGCTCCCTGTGACTCTAATGTTTCCACCCAGCTTCCCTCTTCCACCTCCTTTCCTAAAAACAGCCAGTTCCTCAGCCCTGTCTCCGCTGGTGCCTGTCAGTCCCTAAGCTCACCAGGATTCTTAGGTCACCTCATCCCTGTCAGGCTCCTCCTTCCTTCCATCTCCACCTTTGTCCTCATTCGCTCCAGCTCCCCGCCTCTGTCTCGGTCGCCTGAGCCGTCAGCTTGGCCCTCTGGATCCTTGGTGTCACCCTGGCTCTTCATCTCCTTGGCTCCACCTGGGTCTCCACCTCCAGTGGCTCTGTCTTCATCATTCTTCCCCCAGTGTCGTCTGCCAATTCTCCACCATGACTCCTTCCTCCCTCGACTCCACCCTGGGGACTCATTCTGGCTTGACTCTGGACGAACATCTAGCTCCTACTACTCCTGGCTTTTCCCTGCCTCCTCCCACCTTCCACTCTCCCATGGACTACTTTATTTGCCCTGTTTTTGTTTCTTCAGTTGTGCTACCACCTGCTCCTGGATTCCTTCTGCTCATTGTGTGGATTTATTATTAAAAGACTTCCCTTTGACTTCTCCTACGTTGGGCTCTTTGAACATAGGTCAACTCGTAACAGTCATTAACTTTTCTACCACATTCTTTTATAGCATTATTTGGTATAATAAAAGCATTTTTACATAATAAATCATTCATATAGTAATTTATTTTAATATTTGTTTAGGTAATCGTTTTAAGTGTAATTGTTCTGTATTATTCTACAAGTAATTGTTTGAAAATTAGGCTTTATTAATCAAAACTCTGTACCTGTAAATCATGCTTTGTGTGAAAAGGAATGAAAGTTGTTGCAGTTTTACTGCCTCTAGTGTTCATTTATACTAAATACTGCAGTGATTTGTACATATAGGTAAGTTTTTTTTTGTTTTGTTTTTTTCAGTTTTGCAGAAATGTATATAGAGGTGCATATTTCCAGTGAGCCTATGTTGGATTTGTGTGAGTCTCTTGCAATATCTGAGTTTGAACTTCAAAAAAGGTTCCTGTTTTGTTGTAGGTGTAAGTTCCATGTGGAATTAGTTTTTTTGGTGTAAAACCAATGGGGACCCCAAACTAGTTATAGAAACTAGAAAAATTTCCAGTGGTGGAAAAGAACATAAACTCTGATTAACATGGAAAATACTATTCTTTTCACTTATCACTTGTATAACTGAATATGTGATCTTGTGTTTCTTCAGCGAACGCACATGAATTCACTAATGGCCGAACACACAGTCACCATACAGACGAAACCAGAAGAGAGAGGGCAGAGGAGAGAGGAGATGTATGAACATCTTTTATTTATTTTTATTTATTTATTTATTTTTTTTTTTGACTCAGTCTTCATGAAAAAAGCAGTCCTCAAATTTTGGCTGAGCAGTATTGCCAAAAGTGCTGATGATGTTTGTATTAATATGGCTGTCTGTGTTCACAGAAATCAAAGCTATTTGTTTATTTCTGAATAGAGCCTGGTGCAAAGAGTTGTCTGTGGTTTCTCACATAGAATGGTATCTCTCAGTGCCAGTGTAAATAGCTCCAGACAAAGCCACAGGACAATTAACACAGTTGTGATTTGTTATGCATCATATTGGATTTATAGATAGTACCTGGTTTTGATCAGAATTATCTTTTGAACAAATCTGTTAAAAAATAATGTTTTTAATGACTTCACGACATAACAATCACTAACCTACAGAAAGAGATACAGAAAAATCTTCATTAGCAACCTTACTGGAACACACAAATACAGGCAAGAAGAGTGATACAAACAGTAAAAAATTCTGCTGTTGGACTGGTATTGTAAATTAGCACTCTTGTATCACTCTTGGAATGCTGCTTAAAATATCAGATTGCAAAATGCAATCCCACATGTCCTATCCTTCAGTGTAAATGCATTTTAGAAAAACACCATTTAAATGGTAATTTTGCTTTAGTTTTTGCTTGGACATGTAAAACGTAGAATCAATTTGAATAATACATTTACATTTTCATTTTGCTTCTAAAGCATTAATATATGATTTTGATTCATATATTAAAACTGTTGTAGGAAATGGCAAATGTGAATTATATAACTGAATTTTCATTTTCATTTTGCACTAAACATTGCACATATGTATGGGAAAATGTAAATTTAAATACAGAAATACATTGCCATTTTGCATATTACATTTCAAATTGAATTTCACTGTAATATGCTTCCATAATGCACAAGTATGTTATGTGAATATGAACTGATAACTGCAGGGCATAAAGTGTTGTAGAAACATATTTTCATGCAGCCACTGATAATAGCCATAACGTAAAATACTGACAATGGGATTTTAAGATTCAACATCAGGATTGTTTAAATATAAATCACAATTATTCTGAAAAACTGTATTTTTGTCCTATTTGAATGTTTCATTCTGTTATTCTTGTTTTAAAGTGACACATAATGACTAATGCTGGTATCTGTTCTTCAGGGTGGGTTCTCCATGTTTATTCAGCTGATGCCAATCGTTGTACTGGTCTTGGTCTCAATCCTCAGCCAGCTGCTGGTGTCCACACCACCTTACAGCCTGTACTCCAGACCGTATGTCATAATACATGCCTCACACTACTGTACAGTCTACACTTTAGTTCATGTGTAATAATGCATTTGGTTATATGCCTAGCAACTTAAATTTTTTATAAAATAAAAATAAAATTTTGATCACAATAGCTTATAATATAAGTCATCTGCCTCTGCCTGCCTGTATGCACTCCTGACAATATCTAGACATGCTCCTGATTAAATGGCAGACGGTGTCCTGGGGATCTCCTGCCAGTCCTGGATCAGGGCATCAGTGAGACCCTGGACAGTGTGGTGCTACTTGGTGGCTTCAGATGCTCTAATACATAATGTCCCAAATGTTCTCAATTGGATTCAGGTTTGGGGAATGTAATGACCAGACAGTGGCATTGATGCCTTTATCATCTGGTATCTGCCTACACACTTTGGCCACATGAAGTCGAGCATTGTCATGCACAAGGAGGAACCCAGGGCCTGCTGCACAGTGGCTCTGAGGTTTTAATCCCAGTGCCTAACAGCAGTAAGGGTACTGTTGGCTAGCCTGTGGAGGTCTGTGTGACCCTCCAAGGATATTCCTCCCCAGACCATCAGTAATCCACTGCAAAACGGTCATGCTGGATGATGTTGCAGGCAGCTAAACATTCCCCATGGGATCTCCAGACTGTTTCACATTTGTCACATGCTCAGTGTGAACCTGCTGTCATCAGACCTACCAATTCAGGTGTTCACTGGCAATGTCAATCAAGCCAGATAGGTCCCACTAGAGCAGGGTTTCACAAAAGGTTTTTTTTCATTAGGAAATTTCAGGGGGTTTGATACTGCGCTCCTGTAACCCATACAAGGGATGCACAATATATTGGTAGTGGAAAAATACCAGTAAATATTTTATTTCAAACGGTTCAATATTAATAATTTTGATCAATTCAGTATTTTATGCGCTGCTGTTCCGGAGTGCTTCCCAAATTGCTGCAAAATGGGTAAACGTGACAGCTTTACAACGCAATGGATCATAAAACAGACGAAACTCCATCAACGCGCTCGAAACTGTATGCAAGCATTGCTATAATAAATCATTTGTTGCCAAAGAAGGCACATATAAAATCTTGCCAAGCATTTGTTACTTGCTCATCCTGATCTTTAACATAAATTTAGAGATCGTCAGGGTCTCAACAGAACTTGACAGAGTTTATCATTCATAAATTCAGATTTAATTAACTTTTAAACAGGAGATTTTGCAGACCTTTTCTGCACTTGAGCATTTGAGTAAAGCTATTATTTAAATGATACATACGCAGCACTGCTTTGTTTACAGAGGTTACCGTAAAAACAGCTGTATTTCTGCTTTTCCATAAGCACCACCTAACCAGCCAGGGGTGGTCTGGGACAAAATTTCAGACTGGGAAATCTCTCACTCATCCAGGCTATCCAATACACCCACACAAAACTTTGAAACCACAGACAACAATATTTTTTGTATGACCATCATCATCATCACATAAAAAAAAGTTAAAATCTATAGGCTGGGGCCATGCAAAATAATGAAATGTTATCTTTTGAACTTCCAATTTCCAGGTACAAATTTTCTTGTACCTGTCACTTTTTCATTAACACATTCCCACTTTGTTGGAAAACATCCACCTCATTATAATTTTTTGCACATAGTATAGACCTACATTTCTTTTGGAAAAAAAATAAGTATTACATTAGGACCATGTTTAATCTTGCCTAAATGGTCATGTTTTTACCAAGGAAAATTATCCATGGTATTATTAGGTCTATGGTAAAAGTATTGTAACCATGTTTTTTTTTTTTTTGGCAGATTGATTACCATTTGTGTAACATACTTGGTTACTAACGTAATCTCAGTTCCCTGAGATACGGTTTGATTTAAGACGCTTTAAGACGCTATGGGGAAAAGACTATTTTTTAATAACGCAGTGTAACTGCACGAGCATTGGTCGCTTTAGTGATAACTAAACAAGCCAATAGCTCGGCAGCGGTGCTGCACATACCTGTGGCAACGCAACCCACCGAATTCTGCCAGGTCCCGCTAAAATGGGCATGGTAACTGGCTATAAAAGCGGGCGCTTTGCCATGCAAACTCAGATATTTTGACTGAAGCAAGCAGCTAGCACGACTAGAGACGCAGTACTTGTTCCCATATCTCAGGGAACCGAGGACATGCTCAATTAGACATCAGACCTTGGAACTGAGAGGTCACATGAACCATCTGTCCAAAGAATAGAATCGCTACGAAACTTAGCTAAGGGTCAAGAGCGAGTCAGAAGGTACTGGGAGGATAAGCCATTAAGCAGATAGCACCCTGGCCTGTAAGGCCGGGACATCCAGATTATAAAACCTGGCAAATGTGGACGGAGAAGCCCAGCCTGCCGCCGCACAAATTTCTGCATGGAGACTCTACTAGACCATGCCCAAGACGAGGCCACGCCTCTAGTCGAGTGAGCTCTTACTCCTATAGGGCAAGGAAGGCCTAAGGAGGAGTAGGCTAGCTTGATGGCTTCAACTATCCATCTAGATAGTCTCTGCTTCGTGACCGGCAGCCCTTTGGTGCGGCCACCGAAGCAAATGAAGAGTTGTTCTGACTGTCTAAATGATTTAGAACGCTCAACGTAAACCCTTAATGCCTGAACCGGGCATAGAAGTGCAAGGTCCTGGTCCTGCTCTGACTGAGGAAGAGCCAGGAGTGTGACGATTTGGTCTCTGAAGGGAGTTGTAGGTACCTTCGGTACATAACCTTGCCTTATTTTCAGGACGACTTTACAGTCGTTAGGCCTGAATTCCAAGCAGGAGGGACTCACAGAGAGCACCTGTAGGTCACCGATACGCTTAACAGATGCTAGTGCTAGGAGCAGAGCAGTCTTAAATGGTAAAGGGCGAGGGTCAGCAGACTGAAGCGGCTCAAAGGGCCCTCAACACCGTGGGTAGGTCCCAAGCAGGGACGGTGAGAGGGCGAGGAGGGTTTAGCCTCCTAGAACCCTTCAAGAAACTAACCACAAGATCGTTCTTACTCACTGACTGGCCGTCTATAGGAGTGTGATACGCTGCTATAGCTGCTACATAGACCTTAAGTGTGGAGGGAGATCGTCCCTTATCCAAGAACTCCTGCAAGAAGGACAATATCAGCGATATGTCACAGGAAGTGAAGTCTGCGCCACAGGCTGCACACCAGGTGGCAAAGACAGACATCTTAAGGCTATAGAGGCGTCTTGTAGACGAAGCCCTAGCCTGGGATATAGTATTCATGACAGTCTCTGGGAGGTTATTAAGCTCCCGTCGAGAGGCCAGAGGTGCAGAGCCCACATCTCCGGCTGGGGGTGCCAAATCGTTCTGTTCACCTGAGAGAAGGCCTCGCCCTAAGGGGAATAGGCCACGGGGCTGCTGACAGTAATTGAAAAGGTGACTATGAATAGGCCGATGCATCCTGATCCTTTGAGAAGTAAAGTGGGCAATGAAAGCATTTGAAGCAGACCTAACCGAAGTACTGGTGATGCTGTATCACCATAAGGCCTAGCATCCTCTGAAATGTCTTAAAAGAGAACGGAGGGGTAGGGTCCAGTGCTAGCTTGGGCCGGGGTCCCTGGCGTTTAGGAAGTGGGTAGCGTCTGGCAGAGCGGGAGCATTGACGGGGCTCCAATTTCGGTGCAGCAGGAGCGCTTCGTGGGCTACTGAGTCGGCGCTGCTTTAGGGCGACTCTGAGCAGACGATGAGCTGGAGTGCTTGGGCAGGAAGTGTTGCATGGCCTGGGACAACTTATGCGCTGCTGTAAATCGCTCCGTGAATCCCTCCACGGCAGGTCCAAAAAGGCCCGAAGGGGAGATAGGAGAGTCGAGGGACCATATCCGCGTCCTTGATCTCGGTCAAGTTTAGCCATAGGTGGTGCTCCAGGACCGCAAGACTGGCCATTGACCTGCCGATAGCCTGCGCCGCCATCAGGTCTTTAAATGGCATCTGCTCAGGTCCAGCCTCATCCAGAGCATGGAGGAGTTTGGCCTGGTAAACTTGCAAGACCGCCATAGAATGAAGCGCCGCAGCTGCCTGCCCATCCAATAGCCGTGGACGGGCAGAGCTCGCCATCCATGCCTGAGTGGGCAGCGCTGGGCTCTGCAGACGGCAGAGGGACGGGGTCTTGAGCAGAGCCCGACAAATCCTCTACACCGGAAGCCGCCAATGACATGCTGTCATCCAACATCTCATCCTCGCTTCCACCGAAGGACACCAGGTCGCTCACAGCCACAGAGGGACAGTGGTCCGGTTGAGAGAAGAGGACGGGGGAAGCTTCTCTTTGTGGTGAGAGTGAGGCACGCAGGGGCTGAGCTGACGTGAGCTCGCTCGACACCAAACGCCGAGATCCTCTGCCCCTCTGCTTTTTCCTCAAAGAGCGCTAACTGCGAGCGCAGAGAAGCAAGACTCATGTCCTTGCAGGGGGGACATTCAGTCTCGTTAAGTGCGGCTTCGGCGTGGGCGGCGCCCAAGCACGAAGTGCACTCACCGTGACCGTCAGCAGCGTGCAGCGGGGCGCTGCATGAGAGACAGAGACGGCACGTCATTTGAAACAACGCCGTTGAAATTTGCTCTTAGGAAATTTGCGCTAGTAGAGCTGACCGGATGGCGGCAGGGGAATTGGACACGCATCTGCAGGCATTGTAGACAACGAAGCAGGATCAGCCGAGCAGGAGGTTGAATCTGCTGCGAGGTGCTGTTCACGGTGGGCGGTCTCGAAGGCGAGTAGAAAGGCTTGAGTCTAGCTTGCTTGTAGAAAGGCTTGAGTCTTGAGCGAAGATGTGATGTCGTCGCTGAAGGATAAGGATCTGAGTTGGTATGGCAAAGCGCACCCGCTTTTATAGCCAATCACCACGCCCATTTTAGCGGGATCTGGCAGAATTCGGCAGCCTACGTTGCCATAGGTGTATGCAGCACTGCTGCTGAGCTATTGGCTCGTTTAGTTATCACTAAAGCAACCAATGCACGTGCATTTACACTGCGTTATTAAAAAAGTGCTTCAGTCTCTGAGAAAATGGTCTTTTCCCCAAAGCGTCTTCAATCAGATGCAGTACGAGTGAAGTATCGAAAGGGAAACAGTGTTTTACTACAGATACCATGGTGAAACTATAAAGTGTAGCAAAACCATTGTTAATTTGTGGTTACCATGGTTTAACTATAGTAACTAAAATGTTTTTTTTTGTTGTTTTTTTTTAGTAAAACCACGGTTAATTTTAAGGGTCATAAGGGTTGTGTTGTTGTCTGCCTTAGCTCAAAAACTGACAGCAGTGTGAAAGCAGCAGTTAAAATTGCATCTGATTACAACGATGTGGATGTTTGCAGGAGCTCTGCAGTTCAGTATTGTTAACTTACTCCAGTAATGTCCGCTCACATCATGTTTATTTATATAGTCCGTTATGCAATAGATAGCCAAACAGCTTTGCGGTATTTAACATGAAAAACCTGTCACTTTCAGTTAGAATTACAACTTGATTTCCTGTTATAAAGCAGCTCTTCAGTGTGGAGCTGGCTAATGAGAAAATATTTGTGTTAGTGGGAAACAAATAATTTAATTAAAGTGATGTTTTGTTTACAGAGATCAAAACTTGATCTACCTCAGGACTATTTTGGTTATTATAACCCTAAAAGGTATTTTAAGACATTATGTTTTGAATAAAATAGTTTATCCAAAAAACAGAGCATCTTATCACTTATCACTTAGTTTGACTTGCAAAAGGAGATGTTAGGCAGAATGATGTGTATAAAACAGTTTCTCTGGCTGTCATCCCATTTTAAATGCCAAATACATCTTTTTGTATAATGAACTGGTAACACTTTACAATAAGGTATCATTTGTTAACATTAGCTAGTGTATTAATTAAAATGAATGAACAATACATTTATTACATTTATGTATTATTCTTCATTAAGGTTGGTTAATAAAAATACAGCTGTTCATTGTTTGTTCATGTTAGTTCACAGTGCACCAAATGTTTAAAAAAAAAAAAAAAAAAAAACACTTGTGATTTTTATAAATGCATTAGTAAATGTTGAAAGTAACATTAACTAAGATAAATAAATGCTGTAAAAGTTGTTCATTCTTAGTACATATTAACTAATGTTAAGTAAGGAGTCTTATTGTAAAGTGTTACCAATTAATTGTATAATAATTGTAATTACATAATATGCTTTTCTAAAGCTGAAGTGACCTTTATTTATGTTAGAATATGTATAACAAAATTATATGATTAGTCAATGAATCGTTCTAATAATTGTTCAATTAATTAATTATCAAAATAATCGTTTGTTGCATGGGGCATGTCCTAAAAGGTTAAAAAACCCTGCACTAGAGGATGTTGGACCCTAGGCCATGCTCATTAAGTCTGTTTCCGACAGTTTGGTCAGAAACATGCACACCAGTAGCTTGCTGAAGGTCATTTTGGAGGGCTTTTGCAGTGTTCCACCTCACACAAAGTCCTGCTGCGTGGTTTGTTGCCCTTCTACAGTCTCTCGGTATCTCTCTGCTCTTGAAACTATGCTGGGAGACACAACAAACTTCCTTGCAACGGCGTATATGAATGTGCCATCCTGGAAGAGCTGGACTAACTGTGCAGCCTGATTAGGTTGCAGACATTGGCTAATGCTAAAAGTACTAACAAGGACCCTAACAATACACAAAACTAGAGACAAATCAGGTTAAGGAGAGAGTCTGTGGCCTTTAAAACCATTCCATTTTTGGGGGTTGTCTGGCTGTTGCCCTTTCCAGTGCACCAAGCAGGAGATATAAGTTTTAATATTATTATCTTTTGGCCCCTATTAATAATAATCCTAACAAATACAAAAGAGACCCCCTAATAATAATACTAAAATCTGACTATTATAATAGGGTTCTGGAGCTTTTACATTTTGTGTGTGTGTGTGTGTGTGTGTGTGTGTGTGTTTTAAATACTGTTCCTTAAAACTGTGTAATAGATGTCATCTCTGCCCCCAGGTCCACAGGACAAACAGTTAAAAGACAAACAGAGAACCTGCATGTGGACTATTTTGTCACCAGAGACTTCAAATCAGAATACAAAGGCTCAGCTTTACTAAAGATTGAGAAGAGTGTAGAAGAGGATTATGTTTCTAATGTGCGAAACAACTGTTGGAAGGAAAGACAGACAAGTATGTGCCATTATTTAATCTTTATTTAAACCATCTTATTGTTCCATTAGGGGTTTACAGTATTACATGTGTAATACTCATTAACAGGTGGATATGCTTATACTCTGAGGTCCTAATAAAAAATAGTTTAAAACCATATTTTATATAAACTCATTATGACTGGATACTAGGGATGTGACGAGATTTCATGGTACAGTCTTATCTCACAGATCTTACGTTTCGTGAGATCCAACTCGTTTCGCGAGAACGTGACGATATAATTGCAAAACAAGAATTTATATTAGAGCTGCAAGATTAATCCTTAAAAAGATTGCGATCTCTGTTCAAACACCTAAAGAATCTTATTCCTGAATGACAACGATTCAGCAGTGTCTATTACAACTGTTTCACATTGCGCTGCTCACACTATATATATGATGTAAAACACGTGTTAAAGACTTTCAAATCTGCATTCATGTTGCTGCTGATCCAGAAAGAGCATTACAGTCTTTTCAACCACATATTGATCATAATTACTGTGTTACAGACATTTAACAGCAGTACTTAAATAAAAGTTCATAGTTTGGGTATAAACACTTATTGTCTACAGTACCGATCAAAATGAAAGTATGTTAACACTTGCATGTACTGTAACGCTTATTCTCTTCTGCCAGGAGGTGGCGACAACTGCATGTTTAAAAATGTATTTATCATTGAATCATTTATTCAGGAGATTTCAATAGTGAAACAAGTCTTTATTATTTGAGACACTGACATTTCTTTTAAATTTTGATCAAATATATATTTTAAAAGACTTTGTGTTTAAAAGACATTGTGTCAGAACCACTAGTAAATTACATTATTTTTTGTTTAGATTTCTAATCTTTTTTTTCTTCAGAATTGTGAATCATGATCTCCAATTTATTAAATTTTAATATATTTTTTTTATTTATCCAGAATCATGCAGCTTTAGTTTACATGTTTATTACTGCATATAATTCATTTATTTAGAAGTTTAATTTTATAAAGTACATAGCAAAATGTTCATATCAAAAGTTATTATATATATTAAAATAATAATATTAAAATAAATTAAATTAAAATTAAAATAAAATTAAAATAAATATTAAAATGCACCTGTATTTTTTTGCATTTTGTGTTTTTCAGTTTTCAGTTAAATAAAATACTGTTTTTCCCAATATATTCCATAATTGAGAATTTCTTTAAAAAAGTGAACCCAGTCTCATGTCTCGTCTCGTCTCGTGGGATAAGTGTCTTGTCACACCCCTACTGGATATTATATTTTAAAGATCATGTTGTAAAAGCTAAATAAGCTTTAAACAATACTTTTCATATAATTATTGCACATGCACCTATGGTACAGTCTTCAAGTTTACAGGGGGTGAGCAATTGAGGTCACATTTATAATAACTTGGGACAGTAAAGAGACCTTTCTTCTGACTCAAAAAAAAGACAAGAAAAAGATGCCCATGGTCCCTGATCACCTATGTGAACATGCCATAGCCTTGCTGCATTTATAAAGGACATTTATGCACATGCAAAAGTAATATTTTGTACATCATGTCATTCCCTTCAGAAACAGACTTACTGTATGCTGCCAAGGTCTACCGAGATGAAAGACTACAGCGGAAGGCTGAACTCATGACCATGGAGAACTGCAAAGAGCTGGACAGATTAAATGACCTGTTCCGTGGAGGATAAACCTGAAACTGAAACTAATGGACATTTATAAAAAAAAAAAAAAAATAAGACACCATGGGCATCAGTGTAAATATTTATAGTTTGATTGCTTTTTTTTTTTTTTTTTTTTTACATTTAACTAAAGAGAGGATACATTATATTCCATCTTTCACTGGAATAGACTTTGCTTCATAGTCTAGCAAATCCAACTGAGAAAAGTTTCTTTTTTATGCCTGACTTAACTCAGCACTAAAAAACACTTTTTTTTCTTTCTTTTTGACTTAAACCCAAACTTTTGCTTTTATTGAATCCATGTCATTGTTGCTCTCCTTAAGTGCTACTAACTTGAAGATACCAGTATTTTGAATCTCAATGAAACCTAAATTGTACAAATAAAATAAAAGCTTTTAAACAGAGAATTACTCTTTTGTATTTGTATTTTGAACACAAATGGTATTTTTAATATTTAGGGGCCAAGCACCAAAGGTGCCTAGGCACCTATTGTGTTTGTTAGTGTTCCTATTATTATTATTCCGCTGCTTCTTCTTCTTCTTCTTCTTCTTCTTCTTCTTCTTCTTCTTCCACCTCAAAGTCTATGGCAGCCCATAGAACCGATTGCGGGAAAGTTGTTTTGATTTGGCAAACAGATAGAGGACAGCCTCAACATTAACTGTAGCAAATTTGGAGTCTCTGACTCAAACTCTCTAGCACCACCACTTGTCCAAACTTTAACATTTTGTATGCTAATAACTTTTGAACCATAAGGCACAGCAACAAAATTCTATTTTTCTCTGAATCCTTGGCTCATGCCAAGTCGAATGGACACCAAAATTTTAAAATCGTAAGGTTTAGTTTTTTTTCCCATTTTTAATAGTTCGTAAAACCTACTTTTTCGAACTCGTCCTAGACGGTTTGTCTGATTTTCACCAGAATTGGCTCAGATCATCTTCAGACCATGCTGGCAAAAAGTTATGGAATTTAGGTTGATTCTACCAACCATTTTCGAATAACTCACAAACAAATTCTACAAAAAGCGTGCAAAAATGGATGTGAGGCTATGTCTCCGCAACAGTTTGGTGTATTGAGACCAAACTTGGTGTGTGTTTATAACAAGCATGACCTGAGACTACCTGCAGTGTTTCGGCACAGTGCAACCTCTAGTGGTCAGGAGATACGAAAAATGGTTATTTTAGCTAATAACTTCTGAAACTGGTGTCATTAGATTCGGCGCATCATGCCAAGTCGAAAGATACAACATTTTCCCAATTTGGCCATTTTGGGCGTTGGCCATTTTGAATTTAGTTGTAAATTGCTGTATCTTAAGAACGCATTACCGGATTGTTTCGAAAATAATTACAAAAATGTTCGACTTCATGCCCTGAATGTACACAAAAAAATTGGGAGCAGCGCCACCTTGTGGTCAAAAGTTATAACAAAATTTCGAAAAATGCTAATAACTTTTGCTCACATTAGCCTATTGTAATAAAACTGAGTTGGATATATTCCTTGGATCATGCCGAGAACACAGATACCAATTATGCCAATATTGGCTGAACTTCCTGTCCACCATTTTGATTCATGTTGAAAACCTACTTTTTCAAACTCCTTCTAGACCGTTTGTCTGATTTTCACCAAATTTGGTGCAGATCATCTATAGACCACACTGACAAAATTTATGGAATTTGTGTCGTACACGAAACGGTTTTCGTTTAACGCATCATCGAATTTGCCAAACTGCATCGGAGGCTGTATCTCTGCAAAGGTTGGAGATATTTACACCAAACTTTGTGCTGTTGTCACCTCACAATGACCGCGCAACATCAATTTGGTAACAGCGCCACCTATTGATCAAGAATAATGAGCCATTCATTAACCATTAATTATGCAACTTTCAAAAATGCTAATAACTTTTGATTGCATTAGCCTGTTGTAATAAAACCGGTCTCAAAATTTTCCTTGGGTCATGCCGACAACATAAATACCAATTATGCCATAGTAAGATGAACTTCCTGTCCGCCATTTTGATTCATGTTGAAAACCTACTTTTTCGAACTCCTCCTTAACCTTTGGTTCGATTTTCACCAAAATTGAATCACATCATCTTCAGACCATGCTTATAAAAAGTTATGGATTTCGTGTTGATAGACAAAACCGTTTTCGTACAGCGCCGCTGCAAATGTTAGGCATGGTGCCAAAATGAGTTTGAGGCTATATCTCTTTAAAGCTGTGACATAATTATACCAAACTTTGTGTTTGCCATTGTCACCTCACACAGAACACAACAAAGTGATTTGATAACAGCGCCACCTTCTGGCCGAAAGCGATAAGCCATTTATTCCTATTACTGAAAGCTGTATTAATGATTTTTCAGCCATTTCAATTACAACCATCCTATTATGGCATTTATTACTCATTGTTGCATTTGGTCTGATGTGCCATGCTTAGCTCCTCGTTTTGCTGCTTGGATGGCAGCCCATAGAACCAATTGTGGGAAAGATGTGAAATTTGGCATACTGATAGAGGAAAGCAAATTTGGTGTCTTTAATTCAATGTGTGTGTTAATGTTACATCACACAGATTTCACTATATCAATATGATAACAGCGCCACCTATTGGTCAAAAGTGATAAGCCATTAAATCATATTACTACAGGTTGTATTTATGATTTTTCCACCATTTTGTCTAAAATCATCCTAAAATGGCTTTAATTACTCATTGCTGCAGTTGGTCTCATGCTTCCCTTGTCTCGTGCTTGGCCCTGTAATTGCTGCTTGCAGCTATATTCTCTCCTTGTTTTTGTCCATCCACTGCAATTTCACACAACCAAAACATTCACACATCAAAAAGTACAAAACGATGTTGTAAAAATATCCATATGAATGGCGTACTCAACAGAATTAATTTAGACTTTTATTAGTTGATAAACATACACATACAGTTCACTATATATGGTAAACCGTGCTTTCTTGATGTGTGAGAACAAACCTCAATCCAACCTCAGCAAGCACAGCCGAGCTTGGATTAAACCACTCGATTCAAATGAATAACTTTTATGATCTCTTTTTGTATCATTGTAAAGTTTTGTTTGTGTGGCCTTTCAGAAGATAGACAAAACATAAAAAAAATAAATAAAAAAACAATAATAAAAAAAACTGTTCTGATAAAGAACGTAAGTCTTACAGGTCTGGAATTTTATAAGGGATAGTAAATGATGACACAAGTTAAATTTGTGGTAAACTTCCCTTTAAAGAATCAGAACAGTTCTTTTTTGTTAAATCATTTATTTAAAAATTAATATCCTATATATATATATATATGCTAATTTGTTCTAACCTGTTATTTTTGAGAAATAACATCAATCATAGTGAAGTACAAAAGATAAGCAGAACATGCCACCAACCCATGGTTATCGGGGGGCCCCCGAATTATTATTTTTTTTTGCAATTTAAAACTGTGTTGCACAACCTACGAACACCGTTATGTTCTTGTTTGCGTCTTATTATGCTTGAATGGACAAATACATCCAAAATTATGCCAAAATCTTGATGAGTATATTTGAAAACTGTCAGTGTCCGCTTCTAATTTACTGACTGCTGCTAGTGAATAATCAAAAAAAAAAAAAAGGGATAGAAAATTGCTCACTGCTCTTTAACTCAGATTTAACAAGGATTAATAAGACTATGCAAAGCTATTTTACATTTGGCAGTTCAATTTCTGTACCTGAACAAACTTTGAGGAAAAAAAAAAAAAAAAAAATGGAAAAAAATTTTTTTAAAGCACTGTTTAATTTGTACATGTTGTATTTGTGGTAATGGAAGTATGTTAAGGAATAGGAAAAATATATATTTTATTATTTATTTCCTATTTAATGCTCTCAAAATAATATGCTTGTGTTGTAACCTGAAATGTTTATGCTTAAGGTCAAGAATGCTTCTAAACAAGTCCCAGGGGTTAAAAAATGCCATGTTGACTTTTCATGCTTAACATAGAGTACTTTATCAAAATTGAACACTAAGAACATTCGATAATTTCCTTCTCAAACTGTGCCTAAACTTTACTTGCTTATGCTCAGCACTTTAAATGTACTGCAAGTAGGGATGAGCGATATATCGGCAGCCATACCCGTATCTGCGGATAAATGCTATTTTTAGTATTATTGTTATCGGTCTGATAACAAAATTAGGTCGATATCTTTAAGATGATAAATTAGGTATTATTTCTGCTGGCTGAACCACTTGACGTGCTTGCTGGCCACTAGGGGTTTAATCGTAGCTTCTTTGATGTCATGCAAAGAGAATAGCACATATGCTGCTTCTGTTGATTTTATGAATGCAGTGGTCAATCGGAGGCGGCTAAGTTACAATCCTCTCAGCACACAAAATGCTGGTAGTGTTCTGTTCAATTCAGTTAATAATAGTTCACGTTCGTGACGTGAACTATTATTAAAACAGAAAATGTAGACATGATGTAAATAAGAGATTAATTGCGCAGTGTAAACATTCTTTTTTATTACTCTTTATTAACTTTCTGAGATAACGTTGAACTACATTAAGATGTGTGACAGCTTTTTCAATTGATTGTAAGGGAGCGCCGCACCCATTGTGCACTTTCTCGGCTATAATCCATTCATAATCCATTCACTCACGGATTCACTCTCTGATAGCCATTTATCCAATATTGCCGCTTGCCATTGTGTTGCGTATAGGCTGCATCAGTTAAGTGAATGTGAAGCAGGTGCTTGCTCTGCGAAATATATCTGTATAGTATGCATGCTGCACCTGTCGACACTGGCCTGTGAGTAAACAAATTCTTAAGTATAGCATTGTTCTTTCACTGTGCAAATGTAAAAAAAAATACTTGCAGAAAAAAAACCTTTTAAACCATTTAATTGATATTATAAATAGGTTAAAATTCTTACTGGCGGTTAAACGGTAAATATGAGCATACCTAGTTTAGAGATCAGTTCAAACTTTTCTGAAGTTAAGGTTTTAAAATAAAATCAGTTGTTCACTGTATGTGTTTGCCTTTTGTTTTTGCAATCATGCTTAGATAAAAATATTAACGGCCTATATATCGGATGTCGGCCTCCGAGTATAAAAGAGTTATTGGTTATCGTTATCGGCCAAAATTTCCATATCGGTGCATCCCCCTAACTGCAAGGTTAGTGTGGATTGCTATGAACCTGAAACTGACAAAGGTACACTAGTAAAGTCACAAGTAAGCATGTATACAACATATTTCACTATGTTTTATTTACCTTGTAAAAAAACATTAATCTTGCAGCTGTTATCTACGGCATGCATTATCATATTTTTTTTTCTTTCTTGTTTTCTTGTGATCACAACTTAATTTTCTCGACATAACAAAAGTTTTTTTGTCGTTATCACAACTTAATTTTTTCGTAATTTCAACAAAAGTGGTTTGCAATGCGTTTAATTACGCATGAAGTATTTTCCTCCCACAGAATACCTCTTAAGGCAGTGTTTTGTAAAAGACCAAATTCAGTAAACACATCAAGCATTCTATGCAGACAAGCAAATAAGCCCATAATAGAATTGCAATGCGTTTAAAGCGTTAAGCATTTTACCCATAAGAAACGTGTTGCGTTCATGGCTTGTCTGTACATAGGCTAATATAATTTAATAAAAATGTGTTTACTGAGTTTGGTCTTTTAACCCCTTAACTGTCACCCATCTCCTCAGTGGGACGCCTAAGTTTACTTCCCCATTTTACAAATAAATCCTAATTAAATCATGACAAACTACATATAGTTGGAAAGGCCTACATATATATTTTACCATTTTTTGTGTTGCTGATTATGTAGGAAAAGTAATAGATTAATTTATGACAAGAGTACACCTCAAAAACATACTTCATAACAGGAGTTCTGAGTTTTGTCACAAAAGACTTTCTTCGTTCACTTTTTCCCTATCACAATGAAATCTCAAAAACTTAAAATCTCAAAATTCCTCCTTTGAAAACCATTTTAAAATGGCATTACCATTGAAAATGTACATTAAAATCATATAACAAAATGCTTTTGTTCATGAATTATAACAAATTATTTACTTACTCATATTTTCTCTAAAATACCTAAATATATAATTTGAGCCATTTCGCATAAATATGTGACATTTATCAGAAATGGCTCAAATTATATATTTAGGTCTTATTTATCACTTAAACAGAGATAATAGACAATAAAAATACTATTCTGTATTTTACACACCTTTTTATTGATATAGGCATTTAATTTTATCAAGTCTTCAGTGCAAAATAATCAATTTCCACAAGAAATACAAACCATGAAATGAAATGAATTCAACTGTACAAACTGAAGTAAGCGTCAGCTCTCACTCCTACCTTTTTTCTGTTTTTTTTTTTGTTTTTTTTTTGTAAATGTTATCCTGCTTGTCACACTCTTGAAGTTTCACTCTGTTAGGCTATGTTATGGAGAATGTTTGTCTGGTGAAAAAAATGTAAAAGCATATCTAACGTAGTTATAAAAGTTCTGTTTCTCTGTAGAAGATTAGAAAGCTAAATTTTGATGCTGCCAAAGAGCTACGGCTAACTTAGCTCAAAATTTTCCACCCTGTTAGATTCCACCCTGTTATGTTGGGTCTATAAACCTAGCATGGTGGAATTTGAAACGAACAGGGTGGAAATTCCAGAACCCAAGCTTAGAGGAAAAAAGACGAGTGGGGAAATATAAAAATATTTAATGCTGTTTTGTCGGGTATCTTCATAAGTGCAGTCTTAAATTAGTTAAATAAAATCTTAAATTAAAGCTGCAAGCAGCAATAAACGGGCCCTCGCACCCGGGCTCACCGCCGACCGGTGGCTTTAGAAACGGCAAACGTTGACCAATTTATGCAATTAAAGTGGTGAATATAAATGACTGACATATTCCTTCAATATGTACCCAACTTCCTGCTGCCGGATGGTGGCGCTATCACTATAACTGGATACTGTCATGTAGATGTCTTTAGGTCGTCACTGTCATCAGACATATGAAGTTTGGTGCAGATTGAACATTGTATGGTTGAGTTATTGAGTGATTTTCATGTTGCCAACAGGTGGCGCTATGATTGTAACTGTATATTGGCAGGTATATGTGTCCAGGTTAGACAAAATTTTCAGTTGATTTTCGTGAAATTTTAAACATGGAAAGTCTATCAAAATGGCGTGTGAAAATTGAAAAATTTCATATTCAATCCAAGATGACTGACTTCCTTTTGGGCGGAGTCAAATAAAACCAAGTGAACTTTGCCCTTTATGATGTCACCAATGACTATACTGACATTTGTGCAGATTGGAGAAACTTCATCCTGACCCCAGCCTCCATTTAATGTCTTACTTTATTTTACCAGTTGGTGGTGCTACAACTATGACCTACACTAACCACATCAATGCGATCAGCCCACAAAGCCAAACATGTGTGTCCAATTTGAAGTAAATCACTTGATGCACAAAGAAGATAGAGTCCACGTCCTGTTTCATATTTTTGATGCTTATTTGACGCATCGCCGTGGCAACACTGTTTGAGCTATCAAAAAAAGCTCTGCAATTTAACATCTCTTATGTCTTGACATGATTGTATCGAATTTTGGTGCCATTTACATGAATCCCCTAGGAGGAGTATTTCGAAAACGACAGCATGCCATTTTCAAACAATCCAAAACGGCCGACTTCCTGTTGGGTGGAGCTAAAAAGTTGAATTGGAGATTTGTTTGTCATGATAATGGCAATGTCCCTATGAATTTTCTTGAGGATCAGACAAAGTCTGTGGCAACCACAGCAATAAATAAAATTTGAAAATTGTAGGGGGTGCTACAGAGTCTGCTGGCCACACCCAAAACAAATGACCACAAAATTAAATATTGTGGCTAAGCTTCTACCAGTGTGCCAATTTTCGTGAGTTTTCGTGTATTCCAAAGGTATGAAACATGCATTTTCATACTAGGTGGCGCTATGGAGCTGATGAAGCACGTCTCTACAAATTTGCATGACTAAATCAACATATACTGTAAGACAAAATTTTCAGTTGACTTTTGTGTAATTTTAAACATGGAAAGTCTCTCAAAATGGCGTGTGAAAATTAAAAAACTGCAAATTCAATCCAAGATGGCTGACTTCCTGTTGGGCGGAGTCAGATAAAACCAAGTGATTTTAGCCCGTTAGGACGTCACCAGTGACCATACCGAGTTTCGTGCAGATCGGAGAAACTTCATCCTGGCCCAAGCCCAAATTTTCCCACTTTTGGTGGCGCTGTAGAGCCACTCGGCCACGCCCAAGCTCAAGCACTACTAAAAGTATAAATTTTTCACAGGTCTGATCTCTGTGCCAAATTTCATGAGTTTTCAACCATTTTAAAGCACTTAAAAATGAGCACGAACATTAAAAGAGAAACTGAAAAAAAAAAAAATTAAAGCTGCAAGCAGCGTTGAACGGGCCCTCGCACGGGCTCACCGCCGACCGGTGGCTTTAGAAACAGGAAACGTTGACCAATTTATGCATTTAAAGTGGTAAATATAAATGACTGACATAGTCCTTCAATATGTACCCAACTTCCTGCTGCCAGATGGTGGCGCTATCACTATAGCTGGATACTGTCATGTAGATGTCTTCAGGTCGTCACTGTCATCAGACATGTGAAGTTTGGTGCAGATTGAACATTGTATGGTTGAGTTATTGAGTGATTTTCATATTGCCAACAGGTGGCGCTATAATTGTAACTGTATATTGGCACCTATATGTGTCCAGGTCAGAGAAAATTTTCGGCTGATTTTCATGAAATTTTAAACATGGAAAGTCTATCAAAATGGTGTGTGAAAATTGAAAAATTTCATATTCAGTCCAAGATGGCTGACTTCCTTTTGGGCAGAGTCAAATAAAACCAAGTGAACTTTGCCTTTTATGACATCACCAATGACCATACTTACATTGGTGCAGATTGGAGAAACTTCATCCTGACCCCAGCCTCCATTTAATGTCTTACTTTATTTTACCAGTTGGTGGCGCTACAACGATGACCTACACAAACCACATCAATGCGATCAGCCCACAAAGCCAAACATGTGTGTCCAATTTGAAGTAAATAACTTGATGCACAAAGAAGATAGAGTCCACTTCCTGTTTCATATTTTTGGTGCTTATTTGACGCATCGCCGTGGCAACACTGTTTGAGCTATCCAAAAAAGCTTCACAATTTAACATCTCCTATGTCTTGACATGATTGTACCGAATTTTGGTGCCATTTACATGAATCTCCTTGGAGGAGCATTTAAAAAATGACAGCATGCCATTTTCAAACAATCCAAAATGGCCGACTTCCTGTTGGGAGGAGCTAAAAAGTTGAATTGGAAACTTGTTTGTCATGATGATGGCAATGTCCCTATGAACTTTCGTGAGGATCAGACAAAGTCTGTGGCAACCACAGCAATAAATAAAATATGAAAATTGTAGGGGGCGCTACAGAGTCCGCTGGCCACACCCAAAATAAATGACCACAGAATTAAATATCGTGGCTAAGCTTCTACCAGTGTGCCAATTTTCATGAGTTTTCGTGTATTCCGAAGGTATGAAACATGCGTTTTCATACTAGGTGGCGCTATGGAGCTGATGAAACACGTCTCTACAAATCAAAATATACCCTAAGACAAAATTTTCAGTTGACTTTTGTGTAATTTTAAACATGGAAAGTCCCACAAAATGGCGTGTGAAAATTAAAAAACTGCAAATTCAATCCAAGATGGCTGACTTCCTGTTGGGCGGAGTCAGATAAAACCAAGTGATCTTAGCCCTTCATGACGTCACCAATGACCATACCGAGTTTCGTGCAGATCGGAGAAACTTCATCCTGGCCCATGCCCGCATTTGGTGGCACTGTAGAGCCCCTCGACCACGCCCAAGCTCAAGCACTACTAAACATTTAAATTTTCGCAGGTCTGTTCTCTGTGCCAAATTTCATGAGTTTTCAACCATTTTAAAGCACTTAAAAATGAGCGCGAACATTAAAACTGAAAAAAAATAAAAAATAATAATAAATATAGCTGCAAGCAGCGATGGGCGGGCCCTCGCCCTCAGCGCCATCGCCACCCTGGTGCCATCAATGAAAAAAGTGCACAGCGGGCACGTTGATTTACAGTATCGCTCTGGCTGTCTGATTTTAATGGTTACAGCAATGAAAGGTTTACTACTATGACATCAGGAGAGTTAAACACACACACACACATACAAAAATGAACAATATATGAACAGTTCAGATGCAAAAGCCACTAAATTCATCTGACGTCTTTCTTTAAAAATAATTCACTTTTATTAGACTCCGATCTACAGGTTTCTATGTAAATAGTGGTACTTCTGATTGGACTGAGGATGGTGTTTTAGTGGGTTTGAAGTCAAAGTATTTGATGGATGTATAATGTGTGTCAAGAGCATTCACTCATTTATCTAATGTTTGACTGAGATGGCTTTTAGGGGGGGTTTGCATTTGAACTCTTCATATACAACTTCAGGGAAACTGTGCACATCTATCATTATTAAAATTGTGGAAAAGTCTCTTTATAACCACTAATGACAGGTTAGCATGGAATAGCGAGGTCATTAATTAATATAAAAGGCTGAATCATCCTATGGTGTGTCCACCAGTGTGATGCTTGTACTGTCACACCACAGGAAAAGATGTCACACCAGAGGACAAGGTCTCTATAACAAGGATTTAAAATAATTCAGTAAGATTTGTTTAACTCATTTTATTCATTTTTGATCAGTATCAGTGTTCTTAAATGCAGCAGTTACATGAATTAAACTTCTTTGTGATTTTTTGAAGAAACCCTGTACTGTTCTAAAGTGTCATTAAAATAGATATGAAACATAATACTCTGTTTTTAAAACAAAAGGAATTGATGGAGATAAATTAGTGGAGGAGAGAGCAGAAATTAAATATAATCAAACTAATGCCTTAAAAATAGTTACCACATAGTTAAAAAATAAAAATAATTCACATATTAATGAATAAGCTTTCAAATATCTGTCCAGTGTAGTGACCTGCATGCATAAAAGGGTTAATTATGTTAGTTAACATGAACAATAATTATATAGCATTAAAAATAATTAATATTCATTTCAAAATGTATTAACATGTTATTAAAATGCTCACAAAATATTGGTTTATGTGCACTTTGTATTAACATGAACATGGATATTTTTATTAAACAACGCTAAAATCAATAATTAAAGATTAATAAATGCTGTGAAAATACATTATTCATTGTAGGTTAATGCATTAACTAATGTTAAAAAAGAGACCTCATTGTAAATTGTTACCAACACATTTTATGATCTATAACTATGAAGAAAAAATTGCTCTGTAGGCATTTCTACAATTATTATACAAAAGTTTACTGACAGTACAATTACATATAAATTGATGTGAATGTAGTTTTCTTTCAGATGGGTTAAAAGATATCTTAGCCTGTGTCTCCATCCGGTGGTCATCCAGGTTATTACAGTCTTCATCTATTTGTAAATTCAGAAGGGATTTTAATTTTCCTTAATTCATACAGTGTTGGTTTTTTTTTTTTTTATTATTGTGGCATACTTCCTCAGAATGACTAGTTTTCTGTTTGAAAAAAGTTTGAAAGAGTTTGGATGCTGCATTTTAAAGATATAATGAAATGATGGTTATCTTTTTTACTGTTACTTTAATAAATCACCACATCAACACCGTTCAAGATATCCAAAATCAGCTCGCAATTTAGTATCTTCACTGTCATGGCATCATGTAGAAAAAGTTTGGTGTGAATTTGTTGGTTTTCCTGAGAGCAGTATTCAAAATTCCACAGCCTTATTTTTCCAAAACTCCACATTCAAACCAAAATAGCTGACTTCCTGTTGGTCACAGCTAATGGATGTAAATTAGAAATTTGTCCGGATTTAAGTGAACAATATATGTACAGAGTTTGGTGACTGTAGGAAAAACGAGCCCCCAAATATTGTCAAAAGGTGGCGCTATAGAGTGCCTCGTCCACGCCCATTTATGAGCTTTTGCCAGTGTCTGAGTATCATTAATGCTGATATGTGTGTTGCGTTTCATGGAATTCTAAGCATCTTAAGAGCCTCAAAAACTTTGACACGTTGCCATGGAAATAGCATTTAATGTATCAACAAACCGTTTACAGATTCTTATTGGCCGTGTTTTGACAATATACTGATGAAGTTTGAAGCCAATAGAGTAAAATTAAGATCTTGAATTTAAAGCATTTAGAAAATGACACATTTCTTGCAGCCAGTTGGTGGCGCTATAACTTTGACTCTTAATAGTCACATCTATGTGATCAGCATCATACAACGAACAAACTGATGAAGTTTCGTCAGAATCAGACAATCTATGCAAAAGTTATTAGATACTTCCTGTTTCTCATTTCTCGCCGTAACTTTGTTGCCTCGCCACGGCCAAACCGTTCAAGATATCAAAAATCCCCTCGCAATTTTTCATCCCCAATGTCTCTAGACCATGTTCCCCTAGCATGCGCTTTTTAAACAGCCCTGAATAGCGCACTTCCTGTTGAGTATAGCCTGAGACATAGAGCGCGAAAGTTGTTCAGCTCGATGAGTTCTATATGTCTCCTGAGTTTCATTTGAATACACGCAAGTATGTGTGCGCTAGACAGGCAAGATTTTTGGATTTTTCCAGGGGGCACTGTACAGCCCCTGTGCCACGCCCAGGCCCCAGTCTCTGATACGTCCTGATGGCCGCAGGTTCCAGCATGTGTGCCAATTTTCAAGAGTTTTTGAGCATGTTAAGGCCCCCCAAAACCCCCGGAAGGTCGAAAGGAGAATAATAATAATAATACATATAGCTGCAAGCAGCAATGGGCGGGCCCTCGCCCTCAGCGCAATCGCCACCCTGGTGCAATCAATGAAAAAAGTGCACAGCGGGCACATGGATTTACAGTATCGCTCTGGCTGTCTGATTTTAAGGGTTACAACTATGACATCAAGAGAGTTAAACACACACACACATACAAAAATGAACAATATATGAAGAGTTCAGATGCAAAAGCCACTAAATTCATCTGACGTCTTTCTTTTAAAAAAATGCACTTTTGTCAGATTCCGACGTACAGGTTTCTATGTAAATAGTGGTACTTCTGATTGGACTGAGGATGGTATTTTAGTGGGTTTGAAGTCAAAGTATTTGATGAATGTATAATGTGTGTCAAGAGCATTCACTCATTTATCTAACTTTTGACTGAGATGGCTTTTAGCGGGGGTTGCATCTGAACTCTTCATATACAACTTCAGGGAAACTGTGCACATCTATCATTATTAAAATTATGGAAAAGTCTCTTGATAACTGCTAATGACAGGTTAGCATGGAATAGCAAGGTCATTAATTAACATAAAAGGCTGAATCATCCTATGGTGTGTCCACCAGTGTGATGCTTGTACTGTCACACCACAGGAAAAGATGTCACACCAGAGGCCTAGGTCTCTATATTAAGCATTTGAAATAATTCAGTAAGATTTTATTTTTTATTCATTTTTTGACCAGTTTCAGTGTTCTTAAATGCAGCAGTTACATTAATTAAACGTCTGTCATTTTTTGAAGAAACCTTGTAGTGTTTTAAAGTGTCATGAAAATAAATATAAAACATATTACTCTGTATTTGAAACAAAAGAGAAATTAGTGGAGGAGAGAGCAGAAAGTAAATAGAATCAAACTAATGCCTTAAAATAGTTACTATAGAGTTAAAAAATAAAATAAATCACATATTAATGAATAAGCTTTCAAATATCTTTCCAGTGTAGTGAACTGCATGCATGAAAGGGTTAATTATGTTAGTTAACATGAACAATAATTATATAGAATTAAATTTAATTAATATTCATTTCAAAATGTATTAACGTTATTAAAATGCTCACAAAATATTGGTTTATGTGCACTTTGTATTAACATGAACATGGATATTTTTATTAAATAACGCTAAAATTAATAATTAAAGATTAATAAATGCTGTGAAAATAAATTATTCATTATTGGTTAATGCATTAACTAATGTTAAAAAAGAGACCTCATTGTAAATTGTTACCAACACATTTTATGATCTATAACTATGAAGTAAAAATTGCTCTGTAAGCATTTCTACAATCATTATATAAAAGTATACTGACAGGACAGTAAATATCAATTGATTCTGTTCATGTATTTTTCTTTCTGATGGGTTAAAAGATATCTTAGCCTGCGTCTCCATCCGGTGGTCATCCTGGGTATTATAGTCTTCATTTATGTGTAAAAGCAGAAGGAGGACAGAGAGAAGGATGCAGAAAGAAAGTAGAATTAAAATGATGCCTTACAAAAGAATAACCATACAGTTTAAAATGAAATATTACACAACCTAATGAATAAATTTCCCCTGTTTGTCTCCCACTCAGACT
Organism: Cirrhinus molitorella; assembly: GCA_033026305.1. NCBI lineage: Eukaryota > Metazoa > Chordata > Actinopteri > Cypriniformes > Cyprinidae > Cirrhinus > Cirrhinus molitorella. Next base: position 20,364,108 of record CM065120.1, on the reverse strand, counting down.
CTCTCTTGCCACCCATCCCCCTCTCCACATTACATTCACTTTAACAGTCACACAGACACCTAGATGAAACACACAAACACAGGGGCAGAGTTTCTACTTGTTTTTTAATTGTCTTTAATTCATAGAACCTTGGATTTGGTTGAATTCTTGCGTAAGTATTGAGAATGACTAGTTCTCTGTATGAAAAAAGTTTGAAAGCATTTGAATGCTGCATTTTAAAGATATAATAAAATTATGGTTTCCTTTTTTTACTGTTACTTTAATAAATCACCACGTCAACACCGTTCCAGATATCCCAAATCCGCTCGCAATTTAGCATCTTCAGTATCTTGGCATCATGCAGAAAAAGTTTGGTGTGAATTTGTTGGTTTTCCTGAGAGCAGTATTTAAAATTCCACAGCCTGATTTTTCCAAAAATCCACATTCAAACCAAAATAGCCGACTTCCTGTTGGTCACAGCTAATGGATGTAAATTAGAAACATGTCCGGATTGAAGTGAACAATATATGTACCGAGTTTGGTGACTGTAGGAAAAACGAACCCCCAAATATTGTCAAAAGGGGGTGCTATAGAGTGCCTCCTCCACACCCATTTATGAGCTTTTGCCAGTGTCTGACTATCATTAATGCTGATATGTGTGTTTCATGGAATTCTAAGCATGTTAAGTGCCTCAAAAACACAGGAAACTAATTTTAAATTTTGACACGTTGCCATGGAAACAGCATTTAATGTATCAACAAACCATTTACAGATTCTTATTGGCCGTGTTTTGACAATATACTGATGCAGTTTGAAGCAAATAGAGTAAAATTAAGATCTTGAATTTAAAACATTTAGAAAATGACATTTCCTGCAGCCAGTTGGTGGCGCTATAATTTTGACTCCTAATAGTCACATCTATTTGATCAGCATCATAGAACGAACAAACTGATGAAGTTTCGTCAGAATCAGACAATCTGTTCAAAAGTTATTAGACACTTCCTGTTTCTCATTTCTCGCTGTAACTTTGTCGCTTCGCCACGGCCAAACCGTTCGAGATATCAAAAATCCCCTCCCAATTTTTCATCCCCAATGACTCTAGATCATGTTCCCCAAGTTTCGAGGCAAATGTTGCAAAATCCTCCGAGGAGTATATCAAATTCCAGAGCATGTGCTTTTTAAACAGCCCTGAATAGCGCACTTCCTGTTGAATATAGCCTGAAACATAGAGCGCGAAAGTTGTTCAGCTTGACGAGTTCTATATGTCTCCTGAGTTTCATTTGAATACATGCAAGTATGTGTGCGCTAGACAGCAAGGTTTTTGGATTTTTTCTAGGGGGCGCTGTACCGCCCCTGTGCCACGCCTGGGCCCCAGTCTCTGATACGTCCTGAGGGCCGCAGGTTCCAGCATGTGTGCCAATTTTCAAGAGTTTTTGAGCATGTTAAGGCCCCCAAAAAACCCCGAAAGGTCAAAAGGAGAAAATTAATAATAATAATAATAATAATAAGAAGAAATATAGCTGCAAGCAGCGATTGGAGGGCCCTCGCCTTAAGTGCAATCACCACCCTGGTGCAATCAATAAAAAATGTGCCCAGTGGGCACATGGATTTACAGTATTGCTCTGTATTTGATGGATGTATAATGTGTGTCAAGAGCATTCACTCATTTATCTAATGTTTGACTAAGATGGCTTTTAGGGGGGGTTGCATCTAATCTCTTCATATACAACTTTAAGTAAACTGTGTGCATCTATCATTATTAAAAATTATGGAAAAGTCTTTTGGTAACCGCTAATGACAGGTTAGCATGGAACAGCAAGGTCATTAATTAATATAAAAGGCTGAATCATCCAATGATGTGTCCATCATTGTGATGCTTGTACTGTCACACCACAGGAAAAGATGTCACACTAGAGGATTAGGATAAGAAACTATAAATAAATATATATTTTCCTCTATTTTTTTTAGTTTGAAACAAAGTCACAACTAAAGTGCAGCGCATCTCCATTCAAACACAGAGGTGTTTTTTTTTTGAATGAATGAACATGCGTTTTTACACTAATCAAGTGATTCAATTTCCCATTCATAAACACAGTCACTTGCTTTATTCCTCAATGAATCAGCCATTCGAACAAATGAAATGAATATGTTTCCGTAATTAAATAAGTGACTTGACGCCATCTACTAAATTGTAGTTTCATTTTTAAAGTATATTTTCAGTGATTTAAATAATTTAATATTTCTATATTAAAAATTTTATATTTAAAACATTAATCTCAACATTTTTTTAACAAAAAGTAAACAGAGCCCTGCTTGATTTATTGCATTTTGGAAGAAAATATTCAGTTTTTATAATAAATCTTGATGGAAATCAAAATCTGGATTAGAATTTTTAATGTAATTATAACCTAAAGATGTGATGTGAAGGTTTGAAACAGAAAATATTGGTTTTCATCTTGCCACTTTCTTGGTCAAGAAAACACATTTTTACTCAAATTAATCAAAATGGATTTTTAGCATTTTGGAAAAGAGCTCTTCATATATATATGAATGATCTAAAGGCATTTGTGAAATGTGAATTTTATAAAATCATATTAACTTACTTTATATATTTGTTTCTTGTTATAATTAAACAGAGTAATAAACTGTCAGATTTAAAACATTTCTCATCCTATCAGTGAAAGAGTGTATAATATATATAAAACTTTTAATGATTTTCTCTTTAGAAGATTTTTTAAATAAATATTTTAATGCTCTGTAAGCATTTCTACAAACATTATATACAAGTATACTGACAGGACAGTACATATCAATTGATTCTGTGAAAGTACTTTTCTTTCTGATGGGTTTAAAGATATCTTAGCCTACGTCTCCATCCGGTGGTCATCCTGGGTATTATAGTCTTCATTTATGTGTAAAACCAGAAGGAGGACAGAGAGAAGGATGCAGAAAGAAAATAGAATTAAAATGATGCCTTACAAAAGAATAGCCATACAGTTTAAAATGAAATATTACACATCTTAATGAATAAATTTCCCCTGTTTGTCTCCCACTCAGACTCTCTCTTGCCACCCATCCCCCTCTCCACACTCACATTCACTCTAACAGTCACACACACACACACACACACACACACACCTAGATGAAACACACAAACACAGGGGAAGAGTTTCTACTTGTTTTTTAATTTTCTTTAATTCATAGAACCTTGGATTTGGTTGAATTCTTGCATAAGTATTGAGAATGACTAGTTCTCTGTATGAAAAAAGTTTGAAAGCGTTTGAATGCTGCATTTTAGAGATATAATAAAATTATGGTTTTCTTTTTTTACTGTTATTTTAATAAATCACCACATCAACACCGTTCCAGATATCCCAAATCCGCTCGCAATTTAGCATCTTCAGTATCTTGGCATCATGCAGAAAAAGTTTGGTGTGAATTTGTAGGTTTTCCTGAGAGCAGTGTTTAAAATTCCACAACCTGATTTATCCAAAAATCCACATTCAAACCGAAATAGCTGACTTCCTGTTGGTCACAGCTAATGGATGTAAATTAGAAATTTGTCCGGATTGAAGTGAACAATATATGTACCGAGTTTCGTGACTGTAGGAAAAACGAGCCCCCAAATATTGTCAAAAGGTGGCGCTATAGAGTGCCTCCTCCACGCCCATTTAGGAGCTTTTGCCAGCTTCTAACTGTCATTACTGCTGATATGTGTGTGTTGCGTTTCATGGAATTCTAAGCATCTTAAGTGCCTCAAAAACACAGGAAACTAATTTTAAACTTTGACACGTTGCCATGAAAACAGCATTTAATGTATCAACAACCTGTTTACAGATTCTTATTGGCCGTGTTTTGACATTATACTGATGAAGTTTGAAGCAAATAGAGTAAAATTAAGATCTTGAATTTAAAGCATTCAGAAAATGACACATTTCTTGCAGCCAGTTGGTGGCGCTATAACTTTGACTCCTAATAGTCACATCTATGTGATCAGCATCATAGAACAAACAAACTCATGAAGTTTCGTCAGAATCAGACAGTCTGTGCAAAAGTTATTAGACAGTTCCTGTTTCTCATTTCTCGCCATAACTTTATTGCCTCGCCACGGCCAAACCGTTCAAGATATCAAAAATCCCCTCGCAGTTTTTCATCCCCAATGTCTCTAGATCATATTCCCCAAGTTTCGAGGCAAATGTTTCAAAATCCTCTGAGGAGTATATCAAATTCCAGAGCATGCGCTTTTTAAACAGCCCTGTATAGCGCACTTCCTGTTGGTTATAGCCTGAGTCATAGAGCGCGAAAGTTGTTCAGCTCGACAAGTTCTATATGTCTACTGAGTTTCATTTGAATACACGCAAATATGTGTGTGCTTGCTCCTCGGTTCTCGGGCCCTAATAATAATAAGAATAATCCTTACAGGAACAACAGGGCTTCCGCACCTACAGTGCAAGCCTCCGGCTTGCTCCTCGGTGCTCGGGCCCTAATAATAAGAATGATCCTTACGGGAACAATAGGGCTTCCGCACCTACGGTGCAAGCCTCCGGCTTGCTCCTCGGTGCTCGGGCCCTAATAATAAGAATGATCCTTACGGGAACAATAGGGCTTCCGCACCTACGGTGCAAGCCTCCGGCTTGCTCCTCGGTGCTCGGGCACTAATAATAATAATAAGAAGAAGAAGAATCCTTACGGGAACAATAGGGCTTCCGCACCTACGGTGCAAGCCTCTGGCTTGCTCCTCGGTTCTCGGGCCCTAATAATAATAATAATAATCCTTACGGGAACAATAGGGCTTCTGTACCTACGGTGCAAGCCTCTGGCTTGCTTCTCTGTGCTCGGGCCCTAAATATAGCTGCAAGCAGCGATTGGCGGGCCCTCGCCATAAGTGCAATCGCCACCCTGGTGCAATCTATAAAAAAAATGCCCAGTGGGCAAATGGATTTACATTATTGCTCTGGCTGTCTGGATTTAAGGGTTACAGCAATGAAAGGGTTACACTATGAAATCAAGAGAATTAAACACACACAGACACAGTAACATTCACTCATTTATCTAATGTTTGACTGAGATGGCTTTTAGGGGGGTTTGCGTCTGAACTCTTCATATACAACTTTAAAGAAACTGTGTGCATCTATCATTATTAAAAATTATGGAAAAGTCTTTTGATAACCGCTAATGACAGGTTAGCATGGAACAGCAAGGTCATTAATTTATATAGAAGGCTGAATCATCCTATGATGTGTCCACCAGTGTGATGCTTGTACTGTCACACCACAGGAAAAGATGTCACACCAGAGGACTAGGTTTCTATAAGAAACATTTTTAAAAAATGCAATAAGAAACTATATATATATATATATATATATAAATCATCTAAAGGCATTTGTGAAATGTGAATTATATAAAATAATATTAACTTACTTTATATATTTGTTTCTTATTCTAATTAATTACACCAAGTAATAAACGGTCAGATTTTAAAACATTTCTCATCCTATCATTGAAAGCGTGTATAATATATATAAAACTTTTAATGATTTTCTCTTTAGAAGATTTTTTAAAGAAATATTTTAATGCTCTGTAAGCATTTCTACAATTATTATATACAAGTACACTGACATTACAGTACATATCAGTTGATTCTGTGAAAGTACTTTTCTTTCTGATGGGTTAAAAGATATCTTAGCCTACGTCTCCATCCGGTGGTCATCCTGGGTATTATAGTCTTCATTTATGTGTAAAACCAGAAGGAGGACAGAGAGAAGGATGCAGAAAGAAAGTAGAATTAAAATGATGCCTTACAAAAGAATAACCATATAGTTTAAAATGAAATATTACACAACTTAATGAATAAATTTCCCCTGTTTGTCTCCCACTCAGACTCTCTCTTGCCACCCATCCCCCTCTCCACACTCACATTCACTTTAACAGTCACACAGACACCTAGATGAAACACACAAACACAGGGGCAGAGTTTCTACTTGTTTTTTTTTTATTTTCTTTAATTCATAGAACCTTGGATTTGGTTGAATTCTTGCATAAGTATTGAGAATGACTAGTTCTCTGTATGAAAAAAGTTTGAATGCTGCATTTTAAAGATATAATAAAATTATGGTTTTCTTTTTTTACTGTTATTTTAATAAATCATCACGTCAACACCGTTCCAGATATCCCAAATCCGCTCGCAATTTAGCATCTTCAGTATCTTGGCATCATGCAGAAAAAGTTTGGTGTGAATTTGTTGGTTTTCCTGAGAGCAGTGTTTAAAATTCCACAGCCTGATTTTTCCAAAAATCCACATTCAAACCAAAATAGCCGACTTCCTGTTGGTCACAGCTAATGGATGTAAATTTGTCCGGATTGAAGTGAACAATATATGTACTGAGTTTGGTGACTGTAGGAAAAACGAGCCCCCAAATATTGTCAAAAGGTGGCGCTATAGAGTGCCTCCTCCACGCCCATTTAGGAGCTTTTGCCAGTGTCTAACTGTCATTAATGCTGATATGTGTGTTGTGTTTCATGGAATTCTAAGCATCTTAAGTGCCTCAAAAACACAGGAAACTAATTTTAAACTTTGACACGTTGCCATGGAAACAGCATTTAATGTATCAACAACCCGTTTACAGATTCTTATTGGCTGTGTTTTGACATTATACTGATTTTGCCTGAAGTTTGAAGCAAATAGAGTAAAATTAAGATCTTGAATTTAAAGCATTTAGAAAATGACACATTTCCTGCAGCCAGTTGGTGGCGCTATAACTTTGACTCCTAATAGTCACATCCATGTGATCAGCATCATAGAACGAACAAACTGATGAAGTTTCGTCAGAATCAGACAATGTATGCAATAGTTATTAGAGACTTCCTGTTTCTCATTTCTCGCCATAACTTCGTCGGCTCGCCACGGCCAAACCGTTCGAGACATCAAAATTCCCCTGGCAATTTTGCATCCCCAATGTCTGTAGATCATGTTGACCGAGTTTGGTGACAATCCTATGGAAATCCTGGGAGGAGTATTTCAAATTCCACAGCATGTGTTTTTTAAACAGCCCTGAATAGCTCACTTCCTGTTGGGCGTAGCTTATGACATAGAGTATGAAAGTTGTTTGGCTCAATGAGTTTTATATGTGTACTGAGTTTCATATGAATACGTGAAAGTATGTGTGCACTATACATCAAGATTTCTGACTGTGTTCCAGGGGGAGCTGTAGAGCCCCTGTGCCACACCCGGGTCCTAGTCTCTGCGGCGTCCTGTTGGCCGCAGATTCCAATGTGTGTGCAAAATTTCAAGAGTTTTTGAGCATGTTAAGCCCCCCAAAAACCCCCGGAAGGTTGAAAAAAAAGAAAAAAAAAAAGAAAAACCCTTAGAAGAACAATAGGGCCTTCGCCCATTTTGGGCTCGGGCCCTAATAATCCTTACGGGAACAATAGGGCTTCCGCACCTACGGTGCAAGCCTCCGGTGCTATGGAGCTGATGAAACACGTCTCTACAAATTTGCTCTGCTAAATCAAAATATACCGTATGACAAAATTTTCAGTTGAGTTTTGTGTAATTTTAAAAGTCCCTCAAAATGGCGTGTGAAAATTAAAAAACTGCAAATTCAATCCAAGATGGCTGACTTCCTGTTGGGTGGAGTCAGATAAAACCAAGTGATCTTAGCCCGTCATGATGTCACCAATGACCATACCGAGTTTCGTGCAGATCGGAGAAACTTCATCCTGGCCCCAGCCTCCATCTAACGTCTTACTTTATTTTACCAGTTGGTGGCGCTACAACTTTGACCTACACTAACCACATCAATGCGATCAGCCCACAAAGCCAAACATGTGTGTCCAATTTGAAGTAAATCACTTCATGCACAAAGAAGATAGAGTCCACTTCCTGTTTCATATTTTTCATGCTTATTTGACGCATCGCCATGGCAACACTGTTTGAGTTATCAATAAAAGCTCCGCAATTTAACATCTCCTATGTCTTGACATGATTGTACCACATTTTGGTGCCATTTACATGAATCCCCTAGGAGGAGTATTTCGAAAACTACAGCATGCCATTTTCAAACAATCCAAAATGGCCGACTTCCTGTTGGGTGGAGCTAAAAAGTTGAAGTGGAAATTTGTTTGTCATGATGATGGCAATGTCCCTATGAACTTTCATGAGGATCAGACAAAGTCTGTGGCAACCACAGCAATAAATAAAATTTGAAAATTGTAGGGGGCGCTACAGTTTCCACTGGCCACACCCAAAACAAATGACAGAATTAAATACTGTGGCTAAGCTGCTACCAGTGTGCCAATTTTCGTGAGTTTTCGTGTATTCCAAAGGTAGGAAACATGCATTTTCATACTAGGTGGCGCTATGGAGCTGATGAAACACATCTCTACAAATTTGCACTATTAAATCAAAATATACCGTAAGACAAAATTTTCAGTTGACTTTTGTGTAATTTTAAACATGGAAAGTCCCTCAAAATGGCGTGTGAAAATTAAAAAACTGCTAATTAAATCCAAGATGGCTGACTTCCTGTTGGGCGGAGTCAGATAAAACCAAGTGATCTTAGCCCTTCATGACGTCACCAATGACCATACCGAGTTTCGGTACCTTGGGAGAAACCAGGCTCAGTCGGGGGGTCAGTTCTCCTCTGACCAATAAACAAGTAGTTTATACTCCCATACAGACCTGTAGAGGGGGTCTATATGTACTGACCCACCATCTGGATACAAACTGGATCAGGAAACTGCAGTGACCAACTCTTCAGGACTCATACTGGATGATCTCGGAATAAGCAGGAGACAGAGAATATTAGCATAGATTCCATTTTTTGTTGGTGCTATGGGAAGTGTTCCCGGTTCCGGTTGACCTAATTAATGCAGCCTAACAATCCTTTAACGGATTTGAATATTACAAATAATTTAATGTGTTATGTGTAGGCCAGGTTAAAGAGATGTGTCTTTAGTCTAGATTTAAACTGACAGAGTGTGTCTGCCTCCCGAACAGAATTAGGTAGATTGTTCCATAGTTTCGGTGCTAAGTAAGAAAAAGATCTGCCACCCGCAGTTGATTTAGATATTCTGGGTATATAATGTGATAAGAGCTCCCTCAAGTACTGCGGGGCTAAACCATTAAGGGCTTTATAAGTAATTAGCAAGATTTTAAAATCAATACGATGTTTAATAGGAAGCCAGTGCAGTGTTGACAGAACTGGGCTAATATGCTCATACTCTAGCTGCTGCGTTCCAGCTGCGTTCCAGCTTGCTCCTTGATGCTCGGGCCGTAATAATAATAATAATAGTGAAAAAACATGCCGGAAACAATAGGGCTTTAGCACCTCGGTGCAAGCCGTTCCGGCTTGCTCCTCGGTGCTCGGGCCCTAATAATAATAATAATAATAATAGTGAAAAAACATGCCGGAAACAATAGGGCTTTAGCACCTCGGTGCTCGGGCCCTAATAATAATAATAATAATAATAGTGAAAAAACATGCCGGAAACAATAGGGCTTTAGCACCTCGGTGCAAGCCGTTCCGGCTTGCTCCTCAGTGCTCAGGCCCTAATGAACTTAAAGAGTTGTGAGAAAATAATCCAATAATATTGAATAGTCTGCTAAATGTGAGAAATTTTGTTTTACAGAAATGCCACAAACTGTAGGCAGAAGAGAGGGAAAAGAAAAAAAAAAACAATAGAAATTATATGGTCATGTTTACGACCATTTTGAAGAAATCTTGCAGCAGCATTTTACACCAATTGTAGACGATTAGTTTATGACTTTGAAATACCGCCATAAAGTGAGTTGCAGTACCTCATCTAAGCACCTTAGTAAAGTACTGAGTGCTAATGTGAGAAATTTTGTTTTACAGAAATGCCACAAACTGTAGGCAGAAGAGAGGGAAAAGAAAAAAAAAAACAATAGAAATTTTATGGTCATGTTTACGACCATTTTGAAGAAATCTTGCAGCAGCATTTTACACCAATTGTAGACGATTAGTTTATGACTTTGAAATACCGCCATAAAGTGAGTTGCAGTACCTCATCTAAGCACCTTAGTAAAGTACTGAGTGCTAAAGGATCATTTCTCTTAATAGGGTAAATAAATCTGGGTGTCGTCAGCATAAAAATAAAAAGATACCCCTTGCCTTCTGAAAATGGAACCCAGCGGAAGCATGTACAGGGAGAAAAGGGAGGGTGCCAATATCGAGCCTTGAGGGAGGCCACAGGTGAGATTAGCAACGGAGGAAGAAAAATTACAGATAAATTATCAGATAAAAATGACTGAAACCACTTTAGAACCGTACCTTTCAGCCCCACAACAGACTCCAACCTAGATATTAAAATCGAGTGGTCTACGGTATCAAATGCTGCTGATAGATCTAAAAGCCAGAGTCGGTGGCTAAGAGGATATCGTTTAAAACTCTGAGAAGGGCCGTTTCAGTACTATAAACAGATTTGAAACCAGATTGATTAATTTCAGAAACACAGTTACGATTTAGAAATAGCTGCATTTGGTCCAACACAATTTTTTCTAAAACTTTTGAAATAAATGGTAAGAAAGAAATTGGACGGAAATTATCCACAATAGAAGGATCTAGTGAAGGATTCTTGAGAAGTGGAGTGACAGTAGCTATTTTAAGGTTAGCAGGAACAGAGCCTGTTAAAAGGCACTTGTTAAAAAAGGACACCAAACCTGGCCCAACTGTGCCAACAATTAATTTCAGATATTTTGGATGTATGATGTCATGAGGACAAGAAGATGGTTTAATATTAGCAGTTATGTTTTTGAGTGATTGCAGATAAATAGGTTCAAAAGCATCCCAAAAAACAGGATGCAACAAGGTAGAGAGAAGTTCAGTGTGAAGAAAACAGATATTGGATCTCAAATTAGTGATTTTATCAATAAAGTGTCTCAAGAAGCTTTCACACAGAGCATCAGAGGCATCAGGCACTGTATTCACAGAAGGATTTACAACAGAATTAATAGCTGAGAACAAAACTTTGGGAGTTGAGTGATTTTTTTTTAAATTAAATCAGAAAAATAATTAGCTTTAGCTGATTTAGCAGCAGACTGATAAAAAATGATCAAAGCGGATAAACTTTGAACAACTGGAAAGAGACATGTAGTTTGTCCTTTTTCCATTTCCAACAGATTTAGATTTGTGCATATAAGGCTTGAGTGGAGCTGTCTAAAACATCCAACCAGGCAGAATTTAAAAGACTTAGATGTTGTTCAGCATCCAGGTCAGGTAACGTTAAATCAAGAGATGAATGAAAACAGGACTCCATAAAACACTGGTTAAAGTTTGACACAAACCTAGAAGAAAAAGACCGAGACAGCGTTACAGTTTTCTTAGTAGAATGCAAGAGATTAGGAAGAATCATAGAAAATAGAATCGGCCTATGGTCAGAGATCAGAAAATCAGATATCTCAATGTCAGAAACATCAAGCCCATAAGAAAGTACGAGATCTAAAATATGACCCTGGACATGAGTAGAGTCCTTTATCCATTGAACCAAACTAAAAGAGTCAATAAGATTAAGAAACTAATTTGACAGCGGGTTTGGCTGGCAGCATACATGAATGTTAAAATCACACAATAATAAAAAACAGTCGTGGTTTGTTGCAATATTGCCAATAAATTCAGTAAATTCCTGCATGAAGTCCTTTGCTGAGTGAGGAGGGTGATAAATCACCCCTAACAAAACAGGACCATTCCAGTCGAGGTGAATTAACTGAGCTTCAAAACTGGTAAACACATCCAACACGTCCAAACACTTTTGCATAAAAACTCCGCTTCATGTGGACCCCCCGTAAGGGTGTAGTATGAACTCGGAGTGAGGAGATGTGGCGGTAGACGGATGCTGATAAACCGTCAAATGGGTACAGGTAAGTCAGCTGTATTTAAACCTGTTGGTGTTGGTTAACTTTATTGTGCTCCTCTTGTGTTAATTAGGTATCTAATAAGTATCTGACACGCTCCTCCCAAACTTTGTTAATAAAACATCATTAAAAGTCAGATGTCAGGCATTTAGTTTCATCTATCTGGATCTGCTGTCTGCAGCTTGTTGGGGAATCCTTCTGTTCGTCTGCTCCTCAACGGCATTAAAGTGCTCCTATTATGAAGTATGAAAGGTTCATATTTGGGTTTTGGGAGTTGCCAACAACAGTTTGACATGCATGTATGTTTTAAAAAAACTTATTTTGTCTTAATAATATGCATTTATGTTTACTTTATTCGCTCAATGATTCATTTTTTCAAACCACTCCTTTGCGTGACGATAATATGCAATGATTAGTCCTTTGGCCCAGTCTGTTGTGATTAGTCTACTGCATGACAGAAACAGAATGGCCATCACCATTACTTTATTTTGGCTTTATTATGGCTTATCATGTGTTAAAGATTTTATACAGTGTATGAACAGACAACATGGCTTCAATTTGACCTGATCAATTCAAGCCTGAGTCTGACGAGGAAGCGTCCAAAGTTACTAGAAAGTCAATCGCAAACAGGACCGGAACAGAACCTTTCTTAATGGTGTCGGTAACTTTCATTAATAAATCATTAACAAACATTATGTAATGCTTATTGGATCATTAGTTCAGATATATTCACATATCTAGAAGTGTGATATAATGTGCATGTTAATGTTTACTAATAAATGTATTAAACATTACCTAATAATTAACATTTCATGTAAATTAAAATGGGTAACACTTTATAATAACTACACAATATGAACCATTAGTTAAGCATTAGTAAATAGTCAATTCATCATTTATAAATCATTATCCCCACATTAATAGACAGCAGTAAGCAGTTTATAAATGCAGCTATAAATGTTTTGTTCCTGATTTATAAGCATATCTATAATGTTTTTAATAATTGTATTTTCATAATGTATGAATGATCAATTAATTTCTAAATAAAGTATTACATTATTAACAGGCGAGTTATTTAGGAGTTGTCAGAGGTTCATAATATCATTTAGAAAGTGTAACTAAATGATTAATATACTTTAAATGCACATTTATACATATTATATAAACATACAACAATAGTTCTGTTTTTGTGAGCTCATCTAAAGTGAAGACTATTTATGCCTCATAAAACATTTACAAAGCAGATTTAAAGGTTTAGCTTGCTTCTACAACAGAGTGATACAGAACATTGAAATATTTATTTCCATACGCAAAAAACAAACAAACAAACAAAACAACAACAACAACAACAAAACTGTACTTGTTATAAAATGAAAAATAAAGCTCTGCAATGTCATAGATAATTACAAATTCCTGTAGACCTCCAGAAAATATAACTTAGCAGTAACATGAACCTAAGCCTCTGAAATATGATATAAAGGTTTTTTTTTTTAATCGTTTGTTGAATATACAGTATTTGATTTTCTGTTTCAGCTAATTGTTAGTCTTCACTGAATTTTCACTCAGCCATGAAACTGAAACAAGAAAGCCTCCTTACTACACCAAAATATATAACTTTTTTTCTTCACTTTTTTGTTAATTACCTTGAACTGATACGAACCACAACACACACATCTTATACTTATTCAGAGAAATAAGTATTCTCACTGACAGTGATGTGTAGTCTAACAAACTCAGCTGGTAATGGACAAATGAATGCATGCATGACAGTTCAATCATTTCCCATCATGTTTGGACGTATTCATAACATTGCCAAATGTATTCTGTAAATGTAAAATCGGACAGCTATAAAGTCAAAGTCAAAGTCTGCTTTATTGTCAATTCTGCTATATATACAGTACATACCCTTCCATCTTTTGGAAGGTCTTTTGGAAGGTACCCTTCCAAAAGACTCTCCTCGAGTCTGCGGCCTGTTACAGGGAAGGCAGCAAGAGATAACCGTTCTGAGTCTCTGGCACGTCCAGAGGATGCTAACAGATCACCGCTTCTGAGTCTCCCCTCCAGAGAGACTGCAGCAGATCAACAAGTTCTGAGTATGTGGCCCATTACAGAGAAGGCAGCAACAGATACACCGTTCTGAGTCTGAGTCCCGTTACCAGAAAGGCAGCAACAGATACACCATACTGAGTCTGAGTCCCGTAAGCAAAGAGGCAATAACAGCTACACTGTTCTGAGTCTGAGTCCAGCACGATGGATGCTAACAGATCACTGCTTCTAAGTCTCCCCTCCAGAGAGACAGTAACAGAGCAAGCCATTCTGAGTCTGAAGCCTGCAAAGGTTAGACACTAGCAGATTATCAATGCTCTGAGTCTGTGGCCCATTACAGGGAAGGCAGCAACAGATATGACCATGTTCTTAGGCCTCCAGCCTGTGAGTAAAGAGACTGTCAAAACAGATTTCTGCTTCTATTCCCACTGACTGCTACCAGCACAACCAGTGGAGGAATTCGCTGCCACCGGGCTGTTCACTCAACCACAGAGAACATAAATATCACTACCAAACCTCTTCCAGAGACCTTAGCATTGTTGTATATTATCAGTATATGACTACTTTTCTAATTTACATTAGATATGATATAGCTGATTGCAGTTGAAAACAAATATGTTTGATGCATAATAAGGTTCTCCACCTTATTTGTTTCAGAGTAGCAACAGTTTATCTTTCCATGAGATAACATAGCTCTGACATGGCAACACCCAACTGAATCACTTGTATTTTATGCATCTTATGCACTTTATTCCTTTGTCATTCATGGTACTCATTTAGTAGTTGTTGATTACTCTTGTCAAACAGAGACCACATATATGACGTTTACAGACTGTAATTATGAGTTAATGAATATATTAACATTATTATTTTGTGAAGTAAAAATAAGCATTAGCTAACATGTGAACTGAAGTTTAATGACACTTATATGCATTCAAAAGTACATTAACAAATAAGCTTGTAAATGTCTGTTAAAATCATTTATAGATTTGTAAAATGCATTGAAAGTTTAATGACATTTGTAAACATTAACTAATGATTCTTTAAACATTGTATAAGAAGACATTTTTGTCTTTTTGTGACCTGGAGTCATTCACGCTTTTATTACTTCTCGCCTTGATTACTGTAATTCATTATATTTGGGTCTTCCTCAGTCATCCATTACACGCTTACAGTTGGTACAAAATGCTGCTGCAAGGCTGTTGACCAGGGCAAAGAAAACTGATCATGTTACACCGATTTTAGCCTCTCTGCATTGGCTCCCTGTCCATTTTAGAATTCAATTTAAAATTTTGTTGGGTAACACTTTATTTTAAGGTGTCTATAATACAGAGTAATTACCTAATTAAGTACTTAGTAGTAGCCATGGTACTTACATGAAAAAAAATGTACTTGCCATGTAAATAAGTTATGGATCAGCCTGTACCTATACAGATTGTAATTATGTAGATGTAATAGGCAGCGACTGTTCCACATATGTAACAGACAGAGTCCTTGTATCAAACGCTCTACTACGTGCTGAGCTACTTGTACACTTAAGTACAATCTTGATACACTTTATTTTAAGTAGCTTATGCCTGTGTAATATAATGTAATTTTAATGTAAATAGAAAGGTGTTACATGTATTTAGGCTGTGTACTGGTGGGTTAAATCAAACTAAGGTGCAGCTGGATAAGGCGTACAATATAGATACACACAAATTACACTTAAGTACAATCTTGATACACTTTATTTTAAGTAGCCTATGCCTGTGTAATATTCTGTAATTTAAATGTACAGTATAGATAAATAGCTAGCTATGTAACAGACTCAGCCTATTACATGTACATAATTACAAACTGTAAGTACAGTCTGTTCCATAACTTAGTTACATGGTAAGTACATTTTGTTTCATGTAAATACAACGGCTACTACTGAGTACTTAACTAGGTAATTACTCTGTATTATGGACACCTTAAAATAAAGTGTTACCCTTCTATTACAACTTTTAAAACAATGCTGAAACCATATCTTTACTTCCTGGCTTTCTGATTGGTTTCTATCTATGTTATATTGTTTGTTTTTTATTGTTTGTTTTATTAGTTGTGTTGTTTGTTTTATGTTTTAACCCTTTGATTTTGAACACTTTGGTCAGTTTGCTGAGATAAATGTGCTATATAAATAAACTTTACTTACTTACTATATAATGTTTGCTAACAATTGATTAATTAAACTTTTAATCTGTCAAAATTATTTGAAGATAAAAAAAATGCATGATCATTTGAATTGAATATTTAATGACATTTGTAAGCATTTGAATTTACATTAAATGATGATCTGTTAATCATTTGGTAATGTTTATAAATTCATTAGTTAACATAAACAAGCACATTATCTCATATTTCTATATATGTGAATATATATTAAGTAATGACATTACATAATGTTTATTAATGATTTATTAATGAAAGTTATTATAAAGTGTATTATTAAGTGTCAATATTGTTTATAGCACTTTGATGTATATGCATGACAATTGAATTAACGTTACTTGACAATTCATTTAGGTGCACGTGTGGGAACTGTGTAAAAAATACCAAGCAATGCTGAAAATCTTTGCTGCAAAGAAGGTAGTGTTTTCTTTCTGCAATACCTGTGCTTTTGACACTTAGTTCATGTAATATATGTGAATGTGATGGAACACTCTGAAATAAAAGCACAATCCTAATGTGAAGTGTAATATTGTTTTACAGTTATATATATATATATATATATATATATATATATACATACAGCAGGGAAAATAAGTATTTGACACATCAGCATTTTTATCAGTAAGGGGATTTCTAAGTGGGCTATTGACACAAAATTTCCACCAGGGGTGTGTTCCAGAAAGCAGGTTATGTTACATACCCGGGTATGTTTAAGAGTAAGTTAGTGGATAACCGCAACTTTCGGTACCAAAAACGGAGGTAATTTTCAGGTTAAGTAAGTAGCCATAGCAACTTGCTCTCTGCAGATAACCTGCTCCGGAGCAGGTTATGTCCCAGGGTTAGTTTGTATCCGAGAGGTAGCACAGATTATACAAGGTTTTTTATTCACCGTGAGAGGGTGATAAGGCCAATCACTGATGTGTTTTCTTACCCTGACCAATATTTGAAGGAGTTTTCAAAGAATCGCTAATTTATTAATGAAACTTTTGAAACCTCACATAGGCTATGTGAGGAACCGCGGGTCAGCTCTTACCATTACCATTACCATTATTTATTTTGTTATACAATGTTGATGAAGCAGAGCATGTGGGAAAGGCAACTGTGTGTACAGCTGTGCGTCTTAGAAGAATTCCATAGATTTGTCCGTTCTAGAAAAATCAGCGTGAGACGTATTTTAATGTGTATTCATTGTATCTATGGTTTATCTATACTGCATACACCGACTTGTATAATATAACTTTCAATTTCAGGGTTCCCAAATGTGATTGTCCCAAATGTGAGACAATGTTAATAGAAAGTCTGTCCATAGCATCAATTAATTTTCAGTCCTTAATCTTTTACATTTACATAGGCCTACATCAATTTTACACTCATAACTGCTTCCCACCTACCAGGTAATAATATGATGCAGCCCACCTCATCACTATAGTTTAGGCGAAATGGCCAGGGTCTGTACATTATTCCAGAATTTTTATAGAGTCATCATTATGGCACACAATTCAACAGGGTCAGTTTTGCTTTACACAATGTTTTCATGGTTTACTACTTGTATTATATACTTTAGTCATTACAGGGCACTTCAATGGTTACTTGCTGGGGGACAGAGGGTACCCTTGTCTGCCCTATTTGATGAATTCCTACCTAATTTGAGCCTGTACCACAGACAAGATTCAGCTGGCTCACAGCAGAACACAAGCCAGGGTAGAGATGACCTTAGGCATCCTGAGGGCAAGGTTTCAGTGTCTGCGTGGGCTCAGGGTCAGTCCAGAGATGGCATGTCACATCACTTTGAGGGAAACACCGCATCTCTGGGAATATAGGTGGAAATACACACATGGGGCATCCGGTGGGAGACCTATTTGGGGGCAGCCTTCCCTGTCAGCTGCTCCCAAAAACAGACAAGAGCTGAGTAGAACGTCCTGGGTGCGTTCTTAGTTAGAGTGGGTACGGACTGGTCAAACGGGCAGGTTGGGATCCCCTTTCTGGGAAGGGGTGCTTGCGAGGTGACCACCTGGACCACAGTGGAAACCTTGGGCACTTATCTGGACCGTGGTCTCAAAATTACGTGAGAATTGCCGGCCCAGATTCTAGGCATGAGTCACGGACGAAGAGGGTTTGAGGGGCTCCCCACTCTGTGAGCGTAGTCAGGGAGGCCATCTTTTGAGGGCACTGGAGTAGACTGACTGAGGGCTCAGATCTTGTCATAGGCACCGAAGGACCATAGGAAGATCCAAGTGGGGATGAAATGCGGGCTAAACGGAATAGCCATGAGCATCGGATAACCAAAACAAGCTTTCCCAAAGAACTGTCTGCTACCATGTTGTAGTGAGCAGATATAGCAGCCTCCTGAATGCAGAAGGTGCTTGCCAAGGCCTTCCTGGCCGAAGGGTAGGCTTGAATTGATGCCCGTACTTCGCGGGTTCTTCCCTTGGGGGGGAAGACCCTGTTCGTGATCTTGCGCCATCTGGGTCAAGCAGCCGCCTTGTGGGGGGGGCTTTCTGGACCAGAGAGTAGGATGTACCATTGGTAGAAGGTCTGTGAAAAGGAACTCTCCTTGTCGCATTCAGGGACAATGGATGGAGGTTCCTGAGACCTGGGTGCAGATGCCGGAATGTGCCCTTCCTCAGAGGAAGGAGGTACTTCTGAGGAACTGAGGAACCTGTCAGTGAGGCTTCACTGAGGAAGGCTTCATATGGGAAGCCTATGGGTCGTATGGGTGTAAGTTATTTTATTTTATTTTAAATTATGCCTATATATATATCATGATTTTGTTAAGCATGCCGTTATATATATAGTTTTGTCGTTGTCAATCAATAATCAAAAATCTAAAGTGAAAGTAAAATATAGGCTACGATTTGATGCATTTAAGCGATTTAAAAGCTAATAAAAGTGAGGAAAATAGGGAAACACTCTAACAAACTCACCATTCCATCCTGGTAAACATTATATTTCACACACTTTAAGCTCTTTTATTTTTCAAATGTAGCCTATATGATTAGTCCAAAGAATCCTTCGGTTTGTACTGCATAGAGAAAAAAAAAAAAAAAGAAAAAAAAAAAAAAGATTAGGCTAAACCTCGCACCGAACAGTTCAATACGAAAAAGTGTAGGCTATACATGTAATTAAACATAAGAGGGGGCTAGGGTTTTTACTTTAAATAATCTTCTATAAAAGACAGAAGGTTTAGGCTATAGCATCTTCTGTCAAGCGGCGGTAGCAGGGATGAGAGCGAGGACTCAATAATGCAGAAGAAGGTCTTTATTTTATAAAAAAACAAACAAAAACTACCCCGAAGGGGAAAACAAACTGGCTAGACTTGGCTAGACAAAACACATCAGGGCAAACTTGCACACACAACTTGTAACCACACACATATACATATATAATGAACTTGCACAGGACTAAGAACACAAGGAGAATAAATAGAGAGCAAACGAGGAGGGTAATGAGATGAACACAGGTGGGGCAAATAAACCAATAATCAGGAAACAAGATGGGCGGGGTCAAAACAATTAGACACGAGCACGTGGCACAAGAAAACAAAACAAAAGCCATGTGCTCACACAAAACAAAAACACAAGCACATGGCCAGCATCACAAAAACCACTAGCCATGTGCAAGACAGGACCTGAACACACAGCTAATGAAGACACTCATAAGCTGCGTGTTCACACAAAACATGACAAACCAGAACAAAAAGGAAAGCAACAGAACAGGACACAGAAAAAGCAAAATAATCACACATGGACAGAGGAGCACACGGCCCACGAAAACTCGAGACCGTGCGCTCCCACAGCAAGACAGAACATGGAACGTGAGTGTCCGAACCCCGACATGAAACCAAAACTTGAACAAGACATGAGTGCCGGGATCCGAACACTACGCTCCAACATGAAACAATGCACGCAGACAAGAAGTATACAAGACAAGAAGGCAGCGCCAGGGCTCTGTCACAAAACCATGAATAAACTAGACCGAAGTGACAGAACCCTGACACTACCCCCTCCCCAAAGGGACGCCTCCTGGCGTCCCTATTGAGGAACACAGAAAACAAGGACAAGAACATGACACAACAAGACCAACCTAAACATGACAAAACAGAAAAGGGGTCAGACAAAAAAGACAAGGAGGGGAGGGAGGGAGGGAAGTCAAGCCAGTAGCCAACAGAAACTCAGGAAGTCTCTAGAAGCGTCCAGGGAGGGACGGGAGGGTTGAGCCAGGGAGGCTCAGACAGAACTGGAGACCCAGCAGGAGGCCAGGGTGGAGCCGGAGGGACAAACCAGAGAGGCTCCGGCTGTTCAGAAGTCCTGGCTGGAGGCCAGGGTGGGACCGGAGAGACAGACCATGAAGGCTCCAGCAGAACAGACAGCCAGGGTGGAGCTGGTATCAGGGCAGGGAACTTGGGCGGAGCCATCAGGGAAAGGAGCCTGGGAGGCGCCGGCAGGGAAAGGAGCCTGGGCGGAGCCGGCAGGGAAAGGAGCCTGGGCGGAGCCGGCAGGGAAAGGAGCCTGGGCGGAGCCGGCAGGGAAAGGAGCCTGGGCGGAGCCGGCAGGGAAAGGAGCCTGGGCGGAGCCGGCAGGGCAAGGAGCTTGGGCGGAGCCGGCAGGGCAAGGAGCTTGGGCGGAGCCGGCAGGGCAAGGAGCTTGGGCGGAGCCGGCAGGGCAAGGAGCCTGGGCAGCTCTGGAACGGCCTCCGGGCCTAGCGGGATGGAGGAAGTCTTCTTTCTCCTCCTCCTCCTCCGTCTCCGAGAATGGGGCACAGCAGCATTGTCAGCCACCTCCGGGAGAACTGCAACTTCGTCGGCTGCCACTGGGGGCGCTGCAGCATCTTCGGACGCCACCAGGGGCGCTGCAGCTTTGTCGGCCGCCACCGGAGGCGCTGTGGCTTCGTTGGCCACCACCGGAGGTGCTGTGGCTTCGTCAGCAGCTACTGGGGGCGCTGCAGCATCTTCGGACGCCACCAGGTGCGCTGCAGCTTTGTCGGCCGCCACCGGAGGTGCTGCGGCTTCGTCAGCCGCTACTGGGGGCGCTGCAGCATCTTCGGACGCCACCAGGGGCGCTGCAGCTTTGTCGGCCGCCACCGGAGGTGCTGCGGCTTCGTCAGCCGCTACTGGGGGCGCTGCAGCATCTTCGGACGCCACCAGGGGCGCTGCAGCTTTGTCGGCCGCCACCGGAGGTGCTGCGGCTTCGTCAGCCGCTACTGGGGGCGCTGCAGCATCTTCGGACGCCACCAGGGGCGCTGCAGCTTTGTCGGCCGCCACCGGAGGTGCTGCGGCTTCGTCAGCCGCTACTGGGGGCGAAGCAGCACCTGTAACTGGGGGACGTTCCAAGAACTCCACAAATCCCCCAAATGTCAGGTGGTCCAGCCCCCTCATCCTCCACTAGTTGAGGGGCTCGTCCAAGGCACTATTAAAAAGGTCCTTGAGGGCCGCATCATTGAATCCTAACCCCTCTGCAGCACCACTGAATCTTTCAGCAAATCTCCCCAGGTTAGTTCCCTGCTCACGGAGGGAGCTCAAGGCCCTGAATTGGAGGATGCGTTGGTAGAGGGGGCTGGAAAGGGTGGAGACTGGTGGACGGTGCAAGGCCTTCCTCCGCTGAGTCCTCTTCTTTGGCGAGTTCATTCTGTCAAGCGGCGGTAGCAGGGATGAGAGCGAGGACTCAATAATGCAGAAGAAGGTCTTTATTTTATAAAAAAACAAACAAAAACTACCCCGAAGGGGAAAACAAACTGGCTAGACTTGGCTAGACAAGACACATCAGGGCAAACTTGCACACACAACTTGTAACCACACACATATACATATATAATGAACTCGCACAGGACTAAGAACACAAGGAGAATAAATAGAGAGCAAACGAGGAGGGTAATGAGATGAACACAGGTGGGGCAAATAAACCAATAATCAGGAAACAAGATGGGCGGGGTCAAAACAATTAGACACGAGCACGTGGCACAAGAAAACAAAACAAAAGCCATGTGCTCACACAAAACAAAAACACAAGCACATGGCCAGCATCACAAAAACCACTAGCCATGTGCAAGACAGGACCTGAACACACAGCTAATGAAGACACTCATAAGCTGCGTGTTCACACAAAACATGACAAACCAGAACAAAAAGGAAAGCAACAGAACAGGACACAGAAAAAGCAAAATAATCACACATGGACAGAGGAGCACACGGCCCACGAAAACTCGAGACCGTGCGCTCCCACAGCAAGACAGAACATGGAACGTGAGTGTCCGAACCCCGACATGAAACCAAAACTTGAACAAGACATGAGTGCCGGGATCCGAACACTATGCTCCAACATGAAACAATGCACGCAGACAAGAAGTATACAAGACAAGAAGGCAGCGCCAGGGCTCTGTCACAAAACCATGAATAAACTAGACCGAAGTGACAGAACCCTGACATCTTCCTTTTCATCAATGTGAGAACTTTTGTGGGCTATAAGAAATAGGCTAAACTCATAATAAAATGCACAAAACGTTGGTTTCATTTTGAAGTGCTTATTGTGTAGCCTACATAAAATGTTCACAGCAGAATGTTGTTAACACTGAAATATTTTTTGTTAATGATTTTGTGTCCGGGAAGGACGTTAGATCACAATATATCAGCGTGATCTTGCATTATTTCATTATCACTTCTCGTGTGCATATAGAGTTTACGGACCACATGGCATTGTCAGTGATTCTTCCTAATGTAAGGTCATGCAGTGTGTAAACTCTTGTCGCCGATCCGTCATGCAATGTGAACACAGCAGCAACTGAATGCTATAATCGTGCAGTGTGAACTCGGCATTAGGCTATTTCGCCACGTGGATGCCCAACTGAAGCTCTCACAAGCACAAAATGCAGGCATAGAATATGTTAATAAAGTCTTTATTAACGCATTTTAGACAAACAAAAACAGGTAGGCTAAGCCAAAGACTGAGGCTACAATATCCATAAATAAATGTTCGCAAATACCCATGAAAGTAAACCGCAGGCACCCGCTCATTTTGGATCAACCCGCGGATCACTGATAGCCGCTGTGTTGTCTTGGCCGGAGCCATGCCCACGCTTGCCCTGAAGCAGAGGTCAGAACCTCCTTCGGGTCCAAGAGTGGGTTCACAACTTTGAGGCAGTTTTTCTTCAACGTGCCACTGCAACCAAGGGTTTGTCCAGACCCATGGTTGCCTGCCCGTTGCATATTGCGCCACTGATTGTCTTGGGGGCATCTGACGAGGTCAAGATGCGTCTGGACATTTGGCCTAGGGGAGCTCGTGCCCGTAGAACACAATGTCTTCCCAAGACAACCTGGTCTTGTGACCTACTGGAGTGATGTTCACGTGGTGTGAAATTCTGCGCTATGCCCATCTCGGGACCCGGGTATGCAGTCAGTGTCTTGGCGGTTACAAGTGCTTCCATGCTCAACGGCGTAACTGCGGTTGAGACAAAGGAGCAGGGGAACCGATGCTGTAGCATGTTCAGAGAGTTCTGAGTAGCAAGGTACTGACTGAGCACAGCCTAGAGAAGGCATGTGGTAGCATAGCCCGGGTTCATCGTAAACTTGAGAGAAGGGCACTCTGCTCTAGGGAGAGATGTGCTTTTCCCAATGACCTGAAGCCGCCCAAGGGCTAGGTGGCTGGAAGCCATGTCCCGTGAATGCGAACCAACATATGGATGCGAACCAGACAATGAGGTGCTGAGCCAGTTGGGATGCAATGCCCATTTCCCAAGGGGCAGGGGCAGCCTCTGCGGCTTTCGTTGACAGGTGCGAGGCAACAGGGACCGTCCGAGGGAGGAAGCCGAAAAAGGGCCGGAGCCTTCAGGTTTGGATTCGTCAGATAATGTATGACCAGAGGATCGCCTGAGCTCAGGAGATCGTCCAGATGACGAATGCAGTGCTGCCAACCCTGTGGGAACACAGGGAAATATGGTGAGTTTCGTAAACCGACAGTGGCCGGCCATCCCGTGGATGGCCAGAAATAATCCAGGTAGAAGGGATGGTTCTAAGACCAAACATAGCAATGCGCCGGAGCGCTAGTTAGGCTGGATCCCCTTCCCATCCCCCAACGGGAGAGGACACAAATAAACAGTGTACCTTCTAACCCTGGGAGGTACGTCACCGAGACGTGGCACCCCCGCCTTAGGCCCCTGTCGCCCAGAGGACGGGATGGTGCTGCCACCCTCCTGCAAACCGCCAAGCAGGCCAGACTGTGGGACCGGCTAGCTGCGGGACCACGACAGTCTATGCAGGGGGGCGTCTTTTGGGTTTTGATAACAGACGGAAGTGTTGTCCCGGGGAAGCAGGGCTAACCTGACCGCAGGAGGAACACTCGAGGTCTGTATCTTCGCCATGAGGAGTTACGTAACTTTTCGTGGTGCCCAAAAGACTCCTGGAGAAATGGGGCGCTGAGGAGCGAACTACCAACGTGCCGCATTTCAACCAGTTTAAGCCACCGATGGCGCTCCTGGACCACCGAAGTGGACATCGCTCTACCCAGAGCCTGTGTTGCGACATTTGATGCTCGGAAGCATAGACAGAACTGAACGCAGTTCCTGCGACACTCTGAGGCGAGATCCCCCTCGTGCAGATCTTATAACACTTTGCCTGGCAGCCAGCAGGATGGCAAAAGTGTGCATGGTGGACACAGCCTGTCCAGAAGACGTGAAACCCCCTCACGCTCTGGACGAGAGCCTACGTGGTCCCACCAGGGGGCAGGGCATCAGATATGCAACCGCTGTAGGGAGATGAGGGAGGAGGACCTGATATATCATGTTTCAGCCAAAAAAAGGCCTATCACAATATAGACAATCTCGTACGTTACCGAAGCCATGAACACACAGGATGAGGCGGAAGGTTTTTCCTCACTCAAACCTGATGTGTTTCGGTTATCTTGTTTAAGCACGGCCACCACTTCAGCGTATGCTCAAACTGAGACTCGCCCCCCAGCTTTGCTCAGTCAAAGCATCAGCTTCCCATGGTTTAAGCCCTCCCTCCGATGCTGCAGCCAACCTCTCAACCAGCTTTAAGGTTTTAAACAGAGTAAAGTTGTAAAAAGAACTAATAGTCTGTCCAAAAACCTAATCGGGGGTCGCGAGGGAAACCCGGCGGAACTAAACTCATTTCCTATTGCTCGCCATCGACGCACATCGCAGCGGCCCTCATACCCGGAAGTAGAAGGGCCGAACGGAAAGCGGTCGCTGTGAGCTGCGGCTTCGCGGCTTGTGAGCAGCAAACCCATAGTTATGTTCCCTTCCGCAAGCAGAACACAAACTATCAACGAAGCGATGTATCAGCGTGAGATTAGCTCAACCCTGAGCACAACGATCATGCCGATTGTTATTGTTTATGAGGAAACCACAACCAGGAAGACACGGACGGAAAGGCATTATGTAAACACAATCCATCCGTGTCGGCTCTTTCAGAGAAATTACTCCTTTTCAGGAGGAAAAAGCTCTTTAGAGATCGTTGTCGAAGCACCCAGGGGTATTCTCGCTTACCAATAGGAGGGTTAAAAGGGAGAGACCGCTGCTCGTGCCATAGATCCAACGGCGAAGAGGTGAGTAATGCTGTTTTCTCAATGCTGTGCACAAACTTTAACCGAGCCTCAACATGCTTTTTGTTCAGCAATGGAGTCTTGCGTGGTGAGCGTGCATGGATGCCATGGCGGTTCAATGCATTGCTTATAGTTTTCTTTGAAACAACAGTACCTGCTGATGCAAGGTCTTCCTGAAGTTCTGCCCGAGTGGTTCTTGGCTCTTGGAGAACTCTCCTGATTATTCTTTGGACTCCTGTGGGGGCCATTATCCTGCTCTTTCCATTTCTGGATAATGGCCCCCACAGTGCTCACAGGAACATTCAGCATTCTGGAAATGCGCCTATAACCATTCCCATCAAAATGCTTTTCAATGATAATCATGAAGTCTTTGCTGTGTGCCTCCTGGGTAATGAGAAGCCTTTATAGGCCATCAATTAGGACTAAAGCAACTGATATCAATTAGTACTGATAGGGGGCAGGGTTTCTCTCTCAATACTGACAGATTTCAGGTGATCTCCTGGCTTTCTATGCCATTTTGCACCTTGTTATCTTCATGTGTTCAATACTTATTCCCTGTGTCATTTCACCTTATTTATTATGACTCAACTTGTATACTTAAATGTTCTGATTTCTTTGTATGAATTCAATATTTGGCTTGATGCCAAATATAGCCCACTTAGAAATCCCCTTACTGATAAAAATGCTGATGTGTCAAATACTTAAATACTTATTATATATATATGTATATTATGTGTATACACTATATTATAGCAAGATGGGTGGGGCCGTACCATCGTTTGGCCCGGGATCCCCGCATCCCCGCAGGTTCATCATGGCGGATGGGAAGGTTCACCAGATCACCCAAACTACAGTCAACTACAGACTGCATGATAGGATGTGCAATGTGGATACATATTGCCCACCTTGCATTCTCCTTGATAGCTGGACTGGACTTCTTGAGAGCTGTGGGAGCCTTTTTGGATCTTACACAGGGTAAATATGGCCTGAAAACAGAAAAAGGTCATATCTACTACCCTTTCCTGACACTTCCCATTTCTCTGGGGCAGGCTGCAAACATGGAATGCAGAAAACAGTCTCCACTCTGCTGCAGTGACCCTTTACTATGCCCTACCTCCAACCTGGGAACCATCACTCAATGCCCTGAGCCTTGAACTATTTCCATGCTGGGACTCAGACAATCAGGAGGAGCTACAGAAGCTCATAGCCACCTGGCCACGTGCCACCTCAACGGTTCTAGGGAAAACATCTGTGGAACAGTACAAAGTCCTCTTTACAGATGAAATTCCTATTAAATCGAGGGCGTACAGAGTCTCACCCTTCAAAGAAAAAAAAAAAAAATCATGGAGGACCAAGTGGTTCAGATGCTGCGAAGACCGCATTATTGAACCTTCCTTCTCTCCATGGTCGTCACCCGTCGTTTTAGTCCCGAAACCTGATGGCAGTTATAGGTTTTGCATCGATTACCGAAGGTTAAATAGTAAGACCATACCAGATGCTCACCCAATGCCATTAGTACACAACATACTGGAGTCCATGAACGGGGCTGCCTGGTTCACTATGTTGGACTTACCATCAGGGTATTGGCAGGTGAAGATGGAGGAAAAGAGCAAAGAGAAGACAGCTTTCATTAACACCAAGGGGCTCTTCCAGTTCCGTTCTATGCCATTCGGGCTCAGAAACTCAGCAGCCACGTTCCAGAGATTGATGGAAAAAGTTCTGGCAGAATTAAGAGGCAAGTTTTGTTTTGTGTATATTTTTAAAGCAACAACTGAAGTTTCTTGGCCATACAGTCTCAGTGAGAGGAGTCGAGGTGGACCCAGACCAGACGCAGGCTGTGACCCAGTATCCACCTCCAAAAGACCTCCAACGTTTTCTGGGATTGGCTGGCTGGACCCACAAATTTATTCCACACTTTGCAGACCTCACAGCACCCTTAAACCACCTGAAAAAGAAGCGTGCAAAATGGGAATGGACACCTGATTGCCAGACCAGCCTTGACTAGTTAAACAAGAATTGAAAAAAAAACACCTGTCTTAATGCAGCCCGACCTTAACCAAGCTTTTCACGTGCATACGGATGCCAGTGACGTGGGTCTAGCCATCCTCAGTCAGCAAACACCTGAAGGGGAAAGAGTGGTGGCATATGCCTCAAGAACTTTACGTGGAGCAGAACTGAACTACTCAACATCAGAGAAGGAATGTTTGGCAGTTGTATGGGCGGTGAAAAATGGATACACTATCAGGAAGGCAGGCCATTTAATGTCTACACTGACCATGCAGCACTTGCATGGGCTTTCAATAGCGCAAAGACTTCCTCTCGTTTGACCCTATGGACTCTCAGGGTGCAACAATTCCATTTCCATGTACACCACAGAAAGGGTTGTCTCAACCTGGGCCCTGACGCCTTATCCCGAACCTTTGAGCCCCTAAAGAGAGAACATGCTCACTGCCTTACCATAACGCCAAAATGCTCCTCAGATATTCCAAACTCACTCAATGAAATCTATCAAACCCAAAAGAATGACCCTGCCCTCACTCACCTTAACACAGATCAAAAAAGGCGTAACATCCAAAGCCAGCAGATTTCTTTAATTTATTCTAGATATCGACAAATGTAGCGCTGCCACATAAGGGGAGGCATATGTATAGGATTATATCCCTATAAGATTGCATTTCTTATTAAATGGTAATTGTTTTCCCTGTTGTACTATTTATCTCCTTACGTGTGACTGTGTCTAGCCCCGAACTTGTTCTCGCTTGATAATTTTCGCGTTCTGACGTCACCCAGGAAATTTCTGTTTTTTTTATTCTGTATAATGGCGCGCCTTTTCATTTAAAATAACACTCTCTTTTCCGTCTTTTTGGTGGCCGTGTCTGACTGTTTAATTGGATGGTTGAATTTGTTTGCCACCTCGTTGTGGAGTTACCTTGTTTGTTCTCTTCTCATGTGGATTACTCGCCATTGGGGGCCTTTCTCAGTCGGACTGAACATAAGGATTCTACTACCGGATTTGTGATATCCGGTGAAACTGATCCTTGTATCAAACGCTCTATTACGTGCTGAACTCTAAGACTTTCTACGCACACACACACTCTTTTTTCACACACTTTTTTTCTTTTCTTTCTTTTTTTCTGTGTTGAAACTTTCGTTCCCTTTATATAGTGTAGGCTCTTTTGTGGAGTGTTACAATATAACTCAAATAATCTTTATTTACAAACATATACATTTCTGTACACGTTTTATTTGGTCACATAGACAAAGTTTTTTCTTTAATTTTTAGGCAGTTCCACTATCTGGCATACCGCAGCTTTGTCAGCTGGTGCTGGGGCTACTTCTAGATCCAGCAGGTTAGTATGTTGGCTTCCGACCCCCTCTTGACTGAATCTGGAAACATGACGAGCAATTGCTTCCTCCTTTAACGGTCTGCCATACTTTGCACAAAGTGCGTATGAATGGGGATTGCCTTCATATATATAGTGTGTAGCATAAATGAATACACCTCTGTATAAATATAAAAGATGTACTTTCTTAATGATCACTAATATAATTCATAGAAAGATTGCAATATTTAAATGTATTCAACGTACGCTTAATAAAACCAGAGAAAGATATTCCATTAATATCTGTAAAATAAGTAATTGTGCAGAAATGTATACACCCTAGATTTAATTCAACAAAGTGTAATATTCTAGTACTTAATATGTCCTCCACAACTCTAGGTACAATGCTCTGACCCTTCTTGGCACTGAGTGTAAAAGTTCATGACATATTTTCACATCTGTCCTGGGGGACGAACTCCTTAAAAGCCCTGGTCTTTAATGTGGATCATGTCTATTAGCGTGTAGCTTCCATATTTGGCTGAATGCCATATGTAAAACAAAAGGATTGGAACATAATTATCTTTCAACATCTGATGATATAATTTTCACACACACAATCATTCAACAAAATAATTCTCTACTTATTTATGACAAACTCATGGCTTACCTGGGGAGTCTGCACACACAGCTACAGCAATCTTTCCTTCATCTTGTAACTTCTGTATAAGGTTTTGCTGTTCACTTTTCCACTTGTGTACCATTGTTGGCTCTAAGAAACTCTGGCAATTTCTCCAGAATGTGTCGTAATGTGTACCTCCATGGCCTTGCAAATCTATGAATGTGGAAAATTAAAAAATTAAATGCATTGTTTTATAATTGACTACAGGCCTACCTTTTGTAGTTCGATAAATGATCCTCCAGTAAAATAAGTTGCTGCTGATTACAGGAGGTTTCCGATGGGTGTACTTTCAACTATGGGCTGGCTCTGCCATTTCCTGTTGTACATACAGTTGGGGCAAAGCTGGCTGAATGCAACATAAGTGCCCATCCAGTGTAGTTCCACATCAGACTTTGACTTGCATATTGGACACAGCTCACACAAACATGTAACAACGTGTTTTGCATCTCCATATATGGGCCTTTGTCCGAACCGAATTTTTTGTAATGTTTTCAGATAACACCTCTTAGTACCATGTTAAACTTATAAATGTGTATTACTTACAACATTTCAGATTCTTGTAAAACGGCGCCTTGGTTAATAATTGAGTCATGAGGTTTTGTACAAATTGACTCTAACGCATTCTCCTCTTCCAACTCCTGATGAGGTCTTTTGGGTGGTCTGAAACCAGGACTTTTTATAGGTGTTGATGAGAACGGTACATCATAGGAGGTTGATGTGGTTATTGTGCCAACAGTCACACAAGCAATCGTTGCCTGTGAGCCTTAAAAAAAGGAACAAATAATTCTGTTAACCTTTTGGTAGTACAAAGCTTTATGCTTTATGCTATTAAAATCAAAGAACATACAACATTTCTGGGGACTACAACATTTCTGAAATGTATACCTTTACTCCGAATGTGTGTCTTTCAGTTGTAAGGGATCAGTGAATCAAACAATTCAGACTTGATTCGATTAAGAGTCATGAAACATTCTAAAAAATCTGAAAATCTGAAAAATAAAGACAAACCTACCCCACAGCTTGGTGGTAAATACCCAAATAGCCATGGTATATGCGTTAGCCCAAAAGGGAAACGTATCGATAAAGCACTGCAGTTTATACACCAACCTATTGCTCTCTTTTTTATCATAACTTCAAGTAATAACAACGACAAACATTCACTATTCGTCGACACATTTCTAGACAATTGCGAGGAAACAGATATTGCTGTTAACCAGAGATCTACAAGCTGTGCGGAGCGAACACAACACACATAACTAAATAAGTATTTTGCATGCTACAGAGAACATCTCCTCTATTGCTTGGCTGCACACCACTTCTAACTACCTCCATCCCCTAGCTGGGATCTATATTATGATCTGATATCTGTCTGAGGTTGTTTTCATACATGTAAACATCATCATGTGGAGTTTGCTCAGAACAGAACCATACCACCAACACTAACTGTATGCTTTTATTATAATAAATATACATTTGACAAAAGTGATCCTGATTAAAATACACTGACAGACCTAGACTCTACTGTACTTGTCATACTTGTCCATCGCCCTCCTTGTTTTCCCTGAACTTACTGAACAGTTTACTTTGTTGAGTCCTATTGTTCAGATACATTGCTAATAACATTTATGTTGACAACCCAGACTGTTCTCACACAGCCAATTTTATGCATGTATTCAAGTGTTTTAATTTCATCCAGCATGACTGATTTTTCCACTCATTAATCTGGCTTCGTATTGATCTGCTCTGTGGGTATTGATATAGATCAAATTAGGAATGATGAACTATACTTGAGTGATCATAAATTACTGAATTATGAATTTACCCTCTTTTAAATCTTCTAAAGAATGTGTTATAACTTATCTAAAACATTGATCCTCAATTGCTCTATAGCTTTATTGCAGATTGTTACAACGCTGCTCTTACTTTTATTCTTGATGTTGTTTCTTTCACTAGGTCATCCCCGGTATACCATTGAATTGCGGCTCTCAAAGTAGGGAGGAGAAATCTGGTCTTACTGTTCATTAATTCATGCTTGAACAACACCAGTTAGAGTATCATCTTGCCCTTAAGTCCACCAGAGAAGTATATTATTAACATATGATCAATGAACATCATACAAACCTCATAAAAAAATGTCTTCTCTTGTTAAGAGGTGTAATAAATTACACAAATGCTTCACAGAGAAAGTCCAATATATATATATTATATATATATACAGTGCACAGCATAAATGAGTACACCCCCTCTGAAATTTAACAAATTCAGCAATTACTCTTTACTTAGAAGACATGTTAGGGTTCTTTGGAGATATAATGTTCCAACAAGCCTGCTTGATCAATTACCAAAGACGAATGTCAAAATTATTCCGTAAAATAAGATTTTCTTATCAAAATGATAAAATGTTGTGTTGCAAAATTGAGTACACCCTCCTGAAAGTTACTAAATAAAACTTAAAAAACAAAACAAACAAACAAAAAAAAAGTGTAGGTTTAAGGCTTTTTGATCACCATATTGAACCGAACAGGTAATTTCCTGAAAGTTAAGTGTTTTATAGCCTATCGAATCATACTCAGACTTAATGCTGTCAGCATTGGAACCACTTGAGAGAGAACTGCCATATTGTTTTAAGTGTGAAAATACAGCAGAAGTAGCACCAACATTTAAAAACAGTGGACTTGTGACAAGGCTCCTGAAATAATCAGGTCTTCACTTTAAGTTTTCAGTTAGTGATGAGTGAATTTTTGCTAGAAAAGAGCCGGAGAAATACCACGCACGTGTCTCAGAGTCAGCAAAAGCAATGAAAAGAGTGACACTTTATCTTACAGAGTACGACGCAGCTTGCACAAGTGACATGCATGGTTGTTGTCACCACTAGAAATCCCTGCTTTACCCAAAGCACAATAAACTGATTTAACCTCTTCCAACGATCATATTTACAAAATATAGACTTCTGGGAATCCATACTCTGGTCTCAAGAGACCAAGTCAATCATTTCAAATCCAAAAGCATCCAAAATGTTCTGGTGTTGCTAGAGGAGGAGTACAGTGAGAAATGTCTGGTTCCCACAGTGATGTTCAGTGGTAGTAAAGCTCTTCTATAGGGATGAATGAGTGCTGAAGGTGTGAGAGTGTTGTGATTTGTCAATGTTGTCATCAATTCATACACCACTATGTAATGTAATACAAAAAAATGAAACTGAAGATGCTACTCTCTCCTCATTCCCTGCATTATTGGGCATTTTTTTATCATGACAATGAAGATATTCAGTCTCCAAAGGTGAAAATCCTTCAGTGGACATGTATTTCACTCAGTCTTAATGCTCTTAAGTAGCTGTAGGCTGTATGGTATTCTGTAGAGACAAACTCCCCATTAAAGACCAAGGCATTTAAAAAGGTCATCCTTTGGTAGTTAAACATGACAGATGTGAAAAATGATCATAGACTTGTACACCAAGAAGGGTCAGAGCAGTATACTTAAAGTTCTGGAGGACATACCAAGTGCTAGAATATAGAACATTTACAGAATTAAATCTAGGGTGTACTCATTTCTGCAATCCTTCATTTAAACTAATTTAATGGCTAATTTACTTATTTTACAGAAAATATCGGCATATATTTTGTTGTTTTTATGAAGTATATGTTTAATACATTTCAGTTTTGCCATCTTTCCATGAATTATATTAGTGTTCATTAAGAAAACACATCTTTTATTCATCTTATATTTATTCAGAGGGGGTGTACTCATTTATGCTGTGCACTGTATAGCTCCATGGCTGCTGGTTCCTCCTTGCTGTCCCATCAGACTCCCATCTCTGACACTGGTTATTTCTATTAAATTTAGCCACACATTCTTTTGACCCCTTGCCTACTGGCTTTTAAAAAGTGCTCAACATTCATTATATTACTGCAATCATTAATAAGTCCTAATCCACTGGGAAGGTTCCTTCAGCCGTTAAGTTAGCTGCCATCACACCAGTTCCTAAAAAGCCTGGTAGGGTTGTTGAGAATTTGTGTAACTACAGGCCTATTGAGCATTTACCCTTTCTGGCTTTTTGAATGAGTTGTTGTTAGCCAGTTACAGCAATATCTGTCTCTTAATCTCTTAAAGCCATTTCAGACCAGATTTAGATCAGGTCACAGCACTGAGATTCTCTTGCCCGGGTTACAAATGACTTTCTCGTTTCTGTTGATATATGGTTTGTAGCATTTTAGTCTAGTTAGATATTACTACTGCTTTTAACGTAGTATCTGATGCTGTCCTTCTTTTTGCATGTTTGTTTAGGCTTCCCTTGTACTGTTTGAAGGGTTTAAGTCTAATCTTAAATAATCGATTTTAGTTTGTATTCCTGGGGAAAACAAAACAAAATCTGAACCAAAATAAGTTCAACCGGGTGTCCCACAGGTCTGTGCTTGGGCTCATCTTGTTTAACAGTGTAGAGTTGGCTGATGCTAACTGGCTAGCTAACTAACTAGCTACCTATTTTAACTTGAGGTCAAGTACAAATATTTTAGACTAGTTAGAATACATTTGATTGAAACAAAGGATTTAATGTTCAAAACAGAGTAACTACACTAATTAAGCCATGTCCCTTAGGCGCCTTTTGCCAGTCTTAGCTAAAAAAAAAAAAAAAAATTCTGAATATATAATTAACTTCAACGGTCCATTTTACCCCACTCTACCCTATGTATGCTGCTTCTGGGAGAGATCATTCAAAAAATTTGGTCTAGGGTTATTGTTATGCTGATGATACACAGATCTATGTCAGCACGCACCCTAATCCAAACCATGCAATTACAGCTCTTGATAAAAGCAGGCATGCATTACTATTTCAGGTCAATGTGTCAAAAACTGAGCAAATTTTTGTTTGTCAGTAAGCCAAAATAAAAGTAATAGTTCCAAGTTCAGTACAGACTGTCATTTAGTTACTCCATCCTCTCAAGTGCGCAATATTGGTGTTGTTTTTGATCAGTAATAGATGGATTATGGGACTGCTCCATCTTATCTTTGTATTTTAGATGCCTCTCATACTTACACTCTTATATCACATTACATAAAATGAACACAGAAAAGCTTACCCACTTTCGCTTGAATTTATCCGCTACCATAGATTGCAACGAGGCCGAAGGCAAAGCGCGGCTGACGAATCCTTGAGACAATGAATTGACACGTGAATGCAGCGCCACTAGGCGGTAAAAGACAGCAATG
Organism: Cirrhinus molitorella; assembly: GCA_033026305.1. NCBI lineage: Eukaryota > Metazoa > Chordata > Actinopteri > Cypriniformes > Cyprinidae > Cirrhinus > Cirrhinus molitorella. The sequence continues at coordinate 20,329,260 of CM065120.1, read as the reverse complement.
CACGCCACTAATGTTGTCGCCGCGGGAACCGCAGCAGTAGAATTCTTATTTTGGTTGAGTACCATCTGTATATTGCTCGAAACAAGATGGCGGGGCGGTCAGACGCAGCGGCTACTCCGGGTCCTAAAAACGGTGCTTTTATGTCTTTTAATGTCTGTTCGTCTCAAAATAGTGTAAGTCTGCCGCTAATTCATAAAGAAATAACACAAAAATACATATATGATCGCCAAAGCCTTTTGGAAATCGCAAATTCACACAACCACCAACTCTCACCGGCGACTACGGAGAAGCTCCGAGGCTTTTGTTTACTACTAAAGCCGAACCCCGAGACCACGGACTTGCCCACTGACGCCACCCACACAAAGCGGAGGCGCCGGCGGTGTGAGAGGAGACAGAAGCGCGGCAAGCGCGGAGGTATACGAGCTAGGCTAAGGGCTAACCCCACCAGACCGGCTCTTCCAACACTCATGCTCTCCAATGTTCGCTTCGCAAATTTAAAGACTGTTTTGCCAAAGTTCTACCAACATGTGAACTTTGCAACAAGGGGAAACAACACTCTGGACTTGGTTTACACAACAGAAAAAAACGCTTACAAAGCTGAACCCCGTCCCCACCTCGGATACTCGGACCACATCTCTGTTATGCTAATCCCAGCATACAGACCACTTCTGAAACTTGCCAAACCGGTTCAAAAACAGATCACAGTATGGCCAGATGATGCTACCCCTGCACTACAGGACTGCTTTCAGTGCACAGACTGGAACATGTTCAGAGAGGCGGCCACCTACAACAACCACACAGACTTGCATGAATACACAGAAACAGTGACTGCTTACATCAAAAAGTGCATTGATGATGTGACAGTCACCAAGACTATCACCACACGTGCAAACCAGAAGCCGTGGATGACAGCTGAGGTTCGTGGGCTGCTCAAGACCAGAGATGATGCATTCAGATCAGGAGACAAAGCAGCCTTCAAAACAGCAAGAGCCAATCTGTCCCATGGCATCAAGAAATCAAAACGCTTGTATGCACAAAAAATCAATAATCAATTTACTGACAGCAAAGACACGCGGAGTCTGTGGCAAGCCATTCAGACCATCACTGATTACAAGCCCCTGCCACAGGCCTGCGATGATGACACATCCCTCCCAGATGCACTCAACCACTTTTATTCACGGTTTGAAATGCAGAATGACACACCTGCACAAAAACTGCCCACACTTCCCAACGACCAGGTGCTCTGTCTGTCTCCAGCCGATGTAAGGAAAACCCTATCTAGGATTAACCCACGCAAGGCTGCGGGTCCAGACAACATACCTGGCCGTGTACTGAGAGACTGTGCTGCACAGCTGACAGATGTCCTAACTGACATCTTCAACACCTCGCTGAGCCAGGCAGTCATCCCCACATGTTTCAAATCCACCTCCATAATCCCAGTACCAAAAAAGTCACTAGTGTCCTGTCTGAATGACTACCGTCCCATAGCACTGACCCCAATCATGATGAAGTGCTTTGAGAGGTTAGTCATGCACCACATCAAATCCAGTCTTCCCAACACACTTGACCCGCTCCAGTTTGCATACCGTCCAAACCGCTCCACGGACGATGCAATTTCCTCCACCCTACACCTGGCTCTTACCCACTTAGAAAACAAAGACTCTTATGTTAGAATGCTGTTTATTGACTTCAGCTCAGCATTCAATACAATAATCCCACAACAGCTCATCAACAAACTAAATGTTCTGGGCCTTAACACCTCCATTTGCAATTGGATTCTGGACTTTTTAACTGGAAGACCTCAGTCAGTCCGTGTCGGCAGCAACACCTCCAGCACTACCACACTGAACACAGGTGCCCCACAGGGCTGTGTGCTCAGCCCGCTGCTCTTCACGCTGCTGACCCACGACTGCACTGCCAAGTTCAGCTCCAACCACATCATCAAGTTTGCTGATGACACAACTGTGGTAGGTCTCATCAGCAACAATGATGAAACATCTTACAGAAAGGAAGTAGCACAGCTGGTTGATTGGTGTAGTGCAAACAATCTTTCCCTCAATGTCAGTAAGACAAAGGAGGTTGTGATGGACTTCAGGAGGAATTCTGTTGACCACCCCCCACTGACCATCGACAGCTCGACTGTGGAGAGAGTCAGCAGCACTAAATTCCTGGGGGTGCACATAACAGAGGACCTCACCTGGACCACCAACACCACATCAGTCTCCAAGAAAGCGCAACAGCGACTACACTTCCTGCGCAGGCTAAAAAGAGCAAGTCTCCCTCCACCCATCCTCACCACATTCTACAGGGGAACAATTGAGAGTGTGCTGACCAGCTGCATTACTGTCTGGTACGGGAACTGCAGTGCTGCTGACCGCAAGACCCTCCAGCGGACAGTGAACACAGCTGCAAAGATCATCGGTGCCCCTCTCCCCTCCATTCTGGACATTTTCCTCACACGATGCTCCGGTAAAGCCATCAGTATCGTGAAGGACCCCACTCATCCCTCCCATAGTCTCTTCCAGCTTTTGCCATCAGGAAGACGGTACAGGAGCATCAAAGCCCGTTCTGCTAGGCTACTCAACAGCTTTTTCCCCCAGGCTGTGAGAGCCCTCAATTCCAGCCACCTCATCCCTCCTCTTATCCAAATGTAAACTGTTGCAGTTCCACCTGTAGAAACACTCTTCTCTCTACATGCACCAGACACTTTCCTATTAACATTTCATGTTACAAGGACTTATGTTTTTTTGCCAATGCACTACAAATCATATTGCACTACTTGGTTCTCAACCTTAAATACCTCTCTTTTGCACAATACCATGCATAATTATTATGTAAAGTACTTATGTAGTCTGTCTTATGTTATGTGTACGTATAGTTGATTATTTATAGTATATGTATAGTTAGATTGCCACTTTCAGTAGGTTAGCTATGTATAGGTTTAAAAGTTCCTACGTCTGGTGTTGTATGTACATATTTGTTTATGTAGCACTGTGGTCCTGCGAGACACGACATTTCGTTCCACTGTATGTCCACACATGTAGCGGAATGACAATAAAGCTCGACTTGACTTGACTTGACTATATATCCATATCCATTCCAGAGTATGTGAGCGGAGTGGAGTGGCAACAGTTTCCCTTCCGTGCTCTGAACGTTCAATAATCACTCTTCTCCGGGTTCACCATTTTCCACACCCCCTCCACACCTTGCTCACTGATATCAGAAACACAGCTCCGCCTTCGCTCCGGGTCTTTAGTATTTCAGTATGTTTGAAATATCATAGTTCTGTTCATAATGTATATTAAAATAAATAAATTAACAGGAGAGTTTCAAGGTGGCTTATTGGTACGCTAATGTGATACTAATTTCTTACAAATTCTTCGAAATCAGAATACATATGAAGTAGCATGACTGCGCGTGAGTGTTGTACCGGCATAAATCATGCTTTCACCTGAAAATATTCAGTATCTAATGTTAGAAGGAACAAATAAATTCATTGAGAACTATAACTGCTCATGTCCATTGCCATCATAGCCTTCACATTTTTTTTCTGATTTGAGTGATCCATCTCTATCAAGCTAGCTAAATATGTTTAACGTGAATTCTTGCTAAATATGCAGTTATAGTATGGTCCGTTGGCATTAATTGTATTCGTGATGGAGCGGTGGTGGAGCACTTTTAAAAAAGCCGCTCCATTCATAATCACACCGCTCCACTCCACACTCTGATCCATTCACAGAGCTGTATAAACTTAATGAGTTTTTTTTTTGACACAACAATGGACCCTTTTCACAAGACTGTGATGACGTGTTAAAGTAAAATAAGCACAAGTTAAAGCACAATACGCACAGTAAACAGTAAAAACAATTATGTATATTTAGAACACTATACTTTGTATTATAGCACCTTTTCATCAAGTTATAAAAAAAAAAAAAAGTTAACGCTAATGCAAGGGTGCTTCCAATGCACGGGACGGACGGACAGTAAATTTGACATTGTTCTTTCCTCTGACTTCCGATAGCAGTCTCAGTTTTTGTTCCTTTTATTGAATGTTGTGAAAACACTATCGTGGTTTTTCTTTTGCTATTTGAGCAAATGAGAATACAAAAAAATATATTTGTGGTACTCTCCTATTTACTGCCCTCGGATTTTACCCTATGACTTCTGCTGCTGAGAAACCCGAAAATGTGAGAAGGTTCCATGCATATAAACATACCCAATAAGGTAGACATGAATGCATCGGTGAAAGTTCAACATTTCAGAATAATGTGCATTCAGCTCAATTCCTAACTTGGGTTGTCTGGACAGTGAATAATGCATAGACAAAACCATAGTAATACTGAGAAAACTGAAATTTTCTCAGTGCTCCAGGAGTTAAGCATTACTCAGTTCCACTTCGTGTTTAGGGCTCTCTACACAAAATCCAACTCTTTTTTTCCCAGTGAAACATTACGCAGCACAAACAGTGGAAGGCGTCACTGCCATCTGACTCATGACTTGGAATAAAGTTACTCAATACAACAACAGTGAAATCTATTTTAAAACATGACTCAAGCACTAATGCATAGGTTTTTTTTATTTTTTTTTATTCAAAGGACTGACATTCTAAAACAGACAAAATTCTGAATATTCTAAAATAAATCATGGCTTTATTTCAGATCTTTAAATAAAAAGGTAACAACTATGGTAGGAGTAGGTAATCTACAACTGTCTTAGAATATTTTGCAAATTACAGCTGATTCAATGGCATTTATCAGTTATGACAATGTTTCACATTAACACAGGACTCATGACTCATGCCATTTTAGACATAAATGGTACTTGAGAAAAAGGCAATGACAAAGAGAATACGTGGTTATACATCAGTAATCATGAGTCAAGATGCTTCAATCTGAACGTGTAAGCACAACTACCAGAGAAAAGACATTAGTATCTACGTCGTTTGTTGTTAGGCCCATCAAAGTTTCCCCCAACTGGACTTCCTCTGCCAAAGCCACTTTGGCTAACCACACCAGGAACAGGACCTGCCCCAGCCACCATGGGTGAGTGCTGCTGTTGCTGAGGAGAGTCAACACCAGGGCGCCCACCCACAGGGGAACCCATTTGAAGAGGTCCGCCTTCAGAAAATCGATCATTAAGCTGAATTAAAATGTGAATAAAATTTATGGCGTGTTTGTAGCAAGCATTTGTTTGGAATACGTTGCCATTTTAGATTGACCATATAATATTGTAATAGTTGCAGGCAGGCCAAAAAAAAAAAAAAAAAAAAAATTTTTTTGCTCCCACGAAGTTTAATGGATGAACAGGATAAGCAGTGGAGTCCAGGAACACCCAAAAGAGGAAAAAAAATTCAGTTAGTACACAAGGATAATCTCAACAAAAACAAGAATATGAAAAAAAAAATATGCACAAAATATACAAAAAGAAAAACCTAAGAGAAACATAGCTGCATGTTGCAAATTTAAACTTTATTATTATCCTAGAATTCAGATGCTATGCTGCCTTTGCAGTGTAAAAATGTCTTAAGTGAGTGGGCTAAAAATCTTTGTACCACTGACCAACTGTGGTACTGCTGAACAACAGCTCTAATTAGGGCTTTGAATTACCACCTAATTTGCACTACCTTCAGACTTTTGCTGTTTTGTATTTTGCTGCATTGGTGTTTCTTTATGCTGTAATATTTAGGTAGTGTTGTGCACATGCCACATTATATAGGATATTAGTATCGGACCATTTTTACTAATATAAGAACCAGTACATGAACACAATATGTAAAGGCATCCTACACACTCTCTCCAAAATGCATAATGTTCTTCTTTTTAAATGTTGACATGATTTAGCACATTACTGCCATGTTTTAATGTTTCTAGTATGATTTAGCACACTGCTAGCATGTTTTAACATGTTGTTAGCAAAATTTAGCACATTGGTCAAATGTTTTAGCACACTGGTAAAAATAATTATTTACCACGTTGTTAGCGTGTTTTTTCCTAGGATAGTCATTAAGCTTTGCTAGTAATAGTCAGCTTAGAGGGATCCTATTATGTTTTTTTAATGTTGCTGTTTGGAAATAATAATAATAAAAAAGATTTTATCTATATAAAGGTTACAAAGCTCAAAGTCCACTCTAAAAGCAGATATTCTCCTTAAAAGGTGCTGTATGTCATTTTCTGACTTTACCAAAGCATAAAAATGCCATTATGCCATGCAGATTAGAAAACATGCGAAGTTCACATATTGTTTCTCCAAAAAACAATGCTACAGCCAGTTCTTCAACTTTGAAACGTGTGTTCCGTGTCAGAATGTCTGTTTTTGTTTTGGTCTGTGTGATTCCAACCACTGCAATTTTTTTAACACCCCGAGTTGCCATTTGGCGGAAAACACAGCGTATTGCAGCCATGAAAGCCAGCAAATGAACTAGGTCAGAGATCACAAAGGAGATATTCCCCATAGGTATCCCCTAGAGGATGCAGTTCGATGTTCCCTTGAAAGGGAATCTACTTGACCAAAAAAAAAGCTTTGGCATCCATTTAAAAAAAACCCTCTATGACTAAAGGCATATTAAAACACAGATAAATCAACTCATTAGCTTACATCCTGTACAATCTGTGCTTGCAATGGTTCTACATAACTACATTCTCAGGATCTGAACTGGGCCCAAATGGGTATGGCAAAATTGACATCCAAAAATTGATGAAATCACAACACACTGGGCCAATTAACCAATCGTGGCACATTTTCTATTTCAGAAGGGACAAGTATGAAAACCTGTTCTAATACACCCCAAAAGCCAAATCAAGACTTTGTAAAAAAGCATAACAGGATCTTTTTAAATACTCTTATTATTGTACAAAAGTTTTGACACCTTTCCGTAGACTTGATTATCTGTTTAACGATGAGAAAAGATATAGCATAAGGAATCTAACTAGTGTGAAGGCCTGATCAGAGTTTGGTGGTTGTAGCTTAAAAACAACTCTAGGAGGAGATACTGTTTAAAATTTAGTCTCGGAAGAAGTATTCATCTGCATGAGTAAAGTCTGTTAACAAACTCTGATGTTGACTTGACAAAACCTTGTTTGAAAGTTTGTAATGACTTTGACAACATTGAAGTTTGAAGATTTTACTTAAAGTCAATAAAATGTTAGCATGCCCTTTTTCATTAACATGTTTTAGCATAATTAACATGATTTAACATTGTTAACATTTGAAAACTTTGCAAGGGTAAAAATTATTTGATTTCCTTGCTGATTTTGTAAAATTGCCCACTGACAAAGAAATGATCAGTCTATAATTTTAATGGTAGGTTTATTTGAACAGTGAGAGACAGAACAACAACAACAACAACAACAACAACAACAATTATTAAAAAAAAATGCTTAGCATTTTAATGAAATAAGTATTTGACCCCTTCGCAAAACATGACTTAGCAAAACCCTTGTTGGCAATCACAGAGAACTACATTTCTTGTAGTTGGCCACCAGGTTTGTACACATCTCAGGAGGGATTTGTCCCACTCCTCTTTGCAGATCCTCTCCAAGTCATTAAGGTTTCGAGGCTGACGTTTGGCAACACGAACCTTCAGCTCCCTCCACAGATTTTCTATGGGATTAAGGCCATTCCAGGACTTTAATGTGCTCCTCCTTGAACCACTCCTTTGTTGCCTTGGCTGTGTGTTTTGGGTCATTGTCATGCTGGAATACCCATCTACAACCTATTTTTAATGCCCTGGCTGAGGGAAGGAGGTCCAAGATTTGATGATACCAGTGTTAATTTTGACAGCAAATTTTAATTTAGTTTTAGTCTTTTGACTAAAATGCCATTTAGTTTCAGTCATATTTTAGTCATCTGAATAGTTTTTAGTTTTAGTCTAGTTTTAGTCAACTAAATATCATAAGATTTTAGTTGACTAAATCTACAGTAAATTTAGTTGGCTAAAATTTAATGGGTTTAGTTACAGTGCAATGCATTTATTAAGCATTTCTCTAAAATTTCCAAACTCATTATATAGGTTTAATATTAAGGTTTAATCATGATAAACACACAATTTAACTGTGGTGATACACAACATTCCATTAATATTAAAATGAATTAAAACCACTTCTCATAAAGAACATGGTCTTCTTTTCAATGAAATACCAATGGTTATATAGTCTAATTATGCATTCTTTATAGTAACTTGTTTACCATATTCTTTATTCTTTCAAACAGACATGATTATTTCTAAAAATGAATTTAGATTTGTGTGGTTTTGTGTCCTTTTGTTGCTTGATTAACATCAGTGACAATAGCAGCTAAATGTGGCTGCTATCCCTTTAAAATCGAATGCACTAATGCAGTGGATGCAATGTACTGATACACTTTCACTCTACTGTTTATGTTCATTTAAGATGTAATCAGCTGCGTTTACATAAATACTCAAAACGGACAATCTGTGATCATTTTGTGTGTATTTCTCAGTTCATGCAAAGCGAAAGAGTGTCAAACGTGCTTTCTGTGTGTATGCTTCGGTGTATGTGCTCAGAAAACAAGACGGAATTGAGTTCTCTCTCGTGTTGTCCAATTTATCCATTTCTGCACTTCTTGTACTCCCACTTATTGACATTTTTGAACATTTTATAAGATGTGCAGCAAGTGTATTTTAGCTATTTTAGTATTTCAGCAAGTGTCCCACCGGTTTATACGCATCTAACCTCCTACTCCGCAACAGATTTTTCTGAATGAATCTCTTTCCATATCGTCTCTCCCTAACATTTTTGTCTCGTTTTTATTTGTTGATGAAAATGCCAGTAGATTTTTGTCACAGTTTTTGTTATTCAAATATAATTTTAGTTCGTTATTGTTTTGTTTTCGTCTGTGAAAAAAATGTTGTTGACAAAAATTGTGACAAAAATTATTCATCAACGAAATGAACACTGGATGGTACATGGCCCCCTCCATCATCCCTTTGATGCGGTGTAGTTGTTCTGTCTCCTTAGCAGAAAAACACCCCCAAAGCATAATGTTTCCACCTTAATGTCTGACAGTGGGGATGGTGTTCATTGGGTCATAGGCAGCATTCCTCCTCTTCCAAACACGGCGAGTTGAGTTGATGCCAAAGCGCTTTGATTTTGGTCTCATCTGACCACAACACCAGGTCTACTCTAAATCATTCAGATGTTCATTGGCAGACTTCAGACAGACCTGTACATGTGCTTTCTTGAGCAGTGGGACCTTGAGGACGCTGCAGGATTTCAGTTCTTCACTGCGTAGCGTGTAACTGCGTAGATCTTGCATGGAGCCCCAGACCGAGGGAGAATGACAGTTTTTTTTGTGCTTTTTCCATTTGCGAATTATCGCACCAACTGTTGTCAACTTCTCACCAAGCTGCATGCCGATTGTTTTGTAGCCCATTCCAGCCTTGTGTAGGTCTACAAACTTGTCCCTGATATCCTTTGACAGCTCTTTGGCCTCAGCAATGGTGGAGAGTTTGGAATATGATTGATTGATTGCTTCTGTGGACAGGTGTCTTTTATACAGGTAACAAACTGAGATTAGGAGCACTCCCTTTAAGAGAGTGTTCCTAATCTCAGCTCTTCACCTGTATAAAAGACACCTGGGAGCCAGAAATCTTGCTGATTGATAGAGGATCAAAAACTTATTTCACTCATTAAAATGCAAATCAATGTATAACTTTTTAAATTTTTTTTTTTTTTCTCCTGGATTTTTTGTTATTTTTGTTATTCTGTCTCTCGCTGTTAAAATAAACCCACCATTCAAATTATAGATGATAATTTATTTTTCAGTGGGCAAATGTACAAAAACAGCAGGGGATCAAATGTTTTATCCCTCATTGTATTAGCATGCTGCTAGCATGATTTATCATGTTGCTAGCATGTTTTAACAGTGTTAACATTTTAACATGCTGCTAACATTAGCATGTTTATAATGTTGTTAAGATTAATTACCATGTTGTTAGTATGTTTTAACACTATGCTATCATAAACAAGCATGTTGCTAGTATAAATGAGCATGTTTTAACCCTAACCCATAAATAAGCATGCTTCTAACCATGGCATAAAAACTAAAATAAACAAACAAACAAACAAATGTATAAAACACAAACAAACAAACAAACAAACAAACAAACAAACAATCAAATCAATCAATCAATCGGTTCACTCTGTGGAGAATAAGTATTTTAACATTTCTATTCTTACATTCCTTCTGTATTATTACTATTCCGAAACTGATTTCAGTAGAACACGTTGTTTAATAACATTTTTTTTTTTCACTTTCTGTTGTCTATAATAATAATAGTAATAATAAGTAGACAAGATGGATATTAATGGATGAGAATGTTCATATAGAATGAAAGCCTAAATGAGCATAAATAGCTTAGAAATACTAGATTCAATAAACAATAAAATAGCATGACTATCTGAAAAAAGTGCATGTTTGCATCTCATGCACCACTGATAAGGATGCCTCCTTAAAAGCCCACATTCAAATGCAAAATTTTAGGTGTGCTTTATTTTAAATTCGGCGAATATTTGAAATTCGAAAAGCCCTAATAGATAGATAGATAGATAGATAATCACTTCATAATCACTGTCCCAATGTGCAGTGAGAGTTGAGACACACCCACAGAATGGCATCTTAAATGAGTCTCAAAGGGCTTTTGGGAGTTTAGATTTGAATTTTGACATTTGGAATCATGGATCATTTAAAGATTCTGTCAATGCAAGTCTATAGAATTTTGCTATTAATTAGGAATTAGGAATACTATAGTTTAATCAGATATAGCAGAAGATACAGTGCACAAAAGCTTCATTCAGACTGTCAGCCCAAATCCGATTTTATGCATATCCGGATGGAATCTGATTTGAATGACTGTCCACACTGTGTATCACAACTGTTTATATCCGATTTGTGTGTCCATAAGTGCTCTTTCCTTAAACAGAATGTACGTTGGTTTCTATGGCAAGGTGTTGTTATGCCAACGCTAAAAACAGCAATAGAGTTTGCAATACAGTTTGCAATACAGACGCAGTCACATTGCCTTCGCGCTTTAATAATATTTCGATTACATTAATAATATTTCCTTGCCATCGTGTTGGATTATATTTCGTCTTCTGAGGCAGCGGCATAAATGCAGGAAGTGGAATGTGCTACTCTGTGCTGCCGTCTCTGCTGGTTTTAAAACTCAAAGGTGCGTATACTAGCCGTATTGTCTTTTCTCAGGTGGCTTACAGTTTCCAACAACACAAGCATGTTTGTGCAAACATGTTTATTATGTTTTCCACAAAAAAACATCTTTACTTTTTACGTGGCGTGAAAAAGCTACTCTTAGTCCGATCTGACCGGTCAGACTGAAACGGGTGTCCAGGAATTCGACTTAAATAGGATTCAAAACCACATATGAATAGCCCCATTCAGACTGTCAGCCCAAATCTGATTTTTCATAAATTAATATTTAGATAGTCTGAACGACAATGAACTACATGAAATCGATTTTGTGCAAATTCGTTTCAAGCTACATTCATATGTGGTTTGGAATCCAATTCAAATCGGATTCCTGGACATCCGTTTCAATCTGTCCGGTCAGATTGGATTTAGTATAGCTTTTTTCATTTTCACGTCACGCCCCTCCCTGAACCGACACCTTACTGTGGTGGAGGGGTTTGTTTCCCAGAATGACCCCGGGAGCCATGTCGTCGGGAGCCTAGTGCTCCTGGTAGGGTTTCCCAAGGCAAATGGGTCCTGGGTGACGGGTCAGATTAAGAGCGGTTCAAATACCCTTTATGAACAAACGAAAATCAAGGACCGTTACGTCGCCCGGATTGGCGTTACCGGGGCCTCACCCTGGAGCTAGACCTGGGGTTGGGGCTTAAAGGTGAGCGCCTGGTGGCCGGGTCTTTGCCTGTGGGACCCGGCCGGGCACAGCCCGAAGGAGTGATGTAGGCCCACCTTCCCATAGGCCCACCACCCGCAGGAAGGATCATAAGGGGTCGGTGCAATGTGGTTTGGGTGGCAGTCATGGGCGGGGGCCCGGACGATCCAAACCCCGGACAAAGAATCTGGCTCTTGAGACATGGAATGTCACCTCACTGGGGGGGAAGGAGCCCAAGCTGGTGGGTGAGGTTGAGCGGTACCGACTGGAGATAGTCGGACTCACCTCAACGCACAGCTGGGGCTCTGGAACCCAACTCCTTGAAAGACGTTGGACTCTCTTCTACTCTGGAGTTCCCCATAGGGAGAGGCGGCGGGCTGGAGTGGGTTTACTTATAGCCCCTAGGTTCAACTGCCATGTGTTGAAATGAGAGGGTTGTTTAAGCATAAGGGTGCCCATCGGTACACGTGGTACCAGGACACCCTAGGTCGGAGGTCGATGATTGACCCTTGTAGTCGTGTCATCTGACCTTCGACCGTATGTCTTGGACACTTGGGTGAAGAGGGGGGCGGAGCTGTCAACCGATCACCACCTGGTGGTGGGCTGGATATGCCTGCGGTGAGGGAGGCCGGACAGGCCTGGCAGACCCAAACGTATTGTGAGGGTCTGCTGGGAACGTCTGGCTGAACCCTCTGTTAGGTGGGTTTTCAACTCATACCTCCGGGAGAGCTTCAACCAGATCCTGAGGGAGGCTGGGGACATTGAGTCTGAGTGGACCATGTTTTCTTCCTCCATTGTTGACGCAGCTGTCCGGAGCTGTGGCCGTAAGGTCTCTGGTGCTTGTCGATGGATGGTGGAAGGAATATTTCGAGGATCTCCTCAATCCCACTGACACATTTTCCCGAAGAGGAAACAGAGGCTGGGCACTCTGAGGTGGATTCATCCTTCACCCGGGCCGAAGTCACTGAGGTAGTTCAGCAGCTCCACGGTCTCTGGATGTTGTGGGGCTGTCTTGGTTGACACGACTCTACAACATAGCGTGGCGGTTGGGGACAGTGTCTCTGGACTGGACGACTGTGGTGGTGGTCCCTCTTTTTAAGAAGGGGGACCGGAGGGTGTGCTCCAACTATAGGGGGATCACACTCCTCAGCCTCTTGGGAAGAGTCTATTCCAGGGTACTGGAGAGGAGAATTCGACCGGTAGTCGAACCTCGGATTCAGGAGGAGCAATGTGGTTTTAGTCCTAATCGTGGAACACTGGACCAGCTCTATACCCTCCACAGGGTGCTTGAGGGTCCGTAGGAGTTTGCCCAACCAGTCCACATATGTTTTGTGAACTTGGAGAGGGCATTCGACCGTGTCCCTCGTGGTTTTCTGTGGGAGGTGCTCAGGGAGTATGGGGTCCGTGGCCCTCTGTTAAGGGCTGTTCAGTCTCTGTACAACCAGAGCAGGAGTTTGGTTCGCATTGCCGGCAGTAAGTCAGACCTGTTCCCAGTGCATGTTGGACTCCGGCAGGGCTGCCCTTTGTCACCGATTCTGTTCATTATTTTTATGAACTGAATTTCTAGGTGCAGCCAGGGGCTGGAGGGAGTCCGGTTTGGGGACCATAGAATTTCATCTCTGTTCTTTTTGCAGATGATGTTGTCCTGTTGTCCCCTTCGAGCCAGGACTTACAGTGTTCACTGGGGTGGTCTGCAGCTGAGTGTGAAGCGGTTGGGATGAAGATCAGCACCTCTAAATCCAAGGCCATGGTTCTCGACCGGAAAAAGGTGGCCTGCCCCCTCCAGGTTGGAGGGGAGTTCCTTGTTCAAGTGGAGGACTTTAAGTATCTAGGGGTCTTGTTTACTAGTGAGGGAAGGCTGGAGCGGGAGATTGACAGACGGATTGGTGCAGCGGCAGCAGCAATGCGGTTTATGTACTGGTCCGTCGTGGTGAAGAAGGAGCTGAGCGAGAAGGCAAAGCTCTCGATTTACCAGTCAATCTACGTTCCTACTCTCACCTATGGTCATAAGCTTTGGGTCATGACCGAAAGGATAAGATCCTGGATACAAGCGGCCGAGATGAGCTTTCTCCGCAGGGTGGCGGGGCGCTCCCTTAGAGATAGGGTGAGGAGCGCTGTCACCCGAGAGGAGCTCGGAGTCGAGCTGCTGCTCCTCCACATTGAAAGTTGGCTCGGGCATCTGTTTCGGATGCCTCCTGGACGTCTCCCTGGGGAGGTGTTCCGGGCATGCCCCACTGGGAAGAGACCCTGGGGAAGACCCAGGACACGCTGGAGGGACTATGTCTCTTGGCTGGCCTGGGAACGCCTCGAGATCCCAACAGAAGAGCTGGAGGAAGTGGCTATGGGAGAGGAAAAGCTGGACATCCCTGCTTAGACTGCTACCCCCGCAACCCGGCCCCGGATAAGCGGGAGAAAATTGCAAACTGTAAGTCAACCGGGAAAAGACAATACGGCTAGTATACACACTAGTTTTGAAACCAGCAGAGATGTTAGCACAGAGTAAAGTCTCACATTCCACTGCCTCAGAAGATATATAATCCAACACGACGGCAACAAATTAATCAACTGCAACGGCAAGGTGACTGCATCTGTATTGCAAACTGTATACACTAAAGGCTGGAATACACTGTACGATTTTTGCCCAGACACAGATTTTTTTTTAGCTTCAGACTATGATTCTATCCAGTTGGAGGATATCAAACATGCTTAACATTTTTAGCTGATTTTAGAACACTGCACACGTTTCCATGTGATTTTTTGTGATCGGAATAACATTAAAGTTGGTATGAAATGGCAGTGGCGATTGTCTTTTTCTCTACTGTGACTTGATTTCGTCCTTCAGGAATTGATGGGATCATTGGTCTATCAGGTTAAGTCATATTCATGAAAATTTTTTTGTTTGCGATGACTTAAGAGTAATGTCGTAATATCCTTTCAGTGTTTAAGGGTAACATACTCCCCTGTGACTGGTGTCAGTGCTTTAAAATATAATGAAGTGCACAGATAAATTATTTATAATAAACACTACAGTATTCCATTAAAAAAAGAATAATTGTCAATTTTGATTGCATGCCGACTTTAAAGTCTGGTAGTGTATGATCTTCAATTGTTTAGTGCATGATGGACAGTTTTTCCTGTTAAACTATTACAAAGTTGGTAAGTGTATGATACCCAGCCTTTTAAAATATGTTCTGAAGTCATGAAGTGTATTCCAGCTTTACGTTAGAACAATCTGAAGGTCTGACCTGAGTTTTTTTAGTTATAGCTTTCAAGCTCTAGGACGAGTTAGAATCAGACATTTTAGTTTCGGAAGAAGAAGAAGAAGACGACAACAAAGTTTAAATTGCATTTCAATAGGTTGACTTTCTCAAGGCAATCTAATAATCATGAACAGTTTGCCAAGCCAACATAATAAACAGAAACTCATTAATAGCACAAACTGCACAATTAGAAGATGCCAAACATCAATACATTACCATCACTCCGTTATCTGGAATCAGGGGAGTCCCTATATTTGATGATCCATCAGGCCCCATGGCTCCAACTCGGCCTGCTATGCCCATTTGTGAGGGGTTACCACTAACCGCAGTGACAGGGTTAAATGAATCTATGTGAGACAACGTACAGTTTACACACACTGAGATGGCTAATTCACTGAAAGTGCATTAAAATATAATGTGTAAATGGGTGTTAAGTTTCATTCAGATAAAAAAAAGGTAATATTTAGGACTGCACATTACTTCAATACAATTTACACACTATAGAAAAGAAGAAAGATTAATAAAATGTTAAAATACAAAATAGAACAGAAAAATGGATGTGGAAATCTATGTTCAACAGGTGGCAAGTGTGATATCTTTTGTAGCCATGTATCAAAAAAAATGGCTTACACAATCACATCCTAAACACAATAACCAAGACAGGGAAAAAATACCCTGGGGCCCACAGATTATTATTAATTAGTTAATAAGTTAATTAAGAGAATAACAATAAGAATATTAATAAAATACAAATAGTTTAGGTTAACATAAGAGACAAAACACTCATCTTAAAAAAAAAATGCAAAGCTGCACTTTTAAATAAACATGCAAGCAATGCACTAACCCAAAAATTACATAAAATATAAAAGACACCTCTCACACAGCTGTTTTCAATTACATGTGGAATCTCTTTATGACCATACCTCCCATATTAATGGTTCCACGGGTACCCATTTCATTCATTCTCATATCCTGTTCTCTCTGAAAGTGAAGGAGACATTTTAATTTTAAGTTTCAGCCCACACAGAACTAGAAACTCTAAACATGTACCCAACTGTGTATACAAAGTATCAGGCTATCATCTCCAAATAAGGTAGAATTTCGTTCAGGGACGTCCAAAATTGTACCTGGGGGGCCACTATCTTG
Organism: Cirrhinus molitorella; assembly: GCA_033026305.1. Taxonomy (NCBI): domain Eukaryota; kingdom Metazoa; phylum Chordata; class Actinopteri; order Cypriniformes; family Cyprinidae; genus Cirrhinus; species Cirrhinus molitorella. The sequence goes on along the minus strand of CM065120.1, from coordinate 20,312,985 downwards.
CACAGTTTAGCTCCAAACCATACAAATTATAATTCTAAAAACCTTAATTTGTGATTTTAAGTACATTAAGTGCTCTCCTAGATCCCCATGATGTCACGTAGCTCTGTGAAGTCTGTGTTAAGTGATTCATTTATTGGTTTAAATCATTTCTAAAAATTTGTTTCATTAGTTGTATTAGTTGAGCTCTTACCAAAACAATAAAATATGATCATATAACCCCAATTTTATTATCTCTACACTAGGTACCTATTTTATTTCAGTTACAAAATATTGGTGTTTACTTATAAGGCCTTGAATGGTTTATGCTCCCATATATTTACAGTAACAGAAATGTTATCATGTTACGATCCATCACACTATTTAGGTCTCCAACTCAGCAAGGACTTAATTCTGATGGCACCAAACTCTGAATCAACTTACAAAAATAGAATTTTCCTTATATCTGATCTAATTATAACAGCATGTAATCATTGCTTTGATGAGTTCATGACCATTCAAGACTGCATGATTCGTATCATCTTAGAACTGTATATGTCTGCAATATGGACATTGCTTTGACAGTCACCTTTGATAACTGGTGGTGCTTACAGAAAAGCAGCAATATAATGTTTCCTTGCTTACTACCTTACATAAAGCAGTGCTGAACTTACAAAGACTACTTTAAAAAGGCTGTATACTGATGTAAAAATAAAATGGGTAACACTTCAGTTTACGGACCAATTCTCACTATTAACTAGTTGCTTATTAGCATGCAAATTATTAGCATCTTGGCTGTATACAGGGTTTGAATTTTAATACAAAATTTTTAAGTTGCCAGCCATTCATAACTTCTACAAGCCAAAAAACAAAAACAAAAAAACTAACTAAAAAGCGGGGGTTGCAAAACATTTAGACTTTGTGTCAGTACGTCATAAACAGAACAAGGCATCAGTTTACTGTCAGGGATTTGTTGTGTCTTGCCGCATCCAGTGTAGATAGCACCACTGATCATAATCAGTTCTATTGTAATTTGTGGCACTGCTCACGGTGCTCACGGTGTCTTCAGTTGTTTTTCGACTCTTCATTATTGCTTCAATGCATAGGAAACCAGCGTGCCCACCACGCTGTTATTTGTCGGTATGTTAAAGTAAGCTATACAGGTGCATCTCAAAAAATTAGAATGCCATGGAAAAGTTAATTTATTTTAGTAATTCAACTCAAATTGTGAAACTCGTGTATTAAATAAATTCAGTGCACAGACTGAAGTCTGTGGTACTGCTGAGGTGGTATGGAAGCCCAGGTTTCTTTGACAGTGGCCTTCAGCTCATCTGCATTTTTTGGTCTCTTGTTTCTCATTTTCCTTTTGACAATACCCCATAGATTCTCTTTGGGGTTCAGGTCTGGTGAGTTTGCTGGCCAGTCAAGCACACCAACACCATGGTCATTTAACCAACTTTTGGTGCTTTTGACAGTGTGGGCAGGTGCCAAATTCTGCTTGAAACTGAAATCAGCATCTTTAAAAAGCTGGTCAGCAGAAGGAAGCATAAAGTGTTCTAAAATTTCTCGGTAAACGGGTGCAGTGACCTTTCAAAAAAACACAGTGGACCAACACCAGCAGATGACATTGCACCCCAAATCATCACAGACTGTGGAAACTTAACTGTGGACTTCAAGCAACTTGGGCTATGAGATTCTCCACCCTTCCTCTAGTTTTGTATTTTTCCAAATAAAATACAAAACTTGCTCTCATCTGAAAAGAGGACTTTGGACCACTGGGCAACAGCTCAGTTCTTCTTCTCCTTAGTCCAGGTAAGATGCCTCTGACGTTGTCTGTGGTTCAGGAGTGGCTTAACAAGAGAAATACGACAACTGTAGCCAAATTCCTTGACACGTCTGTGTGTGGTGGCTCTTGATTCCTTAACCCCAGCCTCAGTCCATTACTTGTGAAGTTCACCCAAATTCTTGAATTGATTTTGCTTGACAAGCCTCTCAAGGCTGCAGTTCTCTCGGTTGGTTGCGCATCTTTTTCTTCCACTCAACTTTCTGTTAACATCCTTGGACACAGCACTCTGTAAACAGCCAGCTTCTTTGGGAATGAATGTTTGTGGCTTACCCTCCTTGTGAAGGGTGTCAATGATTGTCTTCTGGACAAATGTCAGATCAGCATTCTTCCCCATGATTGTGTAGCCCAATGAACCAAACTGAAAGACCACTTTGAAGGCTCAGGAAACCTTTGCAGGTGTTTTGAGTTGATCAGCTGATTGGCATGTCACCATATTCTAATTTGTTGAGATTTGTTGAATTGGTGGGTTTTTGTTAAATGTGAGCCAAAATCATCACAACTAAAAGTACCAAAGACTCAAACAACTTCAAACTCTGTGCATTGAATTTATTTACACAATTGAGTTGAATTACTGAAATAAAGCTCAGTCACCAATTCTGACCTCAGAAGACTACGTCGGATAGTCCGCTCTGCTGAGCGAATCATTGGTACAACCCTCCCCACTCTTCAAGATCTGTACTTATCCAGAGTACGCAAAAGGGCTGGTAAAATCACTCTGGACCTCTCACATCCAGCACATTCGCTCTTTGAACTGTTGCCATCTGGTCAACGCTACAGAGCCCTCAGCACCAGAACGATGGCACAGGAACAGTTTCTTCCCTCAGGCAATCCATTTCATGAACACTTGAAAATAAACATGGAACACACAACACTATTATACATTTATTTATTTATTTATTTAACACGCATACTTATTTACATTTCTAATTTGCACCTGTACATAGTAAATTGTTTATTTTATTTTATTTTATTTGTATATTGTGTCTTTGCTTTTTTTTGCACATTTTCTGTATATTTGTATATTGTTCTTTTTATTATCTGTGTCTTGTCTTGTCACTGTCATTCTGTTGCACTGTGGCGCTTGTCACTACAAAAAAAAAAAAAAAAAAAATCCCTAGTATGTGCAAACACACCTGGCAATAAAGCTCATTCTGATTCTGATTCTGAATAAATGAACTTTTCCACGACATTCTAACTTATTGAGATGTACCTGTATATATGCAGATGGTGTGCAATTAGGCTGTAGGCTGTAGTTTATACATCATGATGACTCACAAGTTCAGTATTTGCGCTAAATCTGTGCAGATTTGGCTTAAATGAACTTGGCCAAGAAATTAATGAATGAACAGAATTTACAAAAAGTAACCCGCCTAACTGACTAGTGATTTGACAGTGCCACAATATTCAAATATTTCATATCCTTTAATCTTACCCATACCTAAACTTAATAGCTACCTTACTAACTATTAATAAGCAGCGAATTACATTTATTGAGGAAAAAGTCTTAGTTAATAGTTTATTAATAGTGAGAATTGGTTAAATATTTCTCTGCTAGAGCATCTATCCTCTTTGTGACCATCTTTTGCATTGACTAGTCTCTCGCCTCTGTTCTCATTCAATTTACTAATATTTACACAAATGACATTTTGGGAAATTATTAAAATGTATTTTGTGTACAAGCCTGGTTGCCGAGTTTGTGTTTGGCAGTGGCAGAGCCAGGAATTTTTTTCTTTCTTCTGAGGTCCACTTATAATGTTATCAAGATTTTTACATCAAAAAACAGAATAACTCAGAAGTAATGGACAATTTTCTGTCCAGTTTTTGACCCCCCTCATCTGAACGTTCTGTTTGAATAGGCATGACGGATTGTAGACTTGGAAGTGAACAACCACTGCTATAATTGGCTTGTCTATGTTTAACAGATGGCCGCTGCTCTGATTTAGGTTAAAAAAAAGCACAAATACTCAGTACATTTCAAACAATCTCAGCAACAGTGATCACCTAATAAAAACAATTACTTGCAACATGACTGTCGGATCCAATATAGTCAGCACAGCATTGTCTTTTCATTCTAATCTAATCTCTTTGAAAATGCTGCATCGAATTGAGTGCAGTTGAGTGCAGGGTCATTGTGGTGGTGGTGGGGATAATAAAGGAATAATTTATTCCTTTAATATATTATTAAAGGATCCCAGGTTAAAAGGAGTGATGCTTTTATTGAGAGAACCACTCATTCAGACTTAAATGAGATGCTATGAGGCTAGCATATTTAACCCATATTACTCTGTTTTTCACTGTGAAACAGCATATAGCCTCGCATCAACAGCGTCTGGACCAAAAAGCTTTTTGGCCAATGGGTTTGAGGCGGGACTTTTATTTTGACGGCAGCGCCTGAGCACACAGTGCTCACATTTTCCCTCTTGTTCGCTGTCATTGTTTAACAGTTCTGTCTAATACAGATAGAGGTCTGTCTAAAAACTCTAGCCTACCACATCCAGATCTCAAAAGCCTTGTGAACAAATATTCTGTCCGTGTTTCATTGCTGTTTTTAAGTGACTTTTTTTTTTAGTTTTTCACTAACCACGCATAAACGTTGTTTTCTCAAAAACACAAACATGTACATTCATGTTGCTTGCATATTATTGTAGCCCAGTTTGTGCTGATTACAATGTAATCTGACTTTAGCCATGAATATGTTTTTAAGATACTGAAAAATGCACAAATGTCAGGGCATGTCAAAACTTTTTCAGGGCCCAAAAACACCCTCAGACCCCAGAGGGTTAAACAAAGAAATTTAAATGTGTACAAAGAAGTTTTATAACGATTGTTTTTATATTATTACTAATAGAAAGGCAAACATTATAATACTTTTATATTTGCCATCAGCATTCAGCAAATATGGATTTTTATCATTTAAACAAATCTTTGAATGCCTAATGAACGTTTAATTTCACAAATACATTGTATGTTTATTTTATTTTATATTGTATGTTTATTTGTTTTTCTAATCCATTCACAAATGATTTCAAATTTCTTAAATATCACTTAAAACTATATTTTACATTCTACTGTAAAATAACATGCTTTCTGCACCTGTGCGAAAGGAATTAGCTGTCTAAATCAGCAGCTTTCAATAGTACATATTCGTCATTCAAAAGAAGAAAAAGCAAAAAAGAAATATGAGATATAAGTAAATATTGAGTATAAGTTATGTTGGTAACTTTCTTAATTTTAAGCAGTTCATGTTTTTATGAAAATATTCACATATTGGAACGCTTGGGTAAGATCACGTAACATTAGAACAGCCTTCTGTTTGTGCTGCCTTCATTTACTTCATTTACTTGTTTTCATGACTTTCACTTTAATTCTCCGGCACGGACTTGTTGAGGACGTTGAGGGCCAGAGCCTCTGCTCTAAATGATGTTAAATGCTATATTTCTGATTGGATCTTTTCCTAAATCATCTCCCCCAACACTGTGATCACTGACAACCTTGATGAGCATTAATATACTTTTAGCAACTTTGCTGCTAGTAACCCATTCGTTTATTCCTGTAAAGCTGCTTTGAAACAGTCTGTAGTGTATATAATATATTATAGAACATTATATTATTAAAGACAGTAATGAATATATATATATATATATATATATATATATATATATATATATATATATATATATATAATATATTATATTGTTAACATACACACACATAACATACACACATACATACACACATACACACACACACACACACACACACATATATATATATATATACAGTTTTGGCATGATTCTCTCATTCCCTGAGTTTTGCAAGTGTGAGGGGGGAGGGCGGATCTCCTGCCTATTTGTAGGTGGTGGACCATCTCCATTTACTCTTATCTGATTGGTTCAATAAACACATCACACGCCAAAACATTCATCATCTTCATATAGTTCAGGAACATTCTTGCTGCCTTTGGAATGGTATTTTGTAACAGATATATTTAAAAACTAAATAAATAAATATAAATAAATAACTTAATGAAAACATGATACTTTATATGTTGTGTACTATTAGGCTATGTTCATACTGAATTTTGAGCTGTATAGTATCCTTTTTGTCCTCAACAGGCTATACATGGTATATTAGTTTATTGTAATATTGTAATTTTGATGATACTTTAAAATGGCCTAGTTATCTGCTCTAGCTCAATACATGCATAATTTCACCTGTCTACCAATTAGGGATGATTCCATTTTAAACTAAAACTAAAATTTGGTTCAATAATAATGTTCAATAATAATTGAACCTCAGCAGCAATATATATTTTTTTAATTTAACATGTTGTAATTTAAGGGGATTTGACAAAATATTACTAAAATATTTGTTAAATACATATAAACATGGCTGTGTGTTCCCTTGTGGGTGGGAGCGTTGGATTCATTAAACACATTTTTATCAAAAAACAAAACAAAAAAACAATAACAAAAAAAATTGCAATAGTCAAATCTGGACACAAAGAAATCATTTTCAATGCAGTATTGATTCTGTAATCAGAATCAGTATTGAAATTTCTAAATATAAATACCAAAAACAAAGACACGGTCTGAAAAATGGAAGAAAAATTAAGCTTTATTGGTACAGTAAAAAGGTTTTACAAAGTATAGCACTCTGATACTACAGTGTTGAGCATTGTCAAATAATATAATTTTGACTGTAGAACTAAATGAAGATAAATGTTTTGGAGTGTGATGTGTTTATTGAACCAATCATATAAGAGCAAATGGAGAGTCAGTGAGAAGCACCAAAATTTCATTGGCTACAAGAAGTTGGTGGACACGCCCTTCCCCTCACGCTTGGAAAAACTGTGGTCACATTTGCGAAAATTTTTTGAGAGTGAGAGTTAAAATTTGACATGGTCGCATTTCATTTTTGAGTGTTTTCACATGTTTTTCTTTCTTTGTACCTGATCTTGGAGTCCTGATTGTTCTCAGCCTTCCCAGACTGGGATTGTTCTCTTGGACTGTGTTTTTTCACAGAACAAGCAAAATAATCTGCCAATGTGGTAAGCAAAATATTATTATTTCTTATTTAATTTTGCTTACACTATTGGCAAATTAGTTTCCTTGTTTCAAGCAAAAACTCACTTAATTTTGACTTATTTTTTATGATAAGAAGACAATATTTTTTACTTGTCTAGAAATTCCTTTCTGACTGTTCAGTTGTGCATTTACTGAATGAGCACTGTGCTACGTCTGAACTGATTGCACTGTATTATATGTAAAATCATTTTTATTCTTAACTGTTTTAATTCATATTAAATCAATGTTTAAACTGTTTTAAATGTTCTTACATTCTTTGTTTTTATTGTGATTATTTTTATTCATGATTATTTTAACTCCTCTTATGTACAGCACTTTAAATTACCATTGTGTATGAAATGTGCTAATAAACTTGCCTTAATATATTTGCAAAGATTTCAAACTAACTTCTTCCACATTGTCTTTACGAGGTATTGTTTGTAGAATTGAGGAAAATAATGAATTTAACCAATTTTGGAATAAGTCTGTAACATAACAAAATGTGGAAATGTAACATTATATGAGATCTACAATCTACAGTGCTTTGAATACTTTCCGGATACACTGTATGCATGATATTTGAAAGAGACAGCAGCATAACTAATTCTGCTGTTGTCTGTGTCACTAGGGGCAGTTGTGGCAGGTATTGTAGGTGGGGAGAGTGAATGATCAGCACTCTCTTCCACCTTCAATATCATGAAGGAGGTGAGTCTCTTGAGCAAGACACCAGCTTGGCTGCCCACTGCTCAAGGTGTGTGTTCATGGTGTGTGTTTATTGCTGTGTGTGTGCACTTGGATGGGTTAAATGCAGAGCAAAATTTCAAGTATGGGTCACCATACTTGGCCACACGTCATGTCCTTTCCTTTTCTTATGTTAAACAAACAACAAAAGACGAAAGAGTAAAGCATTCACTGCATAACCTTTGTGTGTTAAATTGTAAGGATCCATCCATATTTATTTACACAGTAAAGACTGTCTAGTGTTATTTTGTTATTTGATAAAAAAAAAGCAACGCACATCAAATGGGAGACTTTTCAGACGCACACTCCAAATTCACTTTAGTGCCAGGTGCTTGTCACACAAGCATGGAAACGGTACAGATGACGACGAAGATACAGTAGAAATGATGAGATGTTGTCAGGCCATTTATCAGTAAAAACTAAATGTCCCTGTCCTGTCCATTACACTGTGCTGTACGCACACATATTAAAAAGCTAATTAATCTACGAGCATGCGTGTCAGATCTGTGTCATGTTTAGAAGCGGCAGCTCTTAAAGTAATAGCAAATAGCAGTCAAATAACAATAACCAAGCTGCTGTGATGTCTGTTAATCAAAGAACAAAATACTACATTTGATAGTTCTCAACAATAATGTAATGTTGAATGGCTATATTCAATGGTTAAATACTAGGGGAAAAATCCTAGAGGCATCAGCAGTAGCATTGGTATCAGTGATACCCACCTTCAGTCATATAAAAATGCCTTTAAACAAATATTAAAAATAAACTGTCACTGTTGTTTCTACATTAATTTGAAGATTGAATGTGAAGTTACTGCAGTATAGAAGCATATCTAAAAATCTTAGTATTAGAATTAATTGTGACTGTGATTAATTTCAGAAAAAATGTGCGATTAATTATAATTTTTTTTAACGATTGACAGCATTAATATGAACAAAGATGAGGAAAACATTTTATTATTATTAATATTAACTTGTCACTTGAATGCGTTCACTTCTTTACCTCTATATACTTTTGTTTATTAAATATTTTTGATGACATAAAAAAAAAGTATATATAAAAAAGGTCTAACAAAATAATAATAATAATAATAATAATAATAAAATAGTTAGAACAATTAAATTTTTGCTCAAAACTAACCAAAAATAAAAATAATCTGTTTATAATCTGTGCATAGGAGAGACTTGGTGTTGTTTACAAATAAAAGGAAACACACTGGTGTTTATTTAATATTTTCAAAACCTCTGGTGTGAAATGTTTGTTGTAGTGTTGTGAATCTCAAATGCTCACGTAAGCTGAGAAATTAGGTGCTTAAAAATTAAAAGTAATTTTAAACGCTCTAAAACGATTTATTAAACACTAAATATCAGTCTGGCAAAAGCCAATATAAGCATTGTGAAGCTTTATTTATATTTATAATAGTGGTGTCAAAATTAGCGCATTAATGCAGGCGATTATTTTTTCCATTTTAACATGTTAAAAGTATTTAACGCATTTAATGCATGGGCGGGGCTAAGAACTCACAACTTTTAAACAATTGTGTTTATTTAGATGTCTTTACGAGCACATAAAACGGGAGACTTTTCAGCTCCAAATTTACTTCAGCACCAGCCGCGAGTCAAACAAGCGCGGAAATGGTACCGGTGACATGGAGCTTTAGTAGAACATCAGTGAACTGCGGTCAGATGAGATGTTGTCAGGCCATATGTCGGTAAAAACGAATTTACCTGTCCTGTCAGCCGTTATATTGTCATCGTAGTGCATGCTCTTCAAGTGCATGCATAAATGTGCTGGCGCACTCTGTATTAGGCCTATATGTGACCCTGGACCACAAAACCAGTCTTAAGTAGCACAAGTATATTTGTAGCAATAGGCAAAAATACATTGAATGGGTCAAAATTATCGTTTTTTTCTTTTCTGCCAAAAATCATTAGGATATTAACTAAAGATCACGTTCCATGAAGATATTTTGTAAATTTCCTAATGTAAACATATCAAAACTAAATTTCTGATTAGTAATATACATTGTTAAGAACTTCATTTGGACAACTTTAAAAGTGATTTTATCAATATTTAGATTTTTTTGCACCCTCAGATTCCAGATTTTCAAATAGTTGTGTCAAATATTGTTCTATCCTTACAAACCATACATCAGTGGAAAGCATATTTATTCAGCTTTCAGATGACGTATAAATCTCAATTTTGAAAAATTGACACTTATGACTGGTTTTGTGGTCCAGGGTCACATATTAAAGCGCTGTAACATACTCAAACCCAAATGAAACTGCGAGTATGCAATACCGTAGTTATGTTGTGTTGTCTGTTAAGACATGAAGTTACAAAAAAGGCGATTAAAGCCGCCTTAAAACTGTGCATGCAAGTATTTATTATTTATAGGTCACATTTAAAGTAGTGTCAGCAGCAGCAGCTTTTAAGGTAACAGCAGCCAAAAATATCCTAAAACCAACTGCTGAGATGTCTGTTAATCAAACAACAAAATTAAAAAGAGGAAATTAATAACTTCTGTAGTTTTGAGTTTTATCTTCATAATTTAAAATGTTCTATAAATTTAGTGTTTGATAACTTTAGGCTATATTTTCTTGTTGAAGGGCACACGTAGGAAGCCTATATGACATTTATTATAATGGGTTTATGCGAAGATTATTTGAAGTTCACCTAAATTAGAAGTTTTTTTTTTTTTTTTTTTTAATAAGTCTGATAAATGTTAGTCTGAGCACTGCCTGTTTGCCTCTTTAAGATGAATCACTTTATGTATTCCCAATTGTAAATCGCTTTGGATAAAAGTGTCTGCTAAATGACTAAATGCAAATGTAAATGTAAATGTAAATGATGTATTGGAGTTATATGATGTGATATGGAATTGATAAAACGATACAAACTTGATCATCAAGATTTTTAGTAACTGACAAAGAAACTTAATAACTTCTTCCACTGTACAAATCAATACTAACTGCAGAAATAAAAGTAGCAATTATCTTTTTTGCTGGAAAATTGGAAAAATGCAACAATGTACTGGTGATGACACAGTAGGGTCTTAAATATTGTGACACTAACCCCACCAAACACAACAAGTGGCCAAAAGTGATGTGTGGAGTTTTTTGTTTGTTTGTTTGTTTGTTTATATATAAATATAAATATATCAGTGGGAGAGTGTTGTAATTTAAATAAGGTTTGTACAAGAAATAGATTTTTTTGCTAGGTGTTTTTTTTTTTTTTTAAAGTCTCAAAAGGGGTGAGGAAGTCACTAAACACTAATCACTAAATTGACAACACTGACATTGATTACAACATAATCAATTATTAATATTTCGTTGGACATCTTGTTTTTGCATGCATTCATAATTTCTTTGCATGACAGCATGGCCAAAAATTATAACTGCACAATTTGGCATTTTTATTACATTATTATCAGAAATAAAACAATTGACTCCAAGCAAACATGCAATATGCTAACAAAATCAGTAACATGTTTTTTTTTCCTCTCTTGGCCACTACTATATGGCAGTTCATTGCCTTTCCAACTGATCGTCAAATCATGCTGCAAAAACAAGCCTCTTTTATAAAGATTGAGGGCTTTCTTGCAGTTACTGGAGCTGTTAATGGAACTCATGTTCACATCTTTGCTCCAGCTGTAAATGAGGAAATATACTAATAAAAAAGGATTTCAAAACATCAATAATAATTTGTGATAATGTTGCACAATGCAAAGCATTTTTGAAAAATACATTTAAATATTGAATAGTGTCTTAATTGAATGATTTAATAGTAGTTACATCAAATAATTGGTGTTGTGCTGCTGTGACGAGAGCAGGCTCACTATTGTCTGTTTCAGAGGTCAAGGGCCATTTTGGGTTGACATCATTGTAGTCCTTAGTTCACAACACTTAAGTGTTCCTTCAGTCAACACTTAAGAATCGGTCTTAGACTTTACAGAAAGTTGCTTTTAGCTTCTTTATAAAAGTCTCTTACTCTCAGAAAAGTCCTACTTTTTACTAAGAATTTTATGACATTTAAGTCAAAGTTTAAGACTGTTCTTAAGAGGGTTTCTGAGAAGTTTTATACATATGGGCCCTGATCAGATCAGATAAAATGTGAAGCATTTTCCCTGTACTCACACTCTCCATGAAACTGGGCTTGAATCCATCTGGTTGCCGTCTCATGTCAAGCTGCTCTCTATGGCGCATCATATCCTCCTCACGTCTACGTCTCTCTTCCTCATGCCTAAACATATATAACTCAAATTTAGTTAAACTGCACATGCTCAGAATCCAGCCATGGTTATAATTAGATTTTCAAAGGAAATAATTTATTTGACTTTATACATACAACTCAAATTATGTAGCAGGCTTTCATTTAGGGCTACAAAAATAATTAATAAAACCAATAATAATAAAATTAATAATCGCAAAAACTGGAGTCCAAGTACAAATGGCCTGCATGGATGATCAGGTGATAAAATTAAAATTTTCACTTTTTAATAAAAAAAAAAAAAAAAAAACACTTTGCAGAATTTACAGTGTGGGTGATCATTGAAACACATCATCACCATCTGTGAAAAGGGTCTATTAAGCTACAGCTAGCTGGATGCCTTTCTCCATTTAAGTGATAATGTGGTTTGTCATAAATTTTGTGATTGTGAATTATCTGCGCTACAGTGCCCTCTGGCTTCCAGTATAAACAAAACAGGCATTAGTGTGGAGTGTTTAGTGCTCCATAACGCTTACGTCATATTGGTTAATAATAATAATAATAATAATAATAATAATAATAATATTATATATATTATATTTATTTATTTATTTTTTTTTATTTTATTTATTTTTTTTTTTCTGAATACAAAATCAAATAAATCATAAAGCTCATATTTCATATTAAATGCATGGACCAGTTTTTGATTTTGCATACTCTCTGGGGGAAAAAAATAAATATATAAATAAACAAACAATTACTGACATTATAAGACATTTAAAACAAAACACAAGGTCACCAGTACCCCACCACATGTCAATGGGACATGACTAAATGTTTCTTTGATTTTGAGGGACCAAACACCAAATGTGTGTAGGCACCTATTGTATCCGTTAGTGTTGATCTTCTTTTGCTCTGGAGGCATATGGCACCCCATAGAACCATATGTTAAAAAGTTGTGAAATTTGGCACAAGATAAAGGACAGTCTGAACAAATCTGAGGTTACCTGAGAAAAATGGCTATTTTTTCATGTAAAACTTCTGAACTGAAAAAACTGGTCTCTTTACATTCAGAGCAACCTGCCGAGTCAAATGGTACCCAATATTGGTGAACAGCAAGCCGGGACATAAACTCGGGATGCCCACAGCGCAAAACAGTGCTATATTCACAATTTTTTTTAAACCATGTAATATGAACCACATATGAATCATTTTTAATATACATGAAGAGTTCAGATGCAAAAGCCTCTAAATCCATCTGACTTTTTCTTAAAAAAAAAAAAAAGAAGCATTTTTTTAATCAGGCTCCTATGTATAGGTTTCTACCTAAGTACTGGTACTTCTGATTGGGCTGAGGCTGAGACTGAGGCAACCTCCTCGTTGCTCTACGTTTGCCCTCTGCTCATTTTGTTTTGGATACACTGCTTGTTCCCTTCGTGAAATCATGTTGCATAGCGTTCTTGTCATTACGCATCTTGTCATTACTTCCCGTTTCATATTTCATTCAAACCGCACCAGAGTTCATTTAGAAGCGGACCAAGAGCCATCATTTTAGTGGTGTTGGGCCACTTGTTTGGTGCACACCAGGGTTCGGATGGCAGGGTTCACACTTACTCAAACGAACCACACTAACAGAGAAATCGCATGAGGGTTTGTTTTAATCGAACCAAACATGACAAGTATGAACACCCCAAATCATTTAGCTAGATAAGACCATTATTCCCATGGGGTGTTGTCAAGAGGAAAATGAGAAACAAAACGAGCAAAAAATGCAGATGAGCTGAAGGCCACTGTCAAAGAAACCTGGGCTTCCATTACCACCTCAGCAGTGCCACAGACTGATCACCTCCATGCCACGCCGAATTGAGGCAGTAATTAAAGCAAAAGGAGCCCCTACCAAGTATTGAGTATACAGAATACAGTAAATGAACATTTTCTAGGCCAACAATTCACTAAAAATGTTTTTTTTTTTTTTTTTTTAATTGGTCTTATGAAGTTAGTTAGTAGTGAATTGGTGGGTTTATGTTAAATGTGAGCCAATTAACCAAAGACTTAAACTACTTCAGTCTGAGTGCACTGAATTTATTTAATACACAAGTTTCACAATTTGAGTTGAATTACTGAAATAAATTAACTTTTCCTCAACATTCTAATTTATTGAGACACACCTGTACGTACATACATACATAGGTTTGAAATCAACACCCGCCAACCCGCCAAATGCGGGTTAAAATCGGCTGTGACGGGTGACGCTGTCAAATCACTAGCCAATTGGCGTGATTTGGCATTTGGCATTTCTTAGGGAAGTTCGTGCACGCCAAATCTGTGCAGGTTTAGTGCAAATACTTAACTAGTGAGACATCATGACATTATAGAGTATATTGCAAAATCCAAACAAAACATACGGAGTGCTGGCATTCGCAAATATGTGATGAAGTCTGTTTAGACTAACTTAGTGCACATACGCATTTAGAGTGCGTTCTTTCACTGCATGATTGAGTCTATTAATATGCATTAAAAATGATCACATAATTCAAGATAAGGGGGCAGAAAATGTATATATTTATATCATGTCATATAGTTAATCAATATCACACGAAGAGTGCCTTTTTTTTTTTTCTTAAAAATCAGCATGATTACAAATGTGATATTGATTTCATATTGCAGTTTAATAAACAAATACTTAATATCAAGAGACTTACGTTAGACACCATATTGTCTGCTTTTGCTTTATTTCGCCAACTAAAGTCATTCCAAACACAGCCACAGCATTGTTTTGCATCTCTGGGCAACATATGACAGTGTTTTATTCATGAATGAATCAGCCGTTTAAATGATTCGGATCAAATGCAATGACTCACTTAAGAGTGACTTACTGACACCTACTGGCGATTTTAATGTCACATTTGAAGTATCTTTTCATTTTTTTAATATTTTACCAGTATTAAATGTTTTTTAAAGCATTCCATGTTTCTCTAAGCTGCATTAACGTGTAAATATATCTAAATGCCACTTCATATGCAACTTCTGCAAAGAGTAATTTTGGTGACAGTGATTTCATTTGTTTAGCAACAGTCTAAATGTATGATTATTATAATTGACTGATTAAATGTAAGAATTTGACTCAAAAGATGATTCACACTTTTAGAAAAAAAAATTATAGTAATGGCAAAAATGCCCATAAAAGGTAAAAATCCATTTAAACTTATTGGAAAATATTAATTTATATCACTGCTGTGAACTGGCCATGAAGAATATATGGAATATCAAAAACTTTAGGAGTCAGCTGTACATGGTAGTTCTTAAGATATTAGCACAAAATAACACACTCCACAAAATAAATCTTTATCGATACAATTCAAGAAAATATTGAGATATTATTTTTTTGTCAATATCACACACTCCTAGTACTGACACAAAATGATTTGCAACAGTTGCTTTGGTTTATTTCAGTTTTTTTTTTTTTTTTTGGCTAGTAGAAGTTAAGTTAGAATGGCCGGTAACTTAAAAATTTAGTAGCCAAATCAGCTGGTGAATGAAAAAGTTAATTTCAATTTCAGAATTTGTCTATATTTCTGCATTAATATGACCCCCCCAAAAAAAAAAAAAAAAACAGAATGAATTTAGGCTGGGTTTCAGCGCATTTGAAGTGAAAGTACTTGATGAAAATATACTATGTGCGGAGAGCATTCACTTAGTATTGTTATCTCACTTTTGACCGAGATGGCTTTTAGAGACTTTACATTGGAACTCTTCAGTCATATACATATTTATGTACATATGTGTATTTTTGGCTATTGCTAAAAAAAATACCCCAGTGACTTATGACTGGTTTTGTGGTCCAGGGTCTCACACACACACACACACACACACACACACACACACACACACACACTATATTATATTGTATTATATATAAAAATTGGCTGTTGAAGTGAAACTCTGCTATGAAATTCTTTTTACTACTACAATTACTAAACATATTTACAATGGTTTGAATTTGTCGTTTACTTACAAGAAAAAAAACAACAACCAGATTTATTGATTTATTAATCAATGTTCATTAACGTTTTTGAGTGTCTTTCTTTTTTCGTCCCCCAAAAACAAACAAACAAACAAACAAAAAAAAGTTTCTTGTCCTTTGCATGTTTTCGCCAAACCGAGCAGGCCATCATGTTATGCCTGTTCCACACATGCTCCATTTGCAGTGCATAGGTGTTGCATGTTTTTTTCGCACCAATGTTAAGGGATTAACAGATTAGAGCGATCACGCTGCACACGATTGTGGTCCGACAATGCATTTCAGGAGCGGTGTGTCTGCAGCAGTGCAGCGATCGTTTCTGCACCAAGTGTATTTTTACTGTGCTGCACACGCTGAATTAAAGTGACAGCGTATTGTTCGTAGTTAAAATGAACATGGATTGACATGGAAATGTAGTAATTTCACAGTAAACTGATATTAAATTAAAGTCTCCTGTGTTTCTTTACCTCCTTATCTTTGGATTTGTAGAATTTGCTGCTCCAGTACAAAGTCCATTGTGATCATTGTGACATCGACTTGATTACTCAATCGTACCAGTTCAGACTACCTGCTCCACATCCAATTTAAACCATTTTATACATAATGTACAGCATAACCTACATAAATACATTTACTCCCTTTAACACAAAAGCACACCTCATTTCAATCTGCTTGCGTTTCTGCAGCTCCTGATTCCTCAGCTCCTCCAAGCGCCGTAGTTCCTCTTGACGTCTCATTAGATCTGTTGATATAAATACACAAATATTTCCACTGACAAAGTTCAAAACTTCAGTACTGTTCCCTGAAGAAAAAATAAAAACCTGAGCCTGAATTTTTTTCGGGGGTGGACACATAGGGATATTTGGCAAACAAAAAAGAATATTATTTGAAGATGATTTTCCTTTAACAGTTCAGTTTAACTTACTACAACAAAAACATTACAATTTCCAAGAACTGGTTACTGGTAAACAGGGTTCGTACAAATACTGCAAAATGAAATTCCAGGATTTCAATGACTTTTAAAGCACTGCTTTTTTCGTTATCAAGAACTAAAGGACCAAGGACCCTTTGACTGCAATTATATGACTGACAGACCACGACGGTGTGAGTTAAACATCATCTTTTGTGTTCTACTGAAGAAACCAACATCTTGGATGCCCTGAGGTAAAGCAGATAAACATCACATTTTCATTTTTGGGTGAACTATCCCTTTAAAGGGAATGGGAGGTGAGACTCTGATTGGTTAATCAGAAATTTTCAATGACAAAATATTTGTCTTTTAATCATAAAAAGTAAAAAAATGCAGTCGTATTTTGAAATGTTTTAACTAATCTAGGGCCATAACTAAATTAGTTTGGCATATCAAGTAATCTACTGATTATTTTGACTATCAGAATAGAATATAATCGAATAGAATAGAATAGAATAGAATAGAAACATGTTGATGTATTCTTCTTTGTTGGCAAAGGTTTATAAATGATTTACTTTACACACCTAGAGAGATAACGCACATGGTTTTCCCAGATGAATGTAAAGAAAGTAACACAGCATATGCAGAGGAAGAGTTTAGCCCTAACCCTTTCATACATAACGTTACAATTTTTACTGGTAAATCACAGTTAAAAGATGTGTGAACTTGACATTTTCAAAAATACCGGTAAATTTGTTCTGTTATACTGTTTATAATACTTATACTTATGACATGATTACTCTAAACTGTTTACAAAGCTGAAAACTTGTTTGTTGTATAGCTGCATACTACCTTGTCTCATCATCATGAGCTGATGCTCATGTTTGGCGGCCTCCATTTCAGCCTCCAATTTATCCTTTGCCTCTTGTATGTTCCGTTCGACTTGTTCCCTTTGCTGTTTCTCCATCTCATCCAAAGCCTTCCAGCGAGAGGAGTACTCAAACTCAAAGGTGCCTGGCTGTGCAAAGCGTGGTTGGTGCTCCCTTTCTCTGTATTGCAGATTGTTGTGGTTAATTTCTGGCTAATTTAAAACTCCATTGAGACATTCTGTTTTACTCTGAAGTTTTACTGTCAACATACAGAATACAAAAGGTTAATCTAAAAGGTCTTGTGACATACTTGTGATACTGTGGTGATTTTTGCAACAGTTTTTCTGGTAGCCCATCTTCATCATCAAACTGCTCTGTTGGCTCGATAATGACTGGACGAGGGGACCTTTAAGAAAAAACAGAGCAATGTGAAAAAAAAAAAAAATTGACAAGGCATAAAAAGCAGTGACATCATCTTTAAATATTCTCTTATTCAACATGACATATTTGATATATTAAGATTGGTTAATCACTATAATCTACATAGATCATACTGAGGTGCCCTTTACACAACATCTTCAGCCAAAAACTGGAAAACTTTTTATGCGTTTTACCCATTCGCTTACACGACAATGGTGTTTTGGGGACTGAAAATGCATAATTTCAAAAACGTTTTGAAAACGCCAATGTTATTGTTTCTGTGTAAACACCCAATATGGGAGCATTTGAAAATGGTGATGTCATGCACGTACGTAGTACCCTGTGGAGCCATCCACACAGAACGCATCTTTAAGTGTAAAAACGAAGGAACATGAGGATCTCAAAATACACTTTTGAGACGTGATGCAATAACGACAATAAGGGGCATATTCAGTTATATTCAGTGACAGAGAGATTTCTCTCCAAGCTTTTTTTTTTTTTTTTAAGAACAAGTTGTGATAATCACTTAATGAAATGTTATATAATTCAGAGTATCTGGACACAGCCACTGAGCACCAAGTTTTTCAGAATTTTAACACTATACTTTGTATTATATCACCTTTTCATCCAAGTTAAAAAAAAAAAATAACACTAATGCAAAGGTGTTTGTAATGCCACGTCTATAGGAGGGATGTTAAATTTGACATCGTTCTCTTTTCTGACTGCCGATATCAGTCTCTCTCAATTTTTTTCCTTTGATTGAAAGTTGTGAAACAAAAAAAAAAACTATTGTGTAGTACACGGGAATGCTACAAATATATTTGCGCTACACTCCCATTCATTGCTCGTGGATTTTACGGAACGACTTCTGCTATGAGAAAGCTTGCTACAGAAGTTCACAACGCTTGCCCTGCCTCTGTGTTCTTCTGAGTGGGTCCACTGCTTTAAAACTGACATTGATGAGTGGCGCTGCTTGTAATAGTTGAAATTCTTTTAACTTGACACGGCATTTTAAAAACGTGGCACTCATGCTTAACGGTCATGCATGTATGTCAAGCGCATTTACATAGAAAAACAATGGAAAGGTAGCGCATTGGAATGGAAAAATAAATAGTTATTACATTGTAAGCAAAAGGGCTCCATCTGCACAGCGGTCCAAGGCTTTCCTGGCAGCAGGCTTATTGGCAAACTCCACAATCCCCTTCCCTGTGGGTCGACCTCGGTCATCAACCACCACAACTGCCCGCTCAACTTGGCCGAACTGTGAGAAGGCTTGTTCCAGCAGCTCATTTGACACCACTGAAGAGAGGTTTCGTACTGTGAGTGCAGCCCCATGTGTAGCAAAACGAATACGGATGGGCCTGTTCCCCAGCATTGTGCCATCTAATTCAGCCTTGGCAATCTCTGCAAGTGTCCTTGTTTCCTGAATAACCAAAACAGTGACAATTTAAAATACGGATGCTGCAAAAAAACATTTACAAACACAGGTGAGCCCACTTATGTCTTTGTGGCCTTCTTGTCAAGAATCTAAAAAAAAAAAAAATAATTAATTTCCATAAATTCCATAAACTTCCCACCCAAAGTGCTCACACATAAAGCAGCCTCTCAAACTGAATTTCAGCTTATTACATTCTTATCACGTTACATCTTAAGTAAACGCAAACGTGTTGGATTTTTTTGTTATCAATAAAAGGTTAAAAAAGAACAGCATTTATTTAAAAATAGAAAGGTTTTCTAACAATATACACTACTGTTCAAAAGTTTGGGGTCAGTAAATTTTTATTCTTTCTTTTTTTGAAAAAAAAACTTTTATTCACCAAGGATGTGTTAAATTCAAGTCAAGTCAAGTCAAAGTCAAAGTCTGCTTTATTGTCAATTCTGCTATATATACAGTACATACATACAGAGAATTGAAATTGCGTTACTCTCAAACCCTAGATACATACAGGTAACATTAACAATAACAAGAAGTAAAATACAATTACGTACAAAAATAAAAAATTCTTTTAACTTGACACGGCATTTTAAAAACGTGGCACTCATGCTTAACGGTCATGCATGTATGTCAAGCGCATTTACATAGAAAAACAATGGAAAGGTAGCGCATTGGAATGGAAAAATTCCATAAATTCACCAAATTAATGTGTTAAAGTGATAGCATAGATTTACATTATTAAAAAAAAGATCTATATTTTGAATAAATGCTGTTTTTTTTTTAACTTGTTATTCGTCAAAGAATCCTGGAAAAAAAAAAAAAAAAAAAAAAAAAAATCAGGTTGCCAAAAAAAAAAAAAAAATTGGCAGCACAACTGTTTCCAACTTTACTGTTTTTTTATCAAATAAATGCAGCCTTGATGAGCATAAGACACTTCTTAAAAAACAAAAAAACAAAAAAAAAACTAACATTAAATGAGAGGGTGCGTCCAAACTTTTGACTGGTAGTCTGTATATATGTATATGTATACACACACACATACATACATACATACATACACACACACACACATATATATGTGACCCTGGACCACAAAACCAGTCATAAGTGTCAATTTTTTCTAAATTGAGATTTATACATCATCTGAAAGTTGAATAAATAAGCTTTCCATTGATGGATGGTTTGTTAGGATAGGACAATATTTGACCGAGGTTCTACTATTTGACATTGTGCGTCCAAATAGAGTTGGGGTTCCAACAATGGTACAGAAGAACACTCCACGTGGCATAATACAGTCATGGCCAAAAGTTTTGGCAGTGACATAAATTTTGTGTTTTGAAAGTTTTGCTGCTTAAGCTGTTGTGGTGTTCATTCATATTGTTTCTAGATTATTGTGTAGAGGGATCAGATGCATTTTATATAATTGCTAAAAGCTTTATTGGTCAAAATAAATAACTTTGCACAAAAAAACTAATTTCACTGTTTTTTGATCCTGACACAAAATGATCTGCTAACACCAATGGACTAATATCAGCAGCACATAGTGAGCACTAGTCAGGTGAAATCACTATCATGCCAATTAGATTGTAACAGCAGACTGATTGCTATAAAAGGGAAGAAGAGCTTCCAATCATTGTGTTCTTGTTAGCAATGGTTACCTCCAAAGAAACATGAGCAGCCATCATCGCTTTGCATCAAAATGGCCTCACATGCTAGGAAATTGCTACAAAAGAATATTGCACCTGAAAGAACCATTTACCGGATCATCAAAAACTTTAAGGAAAGAGGCTCAACTACAGTGAAGAAGTCTTCAGGATGTCCCAGAGTGTCCAGCAAGCGCCAGGACCGTCTCCTCCTGAGGAGTCAGTTACGGAATCGTATCACAACCAGTGCAGAGCTCAAGAATGGCAACAAGGTGGGTTTGAGGGCATCTGCACACACAGTGAGGCAAAGACTTTTGGACAATGGACTGGTGTCAAGAAGGGCAGCAAAGAAGCCACTTCTCTCCAAGAAAAACATCAAGGACAGACTAAAATTCTGCAGGAAGCACAAGGCTTGAACAGCAGAAGACTGGCGCAAAGTTATTTTCTCTGATGAAGCTCCCTTCCAACTGTTTGACACATCTGGAAAATCTATTGTCCGGAGAAGAAAAGGTGAACGCTACCATGAGTTCTGCGTCGTGCCAACAGTAGGCGCATTTCCATTACCCTTCAAAATGCGCAAATTGAAATTGCGAATTGAAAATACGCCTAATGGAAACGCGTCAAATTCGCAAAAACACCCATATATCGCAAAAAAGTTTTTACGCTCGCATGAGGTGGTTTTTCAGACAATGCGAAAAAGGAATAATTCGCAAAACGGCAATGGAAACGCTTTTTTCGCATTTCCAGGTCACCTGATATACGTCAACAGTCATATGATCATTCTTTATTCGTTTATTTGTGGAAACTGGCCATAGACTGTAAAAAAGAAACTGGCTTGTGCATGATGCTGCAGGTGTTACAAGAGGCCCCATTGCACTGCACAGCTAAAAAAAAAGTGAATGCGTTCATCCAGAAATTCTGAATCCACAGTTCCTCCGTGAAATCGCACACTATTATTAGCCTACTTCCCAGAACAAGCGCATACTTGCATCCGATTAAAAAATAAAACGGCTAGTGCGTTTTGAATGACTTATCGCGAGAGGACGAGTTTTAGTCGCATGATATGGTTAATGGAAACACCGTCATTTCGCAACAGGTTTTTATCGACATTTAGAAAATATCGCAAAAGTTTTGCGCACATTTGTAATGAAAACACGCCTAGTAAAACATCCTGAGACCATCCATGTGTGGGGTTGCTTTTCAACCAAGGGAGTGGGCTCTCTCATAATTCTGCCAAAAAACACTGCCATGAATAAAGAATGGTATCAAAACGTCCTGTAAGAGCAACTTCTTTCAACGATCCATGAGCAATTTGATAATGATCCGTGCATTTTTCAGCATGATGGAGCACCATGTCACAAAGCAAGAGTGATAAAGAAGTGGCTCGAAGATCATGACATTGAAATTTTGGATCCTTGGCCAGGCAACTCCCCGGATCTCAACCCCATTGAGAACCTGTGGTCAGTCCTCAAAAGGAGAGTGGACAATAATATGGCAAGAATGGATTGCCTTCAGTCAGGATTTGACCCAGAAGCTAATATCCAGCATGCCAGACAGAAATACAAAGGTTATGAAGAACAAGGGTCAACACTGTAAATATTGACTCATTATAATTTTTTGCCAATAAAATCCTTTAAAATGTTTAATATGCTTATCATTGTTTTTCAGTATACCACAGAAATGTGGATAATAATCTACAAATGCTGAAGCAGTAAACTTTGCAAAACACAAAATTTATGTCACTGCCAAAACTTCTGGACATGACTGTACACTATATCACAGATGACAAGCTGTGGAAAACAAAAGGTTAGTAGAAGTTATTCGGTAATGCGAAATATCACGATAATGAATATGCACTGTATTGTTATAGTGGGCATTTCTAAATACCAAAAATAATTTTTTATTAAAAATTATTCTGAATTTTGAATGCATTTTAAGAATACTTTTCCCATTAACTGGTTAAATGCACAACATCGCTGTAAGCTGCATTGAAGATGTAATCTGATGTAAACAAGCACGGATGAGAAGCACATGGCAGAACACGTGAGATGTGGTGGATGAAAGTGAAAGTGCACATTCACTCTCTGACAGCAGATGGCGCTAAACAGCAAATGCAACGTTACCCCAGAAACAAAGCAGCTGCGCTACTTTCTAAAATGTATTTAAATGATTTAAATAGCCATTCAGATTTTTGTATTCACAGTGGTGTTCATCACAATACCAAATACTCAATAGGCTATTTATTTTAACACTTTTTTATATTTTAATCTGGACTACAACATGCCCTAGATATTGTTTGAAAGTGTATTGATTCCTTATTGTTCAGTCACACTTTACTTTAGGGCTTCATTAGTTAACATTAGTTAGTTAATTAGATAACCCTCTATGGTACAGAGTTGCCATATGGCAACAATTAATTTCTACTGATTTCCTTGTTATTCTGGATAAAATACAATATATTGGAATATGGTAATTAAAACGGTCAGCCTTAAGGTAGTCAGTGATGTGCTGTTTTTAAGTAAAATAATATTAGAATGTTCTTTCAAAACATTTTTTCTCACTGTCACCCTCACATGGAGGACACCGGTTGAAGTGCTCAAGAAATGGCTCTGTTAACCTAATTTCTGAATGTCTTTTCTCAAGGGGGATTTTTTTTGCATCATTTTTAGTTAGTAAATTACACATTCATATTCACAAATTAACACTAACATATTTTTACTGTAAAAAAAATAAATAAATAAATGTTGCCTTATGGCAGGGGTGCCTAACCCTGTTCCTGGAGATCTACCATCCTACAAAGTTCAGCTCCAACCCTGATCAAACGCACCTGAACCAGCTAATTAATCTCTTAGGCAGCACTTGATAATTACAGACAGCTGTGTTGGAGCAGGGCTGGAACTAAAGTCTGCAGGTAGGTAGATCTCCAAGAACAGGGTTGGGCACCCCTGCCTTATGGCAACACTGTATGTGGAAAAACATGTATGTTGCCATATAGCAACGCTGTACCACAGTGGAATTGAAGTAATGCATTTCCCCATTGGGATTTTTTTATAAATAGTAACATCAATAATTTAAGTGTTTATTGTAGTATAGTTGCATTTATGTATGAATAAGAAAATTATTTTTTTTCAGAAAATGAATACAGCAATATTTCACAGAAAGGGCAAATAGGAAGAGTGCAGAGTTGGCTCTTCCATGTGATGACAATGAGAATGAGCGTGTATATGTGTCTGCATGTGCGTGTAGCAGATTTTAATATACATTAAGATTGGATGCATCAATTTCTAAAAGAAATGTGCATTTGAATTGAAAAGAAAAATCATAATTGAATAGAAAAACTAGTTTTGGCCATTTTCCATTGTGGTACACTGTTGCCATATGGCAACAATGTCTTAAATACCCCCCCAAAATATTTTTCTCAAAAAACTTTTTGATTTGTATAATTGAAGCTATTTCATGCAATAAAAACTTTTCACGGTTGGAAACTCCCAATGAAAAATTATTCTAAACATGCATTAATCTTAGATGACTCCAATAAAATAATAATAATAATAATAATAATAATAATAATAATAATAATAACAACACGTTGTTAAAATCAAAAGTTAAAGTTTTTTTTTTAAATGAAGCTGAGCTAACATGAACTAAAAGTTGTTGTTTTTAACAAATATTAATAACTTCTGTAGCAAATGTTTGTTTTGTTCATTGATCATGTTAATGCATTAATTAAGGTAAAGTGTAAAGTGATACCTATTGGTCTTTTAATTCTTTTGCACTTTAATCTGTGTAAATTTTTTAACTTTATATTTTTTTTTGTGTATTGCTTTATTGTGTTTTAGTATTCAGAAATTTCTGTTATTAAACCTGTTATACTGTATTATGACATCACTTTTTTGCAACAACATTTCAATATCGTGACAATACCGTATACCGTAATAAAAACATGAGCAATTAATCGCAACATGAAAATTTGATACCGGCATATCCCTAGTAGAAGTACAACAGATAAGTACAAATTTTGTTATTGCATATATAAATATGATGTCTTTCAATGTTCTACGCAGGCATTGTTTTTTATATGTTTTCCTATTAAGACTTTTGGATGCTCTACTTTCCTATAGAAAAAGCTGACCTGTTAGATGCCCTCAAAAATATAAAAATATCCTTTTACTATCACAGTCAGAATGCTTTCATTTTACGCCAATAACTGTACATAGCAAGAAATGATATGGATATTAGTGCAAGGATTTTTACTATGCATCCATTTCTACTCTCCTGTGAGAATTCTTAGATCATCCTCTCTCCAAATGTTTCATATTTACAACATATCTGGATGCTAAAGTATTATTTATTATGTAAACTATAGGCTTTGTAATTCACTGACGTAAACATCATCCGTCATGTAAGCTATATTCTCTGATAGTGATCCGTATGAAACCAACGAGAGGTCCAACCTTTCCCGTCTGAGCTCATTATCTGTACTGTCATTACACCCACGAGCTGATCACACTTTTCAAATGATAATCATTTACGTTAGATGTGTGAACATGTAAGTGCCCACATTACCTCCAACAAAGAATCAAGTTAATCTCAGCTACTTCAGGTTTCTGAAAGAAGACGTGCTGAGAGAAATAACACAGAATTTACCTCAGAAGAAGAACGCGATGTGACGCATGGCTTAAGCCAGCGGAGGAGATCATTTAGAGGAGTGACAACCGCATTTAAATGCGGGAGTGAGTCCCACAAATTATCGTTCCGTGTGTGTACGGAACAGCCACTCCTGCATTTGTAACCATAGCAATAGTTTGCCATCTTGCAGGAATGAATAAGAATGTGGCCATTTAGTAGCTGCCACTTTTTGGCGAAGACTCTTTTTGTCCCGTGATTTTAACTAAATTACCACTGATAAATGCGCTGTGTTTTGTTTATGCTCAGGAGGCTATGTTATTTGGTCTTAGCTAATAAAGCTAGGCACTTTATGGAGTGGATAAAGTTGTCTGTGGCGGATATGATTTTTTCTGGTGTTATAAAACATAAAACATTTGGGTGTTTTACTGGGTTTTTTTTTTTCTATAAAGATCTGGCAACACTGACACTTCACTGCAGGGCTCGTGAACGCAATTAGCCTAGCCCCGTGTCCAAGCTAAGGATAAGACTTTTTTCACCATTATTTTCTTGCATCTCACGTACAGATACGCGTTTAGATACGTCATTAACAACTAGTTGTTCAGTTCGGTTCCGTACACACTCCATAGAATTTCTGTAAATGTGGTTGTCACTACCTGTATTTTTCAGGAGTTAATGCGGTTGTGGAATGCGGTTGTCACTCCCGTATTTTAGTGAATTATGTGTGTACAGAACGTGATTAAGGAGTAAAAGGTGAACTGACAACCGGATTTAGCTGCAGTGTGTACGTGGCCTTTGACATAACATGTACATATTTTACTAAACTATATACCAAACTATAATTCCTGACTACATGTATGAAATCAAGTAAAACATTTTGAAACATGTGCCATTCCATTGCATCTAAATGTTTCAAGACGCCACAATATTTGTTAAATGTTCCATTAACTATATGTTTAATAATGTGTCTTTGACCTTCACTGTGTATATTTAGATGATACTATGTTGTAAATAAAATACAAATAATCAAACCCCCCATGATTTTAATCTTCTGAAGTTGACCCTATTCGGATGGTAAATTGTTTCTCACATGGACGTCTGTAAAAATAAATTTACATATCACATCAGTGATAAAACTCATGGATTTGGATGCCAATTTAATCACAGTGGAGCGAGTTCTGTGATCCTACAAACCTGGGATTCCCTGCTGTAAATAAAATTAATTTTACTTACAAATTTATTCTTATTATTGTGTAAAATGTATATAAATACTTACATATATAAATACTTATTATTACGTAAAATGTATTCTTCTTATTTCAAGCATATTAGTCTAAATATCTAAATGTATAATGTATATAATATATAATCATCTTTATTTATATTGATATAAATGTATATATATATATATATATATATATATATATATATATATATATATATATATATATATATATATATATATATAACAATATTACCATAGAGTGCCTTTCAAGCCTCACGATACTCCAAAAATTTAGTCTTAATTTCCCCATTCGCTTTATGTCATGTCATAAAGAGCAGACACTCAAGTACCATTTTATTAGCTAAGCTCCCACACATTTTTTTTTTTAGATAATTATGGGTCATTATTTGAAACATAATCCCTAAAAAAGAAAATAAACATTGACTAAAGTAGATTTGTCCTCAGTAGTTCTCCTTGTGCAGCTTTTTTTTTTTATGTCATGAACATATATATTACTGTTAAATACATTTTCATTGCAATATTAAGATGCAAATTATATTTTCTGAAAGGTATGATGTCTCTTTCCTAAACAGGGTTATTTTTTTGCTTTCAAATTATAAAGATTTTATGTAAACCATGTGTTTTTAAAGAAACGTGCAAATACAATTTGCACATGTATTTTTTTCTTATTTGAAGAAAACTGTGATATTTGGATGCAGTTTTTTGTTTGCATGTTATCATTTCTGTCACCTCGATTCACTCTCCTCACGTGAAAAATAAAATCCAACTCGTGCCACTGATCTGAAATGCAACTGTTGTTTGACACACTGCATTGTTCAATGTAAAAAAAAAAGAAAAAAAAAAAAGGATCATACTCTATGATGTTAGTTTTAATAAATAAAATTTTTTTTTTTTACAAATCAAGGAAATTTCTGAAAACGTACTGAACCGAAGCAAGCTTGCAAATTATAGCAAATTACAACAGTTACCGAACAGTGTTCAGCAGTAGGGATGTAACGGTATGAAATTTTCTTATCACGATTATAGTGACAAAAATGATCACGGTTATCAGCATTATCATGGTATTGTTAAAATGTGCTGGAAATGTTTTAAAAAAATACTAACACATAAATTGTTTCACAAAGTTTTATATTTAAAATCAACAAACAACATATAAAATGACTTCTGTTTGCATAAACACTAAAACAATAACATTACCAATGAGATTTTATATTACAACATGACTGACAACAGTTCTCTTCAACAGTTATCTAATAACATGTTCGAAATGTTCAAATAAAGCTTTGAAAAGGTTTTATAAAATGGTAACCCTCACATTTCAGCCTTTAAATAAAGAAAATGGTTAAGTCAAATCAATAAATGGTTATATGTATTTTATCTAAATAATTCTAGATGTATTATCTCAATTGTTTAAATGTAGTGTTAAATTGTTTAAGTGTAGAATCCTTGTTTTTCATCAAAAGGTCAGCAGGGCATGCAAATTCGGTCCGTTTTAGCTAGACAAAAACTGCAAACAGGCTGAATGTAATTGTAAGTCAATGTAAATCAATTCTCTGCCACTAGGCGGCACTTATGGAACAGCAAAGTTACAGCCGTTTCCGCAAACTCCGTGGACAAAGCAGAATTGCGAATTAAGAACACTACTTTATTAGGTATTACATGGAATGAAGATCAAAACACAATGCCATCGAATCTTTTCTGAAGACAGTCAGAACCATCAGAGGTACATTCATATAATTAATTCATTTATATATTAATTTGTATATTCCCTCAGCACCCTTTTAAAACCTCCCAGCTATCCGTCATGCTTTCATTCAAAACGAAACCACTCTGACTGTTATTTAAACTTTGCTTTACGCTGGACAGTACATATTTATCATAAGTTGTCCAAATCGTGGTAATCAAATACGGTTTTAATGATAATTAAAATATGAAGCGGTAATACTAACCGTGGAGAATTTTATCATGATTTATCGTTAAACCGGTTATCGTTACATCCCTATTCAGCAGTGGTCAAAAAGGTATTGAACATTGAATTTTGAATCAATTTCTTCTTGTAAACTCAGAGATGTGGATTTGAATGGCAATTAAACTACCACATGACCTTGGTGTTTGTCAAAAAACAGTAGGTATTTTGGCCGGGGATTTTTATGAAGGTGGTAAGAGAAACACTGACATTCTGGATATGGACAGCAATTAAAATCACTGAGTACCCCCTGTAAATGGTGAAAATAACTGAGAAACAATTACCATCTGAATAGGGTTTTACCTGCGTCTATGGAGCCCCTGAAGGGACATTTGCAAAAACTGAAAAATGAAGATCTTCACGTGTGCACAAGAAACTTTTTACGAGCTCACACATTACAGTTTCAGTTACAGTAAGCTGCATTAAAAAACAAACAAAAAAAAAAAACATTTTATTAATTGCCTTGCAATTGCAGCCTCAAATGTTCACCTTAAATCTTAAAAACCTTAAAAAAAAATTCTTAAAAATATCTATTGTGTTCACTAGAAGAGTCAACATGAGTGTGTAATTTACATTTAGTTTAAAGTATTCTAAGTAATAGTTTATTAAAATCAATGTATTGTAATGTTAATCAATCGTAGCAAAAGTTGTATTTACAGTACAGTAACAATTTAGTAGTTACAGTAAAAAGCCTAAAAATAATATTTCTGTTTGTCTAATATTTTGCAATAACTGATATTTTGTATATTGTCTTCATTAACATGTGAAAGTGGCCTTTTAAAATGTGTGACATTTCATTATCTACATGTACTGCAGGTTACCTTAAAGTTTCCTTAAATCTGATAATAATAATATAAATAAAACATATTAAAATGAAACATAACATGTAAAATTAAATATAGATAAAATAAGAAACACTACATATATGCATGCATACATGTGGTATAAAAAAAAGAAAAAAACATTCCTAAAAATATAAATAGAAGAAAGTCGTACAAGATTGAAACAACACGAGTGTGAATAAGTTTATTTTTAGTTTGAAGAATCCTCTCAATAGTTTATTTAAACCAATGCATTATAATGTTAAGCATTAATAGTAGTTGTATTTACAGTACAGTAAACATTTAGGCTTGTTTTTACTGTAAATACTAAAAATAATATTTTTGTTTGTCTAATATTTTGCAATAACTGATATTATGTCTTTTGTCTACACAGACATGTGAAAGTGGCTATGTAAAGTGTGTGACATTTCATTATCTACATGTATTACAGGTATCCTTGTCTATACAGATTGCCCTCAAAGGTTGAATGTAGTTGCAGTAAAACAAGTGCAAATTATTTTTATCTGTTTTTTTGTTGTTGTTGTTTTTTTGTTTTGTTTTTGTTTACAGATATGTGAATATGGCCTTGTTAAGTGTGGGACACTTCATTATCTTCCCGGTATGAGTTTCTAAAACATTTTAGGCTAAAACATTTCCACTATGGTCGCAACTGCAAGTATCCCTGTCCATATGCAGATTGTCCATGCACATTCAAAAGGTGGAAGAACCCCCTTTTAATGATCAGATTAGACTCATTTAGTAATTTCCATGAGCACAGGTCTTAAAGTGATAGTTCACCCAACAAATGAAAATTCTGTGATCCTTTACACACCCTTATGTTTTAAACTTGTAGGAGTTTCTTTATTCTGTTGAACACAAAGGAAGATATTTTGGTAACCACACAGTTGCTGGTAGCCATTGACTTCCATAGTATTTGTTTTTTCTACTATAGAAGTCAATGGCTACCAGCAACTGTGTGGTTCCTATCATTAACCAATGATAAGAACCACACAGAATAAAGAAACAGAATAAAGAAACTGCTAAAGGTTTAAAACAACACGAGGGTTAGAAAATGATAACAGATTTTTTTATTTTTGGGTAAACTATCTCTTTAATGCTACAGTATATCATGCTATTCTAGAAAATTATGTGCCTCTAATTTTATGGGTGATACATAAGTGATCAGTGAAGTTCTTCACACTAGACTGAATCTATTATTTTTTTGGATCATTGCTTGGTGTACAGGGGCATTGTCATGTTGGAATAAAAATGGCCCTTCCCAAAGTTTTGCTATAAAATCAGATGTTCACAGTTCTCTGAAATATTATTATATACTGTAGCATTAAGTTCTGTGCTCATGGAAATGACTAAAGTAGTCAAACCTGGTCATTAGAATACTTTTGGCAATGTAGTGTATTTAGGTTACTTTTTTCTTTTTTTTTTCCCATATATAAATGTAAAAAATGCAGAGACGGAGAGTATATGAAGGTTTGCAAAATGTGTCTTTAAAATGTTTGCCTGGCGTCATAACTCATTCTCTTTGTTTTTCCTCTAGGACTGTGAAATTGAAGAGGCAGAGCCTGGGATTGCACAAACAACAATGGGCATCCATGTTATTCGGGGCGAGGGTGCTAATCCCGGAGATGAGCCTGCAGACGTTGGTGTGATTCTCAAAGGTTTGGCAGTGCTTCAATACCTGCTTTTGGACATGTGAAGAGTTTCAGAAAATTCTTCAGCCAAGCTTTCACCAAATGTTCAAGAATTTAAGATTAAGATATGTATATCTGCAATTAATCAAAATTTAGCTTCGATTTTGCTTTCAGCTTCAAACGATTATGAAAATATAATAATGGAGACAAAACGATTATTGCTCCAGATTTCGCCCCCTTTTCAGTAGCGCACTTTTGCTCCTCCGTAAAAGCCCAATTTCACATGCAAATCATTAAAATCAAGTAACGCGACATGGGACGTTATCAATCAATCAACTGCATGAAATCAATTGCATGAAATGGGACGTGTTTGATTTTTAAAGTTTATTTATTTAATGTTTTTAAAAGCGCGAAAAAGAATGTGTGCTGTTTTATTTGTGTATTTATTCATGTAACGTAAAATTTACGTAAACAGTTGAGAATGAAAAATACGTGTATAACAATGAACTTCTTAATCTTAAAGCGGCCACAAGTAAAATTTATTAAGCTGTGAGTAAAATCACTCACTGCTCTTGACGGAGGGACTTTTGTAGGTTTTTTTTTTTTCCATTCAATTAATTACATTAAATAAAAAAAAAAAAACACTTTCATTCCATTCTTTCAACCATCTTTTTTTCTATTGTATTGCTATCTTTAAATTAATCAAACATATAAAGTTCTGGACCCACTCATAATTGTGTTAAATAATCGCGATTACAATATTGACCAAAATAATCATGATTATGATTTTTGCCATAATCAAGCAGCCCTATTAAGATGCTTCAGTAACACATATACTCCCCAAGTAGGGTTTGACTTTTCCATTTACCTGAGTGAACATTGACACTTGTACATTGCAGGACCACATTTTGTGTGATCTGATCATTGTTTACCTCAAGTTTTATGTTGTTTTAAAACAGATTGTAAGGACATTTCTGGTTCTTTTTTTTTTTTTTTTTTTGCTGTTGAATGTTCTTTCGATACTATTGCACTCAACTGACATGTTAACATGCATGCAAATGTGCTGGTCCTGACCACTCAAACACTGAGACTTGTATTGCACAAGCAGTGTATCTGGATTTTTTACAATTTTCTTACTTTTAAAGATTTGAAGTTCCTGTATGATTATGGGTGTTTATGTATGCCCAACATGTAAACATGCTTGCCCTAACAACATGCTCTAACAAATCAAGCAATTTTTTGTGGCTCTATTAATTGCATGTCATAGATTTGTAAAACTGTCAGTGTGATAAAACAGTGTGTTTTGTACGGTTTTGAAACCAGTGCAAAACCACTCATACTGAGACTTGAAACTTTTCTTGACTACCACCATTTCATTTCAAATAATATCAAAATAATGTCAAAATATTAGTATAAGTAATACTGTTGTCACTGGCTCATATGTAACTTGATTTTTCTGTCTATACAAGTGTCCAAAGACATTGATTGTGATTACAGTGGTGCATTTAAGCTTGTTTTTCCACCCTCCAAACAACATATTGGGCACTTTTCTTTTTTGCCAACTCATCTTTTTGATCACTTTCTTGTTTTGTTACTTCTAAAATGTGAATATCAATAAAAAAGTGAAACCATTTGGTCTAACTGTTGTTTTTTCGCATGTTGAGGTTAGATTCCCTACAGAAATAAATAAATCATGAATATGATTTAAAAACCATTTGGTTTATTATTAAAATACCTAAATCTAATTTACCTAAATGTAAAGTTTATTATCTAAGAATACATAATCCTGATTCTAATTAACTTGAAACACATTTGATTTATTAAAATTATTACATAAATCTTATTAATTTACATTTCATTTACATATGTCTTACAAATTTGTATCACATAAAGTTTATTACTTAGTTTAGGTAAAAAATATGTAATCCAAATGGATGGAAATTTTATATGCAATCAAAATACATAAATCTTAACTATCAGAGACAATTTTTTTTTTTCTTTTTGAATGAGGCTATATTCCACCTGAACAATACATAACATACATCTGTACATAACTTCCCAAAATATTTGCACATTCATAATTCTATTTTATCTATATTTTTATTTCCATATAGCTTTTTTTATTGTCTACTGTATTCTCTGTATTATTAGAGTTATATTTCATTCTATTTAGTATAAGAGAACACAATCCACACTCCACACTTTTTTTGAGTGTTTATTTTACATGAATTACATTACAAAAAGTGCAATTTTCAAATTTTGGATTTTGATAGAGCAATATATAGTGCTGCTTGAAAGTGTGAACCCTTTAGAATTTTCTATATTTGTTTTCTATAAATGTTAACCTCTCACCCCCTCATTTGTTTCTCCACTAGAAGTAAAAAAAAAAAAAAAAAAAAATCAATATAAATATTAATAGGTTAAAAGTGTATAAGTTAAACCCTTGTTTTCATATAGTGTTAATTATTTAATAAGAAATTTTAATTAACATCTGTTTTCCCCATGACATATTGGACAATTTCAAGATAAACTTGGACAACAAGATGAACTTTGCTGTCATCTGTTCAAAACTGCTGAAAATGATACCATTTTAAGATGAGTGCTATTTATATCTCCCCTATTGCAGTACTCAACTGTATATATATTAGGGGTTTAACGGTTCACAAAACTCACGGCAAAAAGAAATAAATGCCAGAGAGATTTTTACACATTTTTTTTTATTTATTAAAACTAATATCATAAAGTATGCATCTCAGATCAGCGGCTGGAGTCTGATTTCATTTATAACACGAGGAGAGTGAGTCGAGCTGACCATAGAGGTAAGAAAAACAAGTTGTTGGCGAAATATTTAGTTTCAAAACGAAATACAAAAGTGCCTAAATATTTCAGACTTTTGCTGTTTATCTAAGATGATTTTGGAAGCTTCCACCGTTTGCTGATCTCTAGTGTTTTATATTTAAACTTTGTGTAAGTTATTTGTTATTTTATATTAGGCCTATAACCTTTATTTGTATTTGTTTTGTTAACACATTAATCATTGTTTAATATAAGTGAGTTTGCTGTACTGTTTTGTTGTTGTCAATTCAATCAA
Source organism: Cirrhinus molitorella (assembly GCA_033026305.1). NCBI lineage: Eukaryota > Metazoa > Chordata > Actinopteri > Cypriniformes > Cyprinidae > Cirrhinus > Cirrhinus molitorella. The sequence goes on along the minus strand of CM065120.1, from coordinate 20,278,450 downwards.
TTGACGTCGAATTGGCGCTACTTCAAAAGTAAAAGTAAAATAAACACAGGCATTTACAAGCAAATTTATTTAAAAGCGAGGAAAAGGAGGAAAATTCTCACAAACTACCTCACCATCACAACCCTCCTGGAGTATTGTGTTTTTCTTTGGGAGTGGGAGGGGCAGACATCAATTTGTCTGTTGTTTGGGCTGCCTTGTTGAGTACAGTGGCACTGAGAACATTATATTTCACACATTGTAAGTTATTTTATTTTCCAAATGTAATAGAATTAGGGTTAGTGGCCAGCCAATGGCACACCTGTGCAATAATGCCATCTAATCAGCATCTTGATATGCCAGACCTGTGAGGTGGACGGATTATCTCGGTAAAGGAGAAGTGCTCACTAACACAGATTTAGACAGATTTGTGAACAATATTTGAGAGAAATAGGCCTTTTGTGTACACAGAAAAAGTCTTAGATCTTTAAGTTCAGCTCATAAAAAAAAATGGGGCAAAAACAAAAGTGTTGCATTTTTTAATTTTGTTCAGTGTATATATTTAGAGATAAAAACCAATTTGTGGTTATTTTATGTGTGACACCATAGGATATTACCTCACACTAAAGGACAGTTCAAGTATTTGTATTTAATTTTTAACATGCCAAGGGAGAAGTTTAATTTTGATACAAACAATATCAACATGTATTTTTAAACAAACTTTTAAAACAAAATAATTTATCAACAACAAATTTCAGTATATTAGTCAATCAGTATGTTACTGAAACTTTTCGAGCCCCCCTGCTGTATGTGTGGTGCAGCTAAATATGTTTTACATTGAAACTATATTTATTAAGATGTGAAATTAAAATATATATATATAAAAAAAAGTATTATTTAAAATACTTCTTAAAGAGATCTAGTCCTTTCTTTGTTCTTCTTCCAGTGGCCATTATCTGTCACACCAAAGGACGTTTCAGCCTTTTGTGTCAATTAATGACCTTGCTATTCTGAGCTAACCTGTCATTAGCAGTTAGCAAGACACATCTGCATAATTCTCCATGATTATGTATTTTAACATATAATTTTTTTATAAAATAAAATAATAATAATAATAATAATAATAATAATAATAATAATAAATTTAGGGATGTCGCACCAAAAGACAACATACAACAAACATAACACTTCTGTAGTGGTTCCAAAAAAGTTAAATATTTGAACAATTATGAGACAAATATTTACTATGTGCACATGTCATGGGGTTGACAGGGGCCTTCAGTAACATGATCAAGAATAGGGTCCTTCAACTAATTAAACGTTTTCTCTGAAACTGGCTGATATGAATGTAAAAAAAAAAAATGGACTATTGACCATTTGACTAAAATAGAATTATGCCTGAGGTATTAACATTTTTATGCTTTTTTTATTATAAAAGTTGTAATTTATTGAACCATGCTCGAGACAGTCACACCATAGGACAATTTTGACATTTAGCTCAATAAAAAATAAGTAAATAATAATAAAAAAAAATACGAAATAATAACGAAAAATATGTTTAACGATTTACTGCATTTCAATAATGACAATATTAATTATTAATTAAAATCTTGTGGAACAGTGACAACGGCATGTCACAATCCAAGTACATGTAACTATTTATATTTATTTATGAACTATGCTCTAAAAATAAACCTTTAAATAAGACTTTGCTTTATTGCATATATGTTTTGTAAGTGTCTTACCAGGCGTATAAAGCCGAATCCCCTGTCTCGGTTGATGAACACCTCGTTTGCTTCGCCATATTTGGAAAACAGCTTCTTGAAATCTTCCTCCGTCATTTCTGATGGGAGATTACCAACAAACAGTCTGCACCGCTGAGTGAATGTTTTCTCCCCGGGTCTCCTAAAGTTCTTGAGGTTTAGAGTCATCTCTTGAGGCTCAGTGTTTGCAGGACTAGGGTCCAGTGGTGATGGAGCGGCTGGCTCCATCTTTTCGGTGGGATCTGCTGGAGATTCCGTGGTGCGCTTTACATTCTGTGGGAGCGGGGATGTAGCACTATTTTGAATATTCACCTGTTTTAGGTTACGGTTTGCCATTGCGTTGCAGCCTTAACTGTTACCAATAAAACACCGCTTCTGTTTTTAGATCGCTATTATTGAAATCCTGTAATGCAATTTTGTATTACGGTCTATCTACTGTTATAGTAACCTATACTCAATCGAGCTTATGCAATATCCTAAAAGAACATGATTTCAGCCTCCGCATCTCTTCTTCTTCTTCTTCTTTTTTTTTTTTTTGTCTTCTTTTGTGTTTAATGGCTGTTGGCAAACCAGCTTAAGGTGCATTTCCGCCACCTACTGGGATGGAGTGTATACTATTTTGTGTGTGTGTGTGTGTGTGTGTGTGTGTGTGTGTGTGTGTGTGTGTGTGTGTGACTGTTCGAAATGACATACTATCATACTACTCTTACTATTTCTGTGCATAGTATGCAACTTTTCTGTATGCATGGAATACCAGGATGACCTACTATATTTGCCAGAATCTGCTAAATATAACTCAAGTACACTGAAATTAGTATAGAAGCTGTGCTCAGAATGGCATACTACCATACAACTCCTACTATATTGCAGTATGCTATGTGTACACTGTGAATAGTATGTGAGTTTTCTGTATTACCTGCTACATTTGCTGAAATTTGGGGCGAATTCCAAACGGAAGTGAGCATCCCTCTATGCCCTACTCCCTTCGAAGGGCAGAGCCCTTTGAAGTGTGTTCTTTTAAGGGAGTAGGGCATTTCTGTCTCGTATTAGCAAATAAACATTTATTCTTGTTATTATTCTTTTATTTAAATGTTGTCTTATTTACTACGTGCTTAAACCTGCTTACGCTACCGTTTTAAAACATATTTCTATCACTGAAAAAACATTACATTAAAATAAAGACAAATTTAATCAGCCTATTCTACTTTTGTATCTGTTTGTATGTGAAGTCGAAATCAACCTATCTTGTAGCATACTGATGTAAAAAATGCAAAGAGTAAGAAAATATACTCCGTTCATTGTAATTTACAACATGAAGTGCATTAAACATTTTATTACATCAAGGTTTCCCAAACTAGAGTTCAAACAGGAACTGCAGAGGGCTAACAATTAATTAAATCATAAAAAAATTAAAATGAAAATAAACCATTTTAAAACAAAGTTCTTTTCTCTTTACTTGGTGGCCATATTTGCAACGCCTCCAGGCAGCTCATACAAGACCAAGTCCTATCTTAACGATTGGGGGAATCCTGAAATCTCAAAAACTGCTCGCTGAACTCACAATTAATTTATCAAATCAGCAAAAAAATCTTCAATTGATTGCCCCATGAATGTTGTTTCTTATTCTCAAATAGTGTTAAAAAGGCTTATTTTTCAGGCTAGACCAGGAAATGCGCAGTGGCTGGTCTAGCCTCAGGTTTCTATGGTTAATTTGTCTCTTTCATTATTTTAGAAGGTGGTACTATTCCTCTATACTGCCCGTTGCAGTTTCTCTCATTTATAAGTATAGGAGTGAACCGCCATTGTGTTTTATTAGTCTTTGTTTTAAAATAACAATTAAAATAAAACATTTACTAAAAAGGTGAAATATTTTCATTTACCTGCATGCCATGTGACCATTAATCAACATCAAATAAACCGTGAACATGTAAATGTGATACTTAATTATTAAAATATTTCATTTAAAATCTCAGAGGTACTTAAAGTAAATATATTTGGTGAAAAAGGTTTAGATGACAAAAAGTTTGGGAATGCCATATAAATAAGAAATAACGTAGCAAAGCCTTCCAAAAACACAATAACACATGGTTAAAACCTACAGAGTGGTAATTCAAATAAAAATGTATCTGTTCATCGGTAGCTAATGCAATGTTGAAACCCTTTTGTAAATCCAGTGGTCGAATGCTGTGTCACCACCTGACTATGTGTGAATGTCCACAAAACTGGACTTTCTGAATGTATATAATCGGTAGGCTATTTTAGAGAGGAAAATTTAAAAATGAAAAAAGAGAAATTAGGGAGAATCAATGAATTATGAATAATTTATTGCTATTGTGTGAATAATATGTAATCATGTAATCCATAAAAAAAAAATAATAATTGTAGTCTGATTACGAGTACTTTAAAATGTAATTTACTCTGATTACAAGTACTTCATTTTTGGAATCTGATTACGTATCCAGATTACATGTAATCAGTTACTACCCAGCTCTGCCTACACACATGTAAACTACAAACTATTGCTGTTTATCTAAAAAAATATATATATATATCGTTAGTAGGAACTAAATTGTACTTTAATCTCTATAGCACGTTTTCTATCAAGTCAAATAACATCACCTTTAGCACTTCACAGTACTGATTGCTTCAAAGATATTAAATAATAATATTGCAGTAATATAGTATATAAATAACAAATAAATAAAAATAATGTTTTAATTATGCAAACAGAATTAAAATGTTTATAATGTACTACTGTACTGAAGCATAAATATCTACCACTTAACTACTATTTACACACCTGTTGCTAAAAAATGCTGTAAACATAATTTATCATTAGGCTATTTGCACTTAGTGTAACTGCCAAAAATATAATTGTTCAGTTAAAGACAGCTCATCGTTAATTCAGTTCTGTTCAATTTGTAAAGTTCATCAATTATGATATGATTTCAGTTGGGCACTGTAGCATTGTTTACTAGTATGAATCCTTAGTAACAAGCCTTTGTAAAAAGAACTGTTAGCACATTAACAACCTCCACAGCTGTGCTGAATTAATGATCAGTGTTTGTCATGTGACACTTAAGCATACCTATCACTTAAACCTACTATTCTCTTATTTATTGTATACTGTTTCACACACTGTTCTTTAAAAAAATAGTAGGCAGCATGCACTGTGTACTGGGCAGTAAGCAGTAAGCAAGTATGCCAGTGTGTATGTGTGTGTGTGTGTGATAAAAATTATATCCTGTTACTTAAACCTGTATCGCTCACATATTAAAAAAAAAAAAAAAATCACACATCTTAATACATGTTCAACTGTTTCTGTTATTCCACAGTAACTTCAGCAATCGGACTCGCATTTTCCTATAATGTGCAAGGAATAATTAAGGTTGGAGTCTCCTATACAGAGCCTGGTTATAACTGTATCTTGTCTTCTGTTCTTGTATTCATGCCCACTAGCCACTGCTATCTCTCTTCTAGCCTTAACCACATGTATATATGGCCTTAACCTTTCGATCCCATTTTTTGAATGTTGAACTTCTTCTTCTGTGGTTTTTATTGGCAGTTTGCAAACGGGGTGCATTACCACCATCTACTGGCCTGAGGTGTGAACTCATTTGGGTGTCAAATTTTTTCTAAGCTAGTGTGTGTAAAAATATATAAATAAATACATACAAAATAAAAATAAAAATAAGCCTGTTTACAAGCTGAGTTTCTTTCAGAAAGGTCATAACAGCCTTGATTAAAGATTGTGTGCCAGACAGACTCCAATAGGTTTTTTAAGCTCAATCCATTTTTTGATGCCCTCTCTAGTTTTTCTCTCTACTTTCCTTTTCTACATATTTCATAGTACATAGTACTTTCTACATATCAAAAGTACGTTTTACATTTTCCACTTCTTCTCAATGTATACATAATTCTGTTTTCCTATTATCTTTAGCAACTATTTAAACATGTGTGCCTTATTTTCAGCCTTGTTAAAATAGTTTCCTCCTGCTGTCTAAGATTACTACACTTTTTTAAATATCACATCTTTCTGGATGCTATATAAATGTCTTCCTTTCCCATGTATGTGGCTTAACTTTCTCTACCCATCGTAGTGCTAAAATAATGTCCATTATTTGAGCTGAGAAGACAGGTGAGCTGAACTTCTCTTTTTTAGCGGTGACTGGCAACCAATGTAAGATTCTGTGTCTGTTTATTTAAAGTAATTCCAAGTATTCATATAATTATTTACAGGAAGAACACAGTAAAGCAGGGCCAGATGCATCAAGGACATCGGCATGGTCCTGGTGATGACCAAACAAGCGCCACTGTGAACCATTCAGCTGAAGATGCTGAACCTGGCAATCCTGAGTGGTATGAAATTAACAGGTAGCCAAAAACTTCTCTTCTCTTCACTGAGAATCATGGGCCTGACTGTGATGGTGATGCTGCTGCAAAAGTTGTGGTGTTCCCTTACATCTTGAGAAATGTACCTAAATTACATTTATTTCAACAATCTGTTTTATTTGTGAACTTATGTTCAGTAATTTTTTTTTTAATAGGCTTATTTTTACATTTTTTGGATCATCAGTAATCAAAGCTCAGTCAATATTGGTCACAGACACAGAGATGTATTTTAAATTTCACCTGGCTGATTACTCTGGCTGATTCTATATGTGTGTGTATATATATATATGAAAGAAAAAGGTTACAAATATTTAAAAATATATTTATGTACACATATTTTCTACTAATGTTTTTAGTATAAATAAATAAAAAAAAGAAAACTGTCAATGGCTGCCACACAGAACACATAAAATTAAAGTTAAATATGCTAATTTAAACACTTTAACAGAAAAACATTGGTATTTTACAGATTTTTTCTTGTAATTCATTGTAAAACACAGCACCACAGATACATGAGCTGATGTATATAGGCAACTGCATTAATGACTACTCATTTCCTTTAAATAAAGAATCATGCAGCATAACATCAGTGTTAACTGGTTCATCCTGGACTGAAGCACAGACTTTACTTTACAGCGCAATGGTAACCCACAAAACACAGCAGAAACCCTGAGAAATCCCCCCAAAAAGTTACAGTTCTGTGAACACTTACAGATCTCAAAATCTCAGCAGAGGAAACTCCATAAACAGCATTACCAGCCTTCACACATTAACCAAACTGACTTGATTTATTTCATACAAAAGTTCTTATTGAGAATTAACAGAGGTTTAGATATTGCATTTAGCAATACCATCACATTACCAAGATGGAGATTTTTCTTTTGCTGAAATATGTATTTAAATGTGCATCTGTATTGGTTTATTGAAAGTAACTCCAATTATTTCTATGCATCACATACATCAGCATAGTCCTGGTGATGACCAAACAAAGGCCACTGTGAACCATTCAACTAAAGATGTTGAACCTGGTGTTCCTGAGTGGTATGAAATAAACTGCCAGCCAAAAATTTTCTCTTCACTGAGATTCCTGGGCCTGTCTGTGATAGTGATGCTTTTGCTCTTGAGTCAGAATATCTTTAGGCTTTATTGAATTAACACTTCAGAAATCACGGGTCAAGAGGCCAACTAAATCAAACATTGATCTCTATCATGGTGACATCAAACTTTACTATTTTCAATAAAACATCAACCGAACATCAAAACTTAGTAATCAGTGAAGAGGCTCAGATCTAGAGAGATCTGTTACTTTGTAATGTTCTGTTTCTCAGTCATTTAACTTTTTTATTTATTTGTTTAGTTAGCTAGTGAAGGTGTTTGATTGTAATAATTTATGAAATAACTGTACAATAACAGTATATAGAATATTTAGAATATTTTACTTCCTACAGTTTTCACAAATTTTACAGTTTTGGCCATTGTTGCCAGTCATTTGACCACCTTTTTTCACTGTGTGAGCAATGGTGCCATTTGCGCCATCTGGTGGTGATTTCATGAATAATTATCTGCATTATTTTTGTAATTTTACATATATTTCTGTAATTTAAGAAAACAGAAAAATAATATATATCTCATACAGTATTTTTCTGAGTTTTGCATGCAATTTTAAATGACTGGCAAAAAACAAATAGTCATTTATGGAAAAATATCAAAATATTGATAAAAAGAATAATCTTTTTTTGTGTATTTTTAAAAAAAACATATTTATGCATTTAAAAGTATTTTTGAAAACAGATTTAGATATTTCAAATATATTGTAAAGATGGTCAATAAACATATTTGCTAAAACGTGTTTCAAAATGTTTTTACATAAATATATTTCCTACTGATATATTTTTTTGTAGATTTTTGAAAATATATTTATAAATAAATATAATATAATGTAATATAATGTAATTATAATTTCTAATATTTAAATACATTTTCTACCAATATATTTTGGGCCTTTTTGCTTTGTATATATATATATATATATATATATATATATTTTTTTTTTTTTTTTTAATATATAAATATATTTGTTAAAAGTATTTACAAATATATTTTGACCTATATATTTCAGTTTAAGAAAATATTTGTTCCCCAGATATATATTTAAAATATAATTTTTTTTTTGTATATGAAGGTTAAAATATATTTCCTATTTCAAAAATATATTTCACTGAGCTTCACTGTTTGAAACATATATTTAGCATAGGGTGAATTCAGGTAAAGTGGGCTGTTTAAGCTTGATTGTACTGTGCTCAAAGGGTTTACACTTACAGAGCATACCAATGGTTCTAATTAAAGGGACACTATTTCTCTAAATAATAAAATAGTTTTGGTTGATGCAAATGACACTATTGGTCAAAGAAGGACTGTGTCATGGTGAAAGGTATTTTGACATAAGTTTTTTATTTGTAACATAAGACTGCTCACTAAATCGAAACAAACATTATTGGGACAGTTCCTTTTTTATTCAATACCATCAACAGTGTATTAAATGCAAAGAATACATACAAAAAAAAAAAAAAAAAAAAAAAAAAAAGTTTTCTTGTAAGGTGTTTAAATACTGCTGGCCCACTTCAGCTGAATGTCTTAGATAAAGTGGGCCAACCTTTAATATTGAGTAATTATACCCAAATTCATTAAATAAATTGAAATTCACTGGTTATTTTATAGTTGACATTTCTAATTTACTACCATTCTACTCTATTTTACTACTTTTAGTACTTTTACTACTTTTACTAGAATATAAAGTAAGTTGGGGCATGGAGTTCAATCTGTGGAATTAAAAAATTAAAAATTGTTTAGTGTTTGGAGATCATGAACAAGAAAAAAACATCTGTACATATGGTTATACATTTTTAAATGTTCATCCTGTTATTATTTTTTTATTTATTTATTTATTTTTTGCGTATTTGCTGTTGCTTGTGTTATAGTATCACAATTCATATCTCATAGTTACTTTTTAAATCAATATTCTGATCTCTGAATATTCTGATATTAGCAAATTCATCAACACACTGTAAACAATTTCCATAGAGCTGCATGTGTTTCTAAGTGATGTTGTAGATTTAAAGGTTTTGTGTGTAACTTTCATAATATTTCATACATCTATTGTACATAACATGAAACTAATAGATTAGCTACTGAATGAGACCAGTGAATCAAAGCAATAGATCAGTGGTTCTCAAACTTTTTACCGTGGCGTACCCCCTGGTGCATTTAACATTCTTCTGAGTACCCCCACTTAGACTTAAGTCACACCTTTTCCATTAAGGAATAAAAATTCCCCCCTTTAAATTGATGTACACATGAATTTTAGCTTTTATAGAGGCATCTTAATATTCTATTAAGTGTATTATGTAACCCTGGAATACAAAACCAGTCTTAAGTAGCACGGGTAAACCTGTAGCAAAGGCCAAAAATACATTGTATGGTCAAAATGACCAATTTTTCTTTCATGCTAAAAATCATTAGGATATTAATCATGTTCTCTTAAGATATTTTGTAAAATTCCTACTGTAAATATCTATTTCTGATTAGTAATATGCATTGCTAAGAACTTCATTTTCAACTTTAAAGGTGATTTTCTCAATATTTTGAAAATTCCAGCTTTTCAAACCAGTTGTATCTTGGCCAAATATTGTCCAATATTAATATTAATATTAATAAATTGCCAGTAGGTGGCAGTATGAGCATCTTAATGAGTGAGACGTCACGTATTTCATTCAGTAAGGAAGAAAACGGTTCACTGACTCTCCGAATCGTTCAAATTCAATCGTCCACTTCTGTTGCGGATTTCGTTGCAACTGTTTTGTTGAAAACATAAACAGTAATGTAAGCTATATTTAAAATGTAAAATCCTCACTTAATACATTTTTGTTTAACTGTTATATAAAATCAAAATTTGCAATCGATTATATTCAGAGAAAACTGCGTTCTTGCTCGTATTTTAAACATGAAAAATAATTAACTCGCATAAGACATGTTTCTGTAGCGAAATGAGTTTCTTAAATCGATCTTTATGTAGCCTACAGTCTGTCAATATTTGTTGCTATTAAGTGCTACAGAGCTAACGTTAACGTTACTTTAAACACGCAATGAACAGCAACGCGTTTTGCTAAAGCAGCATACTCTGTGGGCATCTTACCACACGCACGCTGCTGGTGTGGTTACAGTCAGTTTTGACCGCAAGAGATGAGGTAATTTGATGTAATTTGACTGTTCACGGAACTCACATTTTCCTGTTTTATAATAAAAGCTTGTCAGAAATACATGCTCGGTTTTAATGTTACTTTAAATTGTGGTAGAATTAAATTAATGGCAAAGCTCAGCATTTTGTTCGCGTACCCCCTTCCGCCACCTCACGTACCCCCGTTTGAGAACCACTGCAATAGATGATGATTAACCATCATTAATAATTAATCAAGAACATTTAATCAGATTTCTTTCTTGGCTTTTTTGCTATTACAAATGTGCTTCACAAACACAATAACAGCAGGACAATTGTCACAGCTGGCCCGACCTCCTCCTTTATGCCTTGCCCCCAATCGCCCTGATCCCTCAGGGAATCAGGTGAATCAGGGACCAGAAACACAAAGTTCTGTTAGTGGCCCCATTCTGGAAGAACCAGCATTGGCTTGCAGACCTAATTCTATTAGTATAATTACTATGCTCGCATAGCCGGCCAATCAGTGGGTAAGAACAACTTGGTGGTTTGTTTCTTGAAGGATTCTAAGTGGCTCAACCTGCCTCGTCCCCTCACCGTCCCTTTCTGGGACCTACCCATGGTATTGAGAGCCCTGAAGAGCCCTCCATTGAGCCGCTACAGTCTGCTGACCTCCGCCCTCTAATGTTTAAAAGGCCGTTGAGAGCCTATGTTGAGCGTTCCGCCTCGTTCAGACAGTCGGAACAGCTCTTTGTTTGCTCTTTGTTGTTCTGGCAGAATTCAGTGGGCTGCAATGCCATAGGTTTGCGCAGCACCACTGCTGAGCTATTGGTTCGCTCAGTTATCACTACATGACCAAAAAATATCCTGTAGAAATTACAGTAATTTACTGGCGACAGTTTGTAACTAACTGTAAAGTAAACTTACAGTAAAAATACTGTATTTTTATTTATTTATTTATTATTTTTATTTACAGTACCATTTATCTTGCTGTAAATGTATTTACAGTATGTATACTGTACTTTTACTGCTTTACTGTATTTTACTTGTAAAATATACAGTAACATTATGGCCTTTTCTCCAGCAATATATTGTAATACAAGAAAAAATATATAATTTAAATAAAAACAAGCAATGACAACTGTGTAACTTCTAATGTTTTAATTGTTCAATTGTTATCATTGCAGTAACATCCACATCTTCACAGATTCAGTTAAGATGTATACACACACACACACACACACACACACACACTCTATTAACTATATAAACTATTATATATATCTCGGGTTGTCGACTGTCCTATTCTGGACCCACAAGCTCTATTGCAGGTGGGGCATATATATGTAACGATAGTGGTGGCAGCCATGGCTGTTTTTCTCTTTGCTCGCTGTCTTCTTGTTGTCCTGTCTATCTCCAATGTACAAACCCCATCTCTACACAGCTGTTGTCTGGTCAGCAGCAACATCCTCCAGGTCTGTGGGTCTGATCTTACACTTCTTCAAGGCGCTCTTCATCTGATCCTTATAGCACGTCTTCGGCCTCCCAGCTGAGCATTGCCCATAATGTAGCTGGCCATATAACACTCTGCGGGACGTACGACATGGGGGCATCCTTATCACATGCCCCAAACACTGCAGCTGGCACTGGGTGATCACGGCCTCAATACTTTTACAGTGTTTCTATTTAAAGTATTTCAGTGTGAGGCACACGATCACAACAGGTAATTCCCAGGTTGTGCTTGAAGGCAGCTAATATGGAAGTGCTCTAAGGCCCTGATATGACGGCTGTAGGTTACCCAAGCTTGACAGCTATAAAGGAGGGTGGTGACACAGATCGCTTGGTATACTGCAACCTTTGTAGAGGGATGAAGATTCTTATTGTGAAAGACTCTGTCTCCCAAAGGCAGCTGATACCTGTTAGATGCAGCTCTGTATTTCATTGTTGTTGCCGCTATCCTCAGCTAGAATTCTATCCAGGTATTTGAAAGATGGCACTACTGACAATTGTTCATCCCCAACAGAGAAGGTAGGTAGTGTGTGCGGGACATTGGTACTCCATTGGCATACTACCTCTGTTTTGGTGGTGTTGACAGTCAACCCCATCCTGCTGTATGCCCTAACTGCCACAGCAAGGACATTTTGAAGATCTTCTGGAGATCTTCTTCTGCATACTACAGCTCTAGCACCCGTTCTCTACAGAGTTTTTTGGTTGGGTGTAGCCTCCTAATATTAAAGAGGTTGCCATCTAGTCTAAAGTCCACTGCCACACCACTGCTATTTTCAGTCTCGTTTGAGAGGAGCTTGGTGACACACAGGAGGAAAAAATTAAAGAGCACTGGTGCTAGAACACACCCCTGCCTCACACCCCTGTACTCACAAGGAAAGGCTCTGACTTTTGGACCACTTATGGACACCTGAGCAGTCATCCCTTCATGAAACTGGCTCAGAATGTTAACAAATTTATTGGGACAGCCAAACCTGAGGAGCAAATCCTATAAGAGCTCTTTTTGCAGTGTCAAATGCTTTGGAGAAATCGACAGAGGCCATAAACAAGTTCTGATGTTGCTCCCAGCACTTTTCCTGAAGCTGCCGGGCAGTAAAGATCATGTCGATCATGCTTCTATTCTTCCTAAATCCACATTGTGATTCAGGCAGCATTGACTCAGTGATGTTGTTAATCAATCTTCAAAGCATCACCTTGGCCAGGACCTTACCACCCACAGAAAGGAGTGATATGGCCCTACTCTTGCCACAGATGGTCTTGTCGCCCTTGTTCTTATATATCTTTGCATCTCTCCATTGCTGTGGAATGCACTCTTCAGTTCAAGCCTTGGTGATATACTGGGAGAGGATATGCATATGTATGCCCCTCCTTCAGTAGCTCAGCAGGGATTGTTATCAGCGCAAGGGGACTTGTTGTTCTTAAGGGAACGGACAGATGATAGAACCTCTTTCATATGGAGCTTGGAGACAATCATATGATGGTCTGTCCAGCACTCTGCACCTCTCATGGCATGAGTGATGATAACATCCTTGATATCACTATACCTCACAATGATAAAATCAATCTTGTGCCAATGTTTAGAGGCCTTATACTTTGCCTTCTGCTGAAAGATGGTATTGGTTATGGTAAGGCTATGCTCAGAGCAAAGAGTCAAATAGTCTAACTCCATTTGCATTTGCCCTGCCAATGCCATGCCTACCTATTACTCCACTCCATATCCTGTTATTTTGTCCCAATCTGGCATTGAAATCCCCAAGCAAGAGGATCTTATCACTCTTAGGGATCTGTCAAAGAGCTTCATCCTGTGCTTGATAAAAGCATTCCTTGGCCTCATTCTCAGATGGCCAAGTTGGCAAAGTAGGCACTAAGAAATGTGGCATAATGTTTTTTTTTGCCAGGTTGATGTGGAGGGTCATTAGCCTTTCATTAATGCCAACAGGTGTTTCTGTGAGACTTGGTGGAATGGTGTTCTTGATGGCAAATCCTACTCCATAGAGATGTTTCCACCTAAAGGGAAACCTTTCCAGAAGAAGGTGTATCCCATCCCTTCCTCTGTTAAAGAGCCTTCATCCAGAAGCCTGGTCACACTCAGGACAGCACTCACTATCACCTTCCCGGCTGTCTGCTACTTTCTGCTCCACTCTTACATCTTGTTTAGACATTGTCACCTTTTATTTATATAGTGCTTTTTACAGTACAGATTGTGTCAAAGTAACTTTACATAGTTAACATCAAATAGGAAGGTAATATATTATTAATGCAAAAAAAACAAAAAAAAAAAACAAAAAAAAAAATTAGTTGAAGGAAATCAATAATTCCAAATTAATAACAAATTTAATTGTCCCCAACTGAGCAAGCCATAGGCGACAGTGGCAAGGAACCAAAACTCCATCTGTAGTACAGATGGAGAAAAAAAAAAACTTGGGAGAAACCAGGCTCAGTGAGGGGGTCAGTTCTCCTCTGACCAACAAACAAGCAGTTTATACCTGTAGAGGTGGTCTGTATGTGCTGACCCACCATCTGGATACGGACTGGATCAGGGAACTCCAGTGACCATCTGATCAGGATACAGACTGGATCTGACCTCGGAATAAGCAGGAGACAGACTAATATTAGAGTAGATGCCATTCTTCATATTATGCAGCGAGTGTATCAGGTGTTATGGAAGTGTTCCCGGTTCCGGTTTGACCTAATTAATGCAGCCTAACAATCCTTTAATGGATTTGAATTTTAGAAATGTTTAAATGGGCTATGTGTAAGCCAGGTTAAAGAGATGGGTCTTTAGTCTAGGTTTAAACTGACAGAGTGTGTCTGCCTCCCGGACAGAATTGGGTAGACTGTTCCAGAGTTTTGGTGCCAAGGAAGAAAAAGGTTGCAGTTGATTTTGATATTATGGTTATTACCAGATTGCCAGAGTATTGAGAACGCAGTGGACGTGAGGGAATATAATGTGATAAGAGCTCGCTCAAGTACTGAGGAGCTAAACCATTAAGAGCTTTATAAGTAACTAGCAAGATTTTAAAATCAATACGATATTTAATAGGGAGCCAGTGCAATGTTGTCAGATACAACCAAGGTCGGATGATAAGAGCAGGTAATTTGTTACTCTAATGAGAGCGGTTTCAGTACTATGATACGGTCTAAATCCTGACTGGAAATCCTCACAGATACCATTTGTGGTAAAAGGAACATAATTGTGAGGATACTACCTTTCTAGTAATTTTGACAGAAAAGGGAGATTCGAGATCGGTCTGTAATTAATTAATTGTTTGGGATCAAGTTGTTGTTTTTTGATGAGAGGCTTAATAACAGCCTTTTTGAAGGTTTTGGGGACATATCCTATTGACAGTGATGAATTTATGATATTCAGAAGAGGATCGAAGACATCTGGTAGCACCTCTTTTAGTAGCTTTCATGGAATCGGGTCTAACATACATGATGTTGGTTTAGATGATTTAACAAGTTTATAAAATTCTTCCTCTCCTATAGTAGAGAATGAGTGGAATAGTTCCTCAGGAGATCTATAGCGCACTATCTGATCCGATACTGTTGCTGAGGGCTGCATGGTTATAATTTTATCTCTAATAGTATCGGTCTTTGAAGTAAAATAGTTCATAAAGTCATTACTGCTGTGCTGCTGGGAAATGTCAACGCCTGTTGGTGCTTTATTTTTTGTTCATTTTGCCACTGTATTGAATAAATACCTAGGGTTATGTTTGTTTTCTTCTAAAAGAGAAGAAAAGTAATCAGTTCTAGCAGTTTTTATGTTTTCCTATAGGATAGGGTAGACTCACGCCACCCAGAATGAAAACCTCTAGTTTTGTTTTCCTCCAGCTGCGCTCCATTTTCCGGGCTGCTCTCTTTAGGGCGCGGTGTTCTCGTTATGCCACAGTGTCGGACTGTTTTCCTTAATCTTCCTTAGGCGTAAAGGAGCAAAAGAGAAAAAGGGAAAAGAGAGAGTCAATAGGATATACTGAGGAAGGAGACGGTGGGCCGGTGGAATTCACACTTTTCGGCTTTTAGATAGAGTTGGTGTTCCCGGAGGCGTTGGAGGATTTGACGGACATGGGTTTGGTGTTCTTCCATATTACGTGAGTAAATCAAAATGTTGTCAATGTAAATTATGGTAAAACGGTGGAGGTAGTCACAGAAGATTTCATTCATGAAATTTTGGAATATGGACGGACTGTTGGCAAGTCCATAGGGCATCACCTGATATTCATAGTGGCCAGCAGGGGTAATGAAGGCGTCTTCCACTCGTCTCCCTCTCAGATACGGATTAGATTGTATGCACTGCGGAGGTCGAGTTTGGTGAACACACGAGCTTCACGGAGTTCCTCAAAGGCAGCTGGTACGAGTGGAAGTGGATAGGCAAACTTGTCGTTCAGCACACGATAATCTACACAGGGCCGGAGACTGCCATCCTTCTTGGAAACAAAGAAGAAACTGGATGCTGCTGGTGACGTGGAAGGTCTGATGAACCCCTGATGGAGAGCCTCCTTGATGTAAATCCTCCATTGCTTCATGTTCAGGACGGGAAAGAGGGTAGATTTTTCCGTGCGGTAGTTTGGCATCTGGCAGCAGGTCGATACTACAATCCCAGGGCCGATGAGGGGGTAATTGAGTGGCTCGTTCCTTGCTGATGACATCGGAGAATGAATGATAGACGGCAGAGATGTCAACGGAGGTGTGAGTGGCTGGGCTCTCAATGGTGGTGGAGTGAACGTGGATGGGACGGATTGGAGGCTTCGGGCCAGGTGATGGACAGTTGTAGCCGTGGCTCTTGCATTCCGCGCTCCATTCCAGGATCTCCCTTGTGCTCCAGTCGAGGCGTGGATGGTGCTTCATGAGCCACGGTCTGCCCAGGATAACATCCACGGTTGCTCGGGGAAGTACGAGAAGAGTGAGTTTTTCCTGGTGGTTATGGTGGGAGATGAGAGTTAATTCTTTGGCCCTCCGGGAGATTTTGCCATCACCCAATGGTGAGCCCTGGATGGTGGTGATCTGGTACCTGGTTTCGTTGAGGACGGTGGGTATACGATATTTAGTGATGTAGTGAGAAGAGATGGAGTTGCCTGCCGCTCCAGAGTCCACCAGCACATGTACGGGGAGAGTACGAGAATCAGCAACCAGACTGGCCTTGATATGTGGTATGTGAGATACGGAAGGAGTAAGTGAAACTGTACTCACCAATGGGGCGAGGCGGACGGACTGGGCAGGCGTTGATGAGGTGCGTGGCTTCTCCACAATACAGGCATAGCCTGTCTCGGATCCGGTGTCTCCGTTCTGAAGCATCTAGATGGTAAGAATCAGTGATCATGGGTTCCTCGGTGTCCCGTTGGGGCAAAAACGCTCTGGACGGTGGGGAACTGGTTAGTGAACTGGTATTTATTGTGATATATACACACTTGAACAGGTGAAACAGGCGAGTGAGGCATCTAGCAAAAGAATCTTCAAACACAGTTCAGCAGGTGAGTTCAAGTTCATATCAAGCACCAGCACTAGCAAGAGTCACTTCTCTTAGATCGGTATGTTTGTTTATCCACAGGTTCACAAAGGCAATCCTCCTAGGAGCATAGGGGAACAGGCACGACAGAGAGAAGATCCACAGAGCAGCGTCCATGCAACTTCGATTCCAGCCGGTGAGTGAATGACAGAGGTGAGTATTTAAAGGGTGTGGGTGATTGCTGGTGCAGGTGTGGGTGATTAGAACTCCGGTTCACGGGTGCGGTGCGTTAGGAAATGACTGTATGGTGACTGATCGCGGTGACTGGGGCTGAGGGAACGTGTTGATGGTGTGACATTACCATGCTGTGTTCATATTCATAATCAGTAAAGTGTAGAGCCTACTGAATTCACTCTCAAAATGGCTTTTATGGCAGGTACTTCCAAATAAAGACTTTATGTAAGCAATAAGGTACGAGAGGCTGTGCTGTATCGTGAATAAATCATGCAAAGTGGAGTGCCTGCAACCCCTTCAGCCGTGATTTATTCACGATACAGGATGGCCTCCAGTACCTTATTGCTTACCTTATTCCTGTACCTTATTCAGTAATCAATAATAATTAGTACGTTTTCCACTCGTGTGCCTCCCCTAACACGCTCTAGCTTATGAACAGGCAGCATCTGGGAAGCGGGATCAAACATATTTCAAAGCAAGCCGGCGCCACGGTCCTGACTGCATCATCATTTTCTTTACTGGGGGGTTTTTAGTGAATATTTGGATTTATTCTCATATGACTGGATGTGGTGGACAGTCATGATTTTGGCTAATGCAGGACAATACTGAATGATGCGCATCGGAGAGTGGTAGAAGTTACAGATTAGCAGTGTGTTCAGACCTGCACGTAACGCTACATAACTGCTGATGCCATATTCTTCACCTTTGGAGTTTCTGGCTGTTCCGTAGAAATCACGGAGAAGTTCGTTGAGTTCTGCCGTGATGATTTGTTTAAAATCAACGCTGAAACTCTTTTCATCACACCAGTCATTGAAGCGTTTCACTGCACATTTGGTTTGCTGCACGCTGGTATTTGCTGTATTATTTCATTACGAGTTTTCTCAAACGTATCAATTTTATGTTTGACAACTGGAGCGTGGCGGTTAATTTTTTCACAAGTATTTCCAAATTGTTCATCAAACCACTCATCTAATGTCATACCACCCTGTAAATCAAAATTTAAAAAACATTTTAGCCTGTTAGCTCTTATGGTTTTCTTCAAATAAGAACTAATATATGTTTATGTTGCTAAGGGTGGTTGCTAAGGGTGCTGCGCAGTGATATTAAGAACCATTGGGAGACCTCAACTTTGGACTAAATAAAGAAATGGACAGGCTCAGTACAGCTGGAACTCAGCGTAATTGGGATTCCACAAATATAGTCAAACAGTACATGAGCGACTATGGACTTTGCGATGTATGGCGTTCTTTGCACCCCAACCGTAGGGAATATACTTTCTTCTCACATGTCCATCACTCTTACTCTCGTCTGGATTATTTCTTAGTCAGCAGCTCACTGCTGAGTGACATTTCAGACACAGAGATACACCCTATAGCTGTCAGCGATCATGCTCCTGTATCTTTAACTTTAATAAATAAGAAGGCCACCCCGCCAAGTAAAAACTGGAGATTTAATACATCACTACTTAAAGATGAAGATTTTATTAAATATTTCAAGAAAGAATGGGCTTTATATTTAGAATACAATGACCTGCCTGGAACATCAGCATCTGTTCTCTGGGAAGCAGGCAAAGCTGTGATGAGAGGTAGAATAATCTCATTCTCATCACATAAAAAGAAAAGAGAAATTAAATGTATTCAGGAACTAGAAGAAACCATCAAATCCTTAGAAGAAGCCTATGTATCCTCCCAGGAACAGGGAATGCTGCACAAATTACGTAAAGCAAAACTAGAATTAAATGAAATTATTAATAAAAAAACTAAATTCTTAGCACAAAGACTTCGCTGGCAAGAATTTGAACATGGTAACAAATCAGGTCAATTCCTAGCTAACCAGTTAAAAATAAATAAAGAAAAAACAACTATATGTGCTATTAAAGACTTAACTGGGGACATAGTATATGACCCTGAAAGAATAAACAATACCTTCAGGGACTTTTACAAATCTTTATATTCACCACAGATTAACCCATCAAAAGACGAAATTGACCAGTTTCTTGATAATATAACTCTTCCGAAATTATCAGACAATCAAGCGATGGCATTGGATTCTCCACTGACATCAGATGAACTTAGCTCTGAACAGTATGCCCAATAAAAAGGCTCCAGGTCCAGATGGCTTTCCAGCAGAATTCTATAAAGAATTCTGGCCTATTCTGGCACCAACATTCTACAGAATGTTACAGGAAACCAAGGATAATGGTAGACTTCCACCAAATATGAATTCTGCCAACATCAGTCTATTGCTAAAACCAGGCAAAGACCCTGTATTGCCTACTAGCTATCGTCCAATATCCCTTGTTAATGTGGACATTAAAATAATCTGCAAAGCTCTCTCAAAAAGAATAGAGAACATAACCCCTCTCATAATTCATCCCGACCAAACTGGTTTCATAACAGGGAGGCATTCCGCAACAAATACAAGTAGATTAATTAATTTGATAAACTATTCATGCAATAAAAACCTTCAAATTACAATATTTGTCTCTAGATGTGGAAAAAGCTTTTGATAGGGTTAACTGGAACTTTCTATTTGCAGATTTACACAAATTTGGTTTTGGAAACTCTTTCATAAACTGGTTAAAAATATTATATAACTCTCCAACAGCATGTGTCAGGACAAATGACCAAACATCGTCCAGCTTCTGTCTTAAGAGGGGCACCAGGCAAGGATGCCCCCTCTCTCCTTCACTGTTTGCAATTTTTATTGAACCACTAGCAGCAGCAATTAGACAGGCTACAGTGATTAAAGGCATTAAATGCAAGAATGTAGAACATAAAGTCAGTCTTCACGCAGATGATGTGTTACTCTTCCTTCAGCATTCACAAACCACTCTCTCGGAGGTAATCACATTAATAAACACTTTCGCAAAAGTCTCAGATTATTCAATAAACTGGTTAAAATCTACAGTTCTTCCAATTAATTGTTCTTCCACTCCACTGCAATCTGGAAATATTAAATATTTAGGCATTAACGTTTCACCTAGGCTGGCAGATTTAATTAAATTAAATCATATCCCACTTTTAAAGACGGTAGAAGAAGATCTAGCTAGATGGAAGTCTCTACCCATATCACTCATGGGAAGAGTCGTCTCAATAAAAATGATGGTTTTGCCAAGAATTAATTATCTATTTGCAATGATCCCGAGCAAACCATCACCTGACTGGTTTAGATCTCTGGACTCCTCCATTTCTAAATTCCTTTGGAAAGGTAAACCACCGCGTATTAGCTTAAAAACATTACAAAAGACCAAAGATAAAGGAGGACTAGATCTGCCTAACTTTCACCACTATTTCTTAGCCAACAGGCTTCAACACATTTTAGGGTGGTTAAAACACACCCTTTTCGATGAACCTTGGCTAGATGTAGAACAGGCATTATGCAATAATATAGAAATTTGGGATCTGCCATTCATTAGCTCGATCATTAAACAACACGTATGCTTCAAAAGCATCAGCATCAGTATCACCTCTTCTCTGACAGCATGGTGGGAGTTTCTAAAAATGACTGAGTCTTCACTAATCCCATGCAAACGTACTCCCATCTGTAACAACCCTGACATATTAATAAACAATAATGTGATAAACTTCACAGACTGGAGTAGAAAAGGTATTAAATACCTGGAACATATATTCGAAGGGACAGACTTTATTCCCTTTGACATATTAGTTAAACAATATGGGATTAATAAGAACAGATTTTTAGAATATCAACAAATTAAATCTATAGTAAAAAAGAAATTTAAGCCTAATCATATTAAATTACAAATACCACCAAGTGTGGCAGATTTTCTTAATCTCAAAACCCCCAAATTAGTGTCTAAAATATACAGGACACTTTCTAAAATAGATGAATCAGTATCGCTTCCTATTGCAAAATGGGAGGCAGATCTATCAGTCAGCTGGGACCATAATTTCTGGTCTCAAATATGTTCAAAAACCTTTGAACTGCTTAGGAATCCCAGTTTACAATTAATACAATACAAAATACTGCATAGAGTACACTACACAGATGTTCAGGATGGGCTTTACAGATTCTAATAACTGCTCACACTGTCAAGACAATACACCTGACAATTATATCCATGCTCTATGGTTCTGTCCACCTGTTCAGAGGTTCTGGTATGGGATTTGTGAAGACTTAACAAAGTGTCTTAAATGTTCCATTCCAGCCTCTCCGTCAGTCTGCCTGTTGGGTGACCTTGATGGTTCTGGGGGCGCTCTGCCTCTGGGCTGGGATTCCGGCTGGCCCTGGGGGGCTTGGGTCCTGGTGGGTGTGCCGCCGGGAGCGTGGGTGGATGCATGCACTTGGGCCTCCGATGCATCGGTGGGGCCGGGGGCGTCTTTAGCTGGTGGGGACGTCATTACCATCTGTCAGTATTCATTCTGCATGGAGGGGGGGACCCAATAGGGGCGGAGGACTGGTTTAACCTGGGTGTCTATTGTCTTCGGTAGTCTGGGAGTTGACTGAATGATGGGGAGGGGGTAGTTTTTCCTCTGCTGTGGGGTCTGGTGGACCGCCCCGGGCTGCCGTGGGCCCTGGTCTGGATGGGCCTGGGCCCCCCGCCCGGGATGGGTTTGGGGCAATGGGGGTGCCTATGGGGGTCAGCGGGGGAGCTGGCTCCAACAGGGGGGGGCACTTTGCCCCCTCCGATGTTTTCCTCCCCATCCCGAATTCTTCCCCTCTCCCGCCCCATCACACCAACATACAGGTAGGGTTTTTGGGGTGCGGGTGTGTCGCTGAGATGCAGGGGAGTTGGGACTCCTCTGTCTCCTCGTGGCCTCCCGCATCCCAATCATACATCATTACTTAGACACTCTCATTACTTACTGTCATATGACACATACATATAGGGCCTTGGGGGTGGGCACACTGAACGGCGTCCAGAGGGCGGTCTGTTCATTCAGCCTTCCCTCTGGTGCCGATGCCCACTTCTCAATTTTAAGTTGCACATAGACATTGAGGGCTCTTGGGAGGGGCCGAGCTGACACGAGCTGACGGAGGGTGGTTAGTGTCTTGCCCCTCCCCTGTTTTAAAGCACTTTAGAACAACATACACCAACACTACATTTGAGCGGGTGAGGTGAAGCATGGGGTCCTTTTTTTTTTTTTCACACCCCTGTTCTCTGTTCTCTGTCCGGGGCTGGGGGCTGTGAGGAGGAGCTGGCCGTCCGGTCGGGGTCTGGGCTGGTGGTCTTCTCTGCTGCTGAGGGGACGGGGGTGGTCTTCCTGTCTCCACACCGGAGTGAAGAGGATTTAGCTCCGGGGACTGGCGCTGGCTACCCCTCTGGGGGTAGTGGTTCTCCGGGCCCGGGCCGGGGCCGGTCTACCCTGGTGTGGCCGGCTGCTGGCGGGGCCTGCGGGCTTGCCGCCGTGGCCCCCTGGGGCGTCTGCATTGTGGCTGCCGGATGACCTCCCCCGGGCTCTCCTCTGCCTTTTTCTGGGTGGGGGCCGCGGTTATCCCTGCGGGGGTTCTCCTGGGATTCCCGTGCCCTGGGGGGCCTCCGGATGTTTGGGGGCCCGGGTCTCCTCCGTGCCTGCTTCATGCCTTGCGGGGCGGGGCTGTGGTTCCCCACTCACACTATCAAGCATTTACATGGAGGAACCTTATGAATACAAGCACGTTCACACACACAGGTGTTCACACAAGCATTCACATTCACAATTTTGTTGTTTTCTCTCTTTGTCAGCAGGTATGGAAGCAGATTATCTGTGTTTGTTCTCTCTCTCTTTCTCTATCCTTTTTCTCTTTTTTTTTTTTTTTTCTCCTCTCCTGTTTTCTCTATCGTTTTCTACCTGTTTTCTTGTCGGTCATAGTATGGTTAAATAAATAAAATATAAAAATTATAAAAAAAAAAAAAAAAAAAGGGCTGTGAATGATGATAGCATAGCTACACATACACACTGTTTTGTGTTATCTGTGTTACTGACAGGCCGGGAAAAAAAAAAAAAAAAAAGAACCATTGGGTGAAATGGTCATAGCCTTGCTGTATCGTGAATAAAACACAGCTGCTGACCAATCAGAATCAAGGAATGGAACTAACCGTTTTATAAATACACTCAAATTAACTTTGATATGAATAACAAGTTTATTAAAGCTTGTTTTGAGTCTTTTGAGGTCAACTGATCTTTATTACAAACTGAAATTTGAAAGATGCCTGCTGCAGTTTTCAGTGTTTTGAGCTTCAGCTCTCGACACCAGTTATGTGAATGAACATAAGTAATTTAGAAATGCTCATTTTAGAAACTACACTTAAAAACACAAATGCACATCTACACTATATAAAATATTGTTAACATGTTGTATGAAAGACTTACCTCAGCCGGCTGGCATGATGTCTGCTGTAGTATCGTCCGAATTTGTTGTAATTGATGAAACGGAGTAACTGAAAAAGCGTGTTATTTTCTCACACATTTCCGAATGGATAACCTGAAATAAATTCAGATCATTCATGCGCCTTCAGTACAGCGTCAGCGACAACTCGGCCAACCAGCATGGGCGGAGCTAAAATGATGGCAAGTTTGAATCTGCGTTGTGTTGCAAGTCAATGTTAACATAGTAGTAAAAGAAACAAGGCATAATTTGTAGTATGTAGACTACTGTATGCACAAATACTACTTTTTTAAACTTAAAAATCTCACTGTAACCCTCATGATTAACAGTCTTCAGTGGTAGGCTAATAAAACATTGCATGATTTGTGGCTCAATTAGCCTCCCTATTTTTACAGGAATATTCTGTAAATATTAAATAACATTTTATGTTAAATTACACATTACTCTGTGAAAATACAGAAAATCTGTGTAATACCAAAATACAAAAAAAAAAAAAATCTGTAAATTTAATGGTGGAACTTTAAAATACAGAAAATATCTGTAAAATATCAGGTATTTCATCATATAACAAAAAAAAAAGGAACATTTTTGTAAAAATACAGACAATTACCTGTAAAATTAAGTTTTAATTTTTATTTTTTATTATTTTTTTTTTTTACAGTGCATTTCTATCAAACCTTTACAACTGATTCAGAATGCAGCTGCAAGATTAATTTTCAGCGAGTCGAAAAGAACGCACATCACACCTCCCTTTATCAATTTGCACTGGCTACCAATAGCTGCTTGCATAAAATTCAAGGCATTAATGCTTGCTTACAAAACTATCATTGGCTCTGCACCCTTTTACCTAAATTCACTACTTCAGACTTATGTGCCCTCTCGAAGCTTAGGTTCTGCAAGTGAACGCCGTATTATTATTTGACCCTCTAACTCTAGCACTCTCTATTCTATTTCTATTCTTTAAAAAAAACCCTTCTCTATCATTTTTATATCTTCTATCTTTTCTATATGTTTTTCTTTTATTTATTTTACAATTAACAACAACAACAACACTAGCTTGCTTTATTCTTTTTCTATTTTATCCATTTTCTTTTTATTTACTATATAATTAAAATAACCTTGCTATGTATACTGCATTAAGCTAATATGAGACTTGTCATAGCACTTACATAGCATTGCGTTTTTTTTTCCTCTATTGTCCTCATTTGTAAATCACTTTAAACAAAGGTGTCTACTAAATGACTAAATATAAATGTAAATTTGCTTGCCAGCTTGACCTGAAGACATGATAATCCACTGTCCTCATTCCCAAAATAAAAGAACAAGGTCAAGGTCAAGCTTTGCTTCAGTCTTATCCCAAAAGTGGCTTATCAAGGGGCAAAACCAAAACATGTAAAAGTGTGTACACAAACCAGACTTACATTTTGGGCAGACTGGTGAATGGTTTGAGTCAATCTTAGAAAATGCATAAGGAGTACAGAGTTCATGTATATGATGCAGTATTTTAAACCAAACTCACCATAATTTTCTTGTAACTGTTGAAATGATAACATAGAATTCCTGTTTTATATATGTGATATTAATCTAATTTCTGTTTTGGCCCACTGATGAAAAACACTATTTTGAATCCTAGTGGGGAAAGGTTTTGTACATAATGAGAGGAATCATCTGTGACAAAAATATACTTCTTGCCCAAAACCACGGTATATCTCACCAGCTCTTCAAAGTACTTTGTAGAAGGGGATTGTTGCATA
Organism: Cirrhinus molitorella; assembly: GCA_033026305.1. Classification (NCBI taxonomy): domain Eukaryota; kingdom Metazoa; phylum Chordata; class Actinopteri; order Cypriniformes; family Cyprinidae; genus Cirrhinus; species Cirrhinus molitorella. Next base: position 20,252,836 of record CM065120.1, on the reverse strand, counting down.
TTTTCGAGCCAATGGATTTCTGTTCTGAGGTAATCACTGAATGTAAAGAGAAGGGATGAACAAACCATTCTTATAAAAACATAAATCAGGTAGTGCTAAGCCACCTTTATCTACAGGTAATTGCAATTCGGATAATTTAATTCTAGGTTTTTTCTTATTCCATTTAAACCTACTAAGATGCTTTTCTAAATCTACAATCTTTTCTGCAATATCCCACCTAACAAAAATGTGTTTCAAAGAACATTTTGCTAATGTTCCCAATAAGTTATAAAAATGTTATTTCTGAATGTTTTGTAAACGTTCAAACCATCCAGTTTTTTAATGTTTAAAAAACAT